>CM060666.1:36797413-36844913 GCA_030686955.1 Odontamblyopus rebecca
TCTCTCTCCTCTCTCCTTCTCCTCTCCTCTCTTCCTCCCTCTCCTCTCTCCCTCCCTCTCTCTCCTCTCTCCTCTCCTCCTCTCCTCTCTCTCTCTCCTCCCTCTCCTCTCTCTCTCTCTCTCATCCTCTCTCATCCTCTCCTCTCCTCTCTCCTTCCCTCTCCTCCTCTCCTCCTCTCTCTCCTTCCCTCTCTCCTCCTCTCTCCTCTCCTCTCTTCCTCTCTCTCTTCCTCTCTCTCTCTCTCCTCCTCTCTCTCCTCTCTCTTCTCTCTCCTCCTCTCTCTCCCTCCTCTTCCTCTCCTCTCTCTCTCTCTCTCTCCCTCCTGTCTCCTCTCTCTTCTCCTCTCTCCTCTCTCTCTCTCTCCTCTCTCTCCTCCTCTCCTCCCTCTCTCCCTCTCCTCTCTCCTCCTCTCCTCTCCTCCTCTCTCCTCTCCTCCTCCCTCCTCTCTCCTCTCTCCTCCTCTCTCCCTCCTCTCCTCTCTCCCTCTCTCTCTCTCCCTCTCCTCTCTCCCTCTCCCTCCTCTCTCCTCTCCTCCTCTCTCTCTCCTCTCTCTCCTCTCTCCTCTCCCTCTCTCTCCTCCTCTCTCTCCTCTCCTCCTCTCCTCCTCTCTCCCTCTCTCTCCTCTCTCTCCTCTCCCTCTCCTCTCCTCTCCTCTCCCTCCTCTCTCTCTCTCCTCCTCTCCTCCTCTCTCCTCTCCTCTCTCCTCTCCTCCTCTCTCATCCTCTCTCCTCTCCTCCTCTCTCCTCTCCTCTCTCCTCTCTCCTCCTCTCCTCTCTCCTCTCCTCTTCTCTCTCTCACATATTTCTCATTCCTCTGCTCGTTCGTTCAGTCAGTGTGACTAACGACTCCTGTCACAGCAGAGGCGCCGCCAGAGGAGGAAGAGGGGGCAATACCGGGGGGGCAACACCAGAGGGGGCAACACCAGAGGAGGAAGAGGGGGCAACACCAGAGGGGGCAATACCAGAGGGGGCAACACCAGAGGAGGAAGAGGGGGCAACACCAGAGGGGGCAACACCAGAGGGGGCAATACCAGAGGGGGCAACACCAGAGGGGGCAACACCAGAGGGGGCAATACCAGAGGGGGCAACACCAGAGGGGGGCAACACCAGAGGGGGCAACACCAGAGGAGGGAGAGGGGGCAATACCAGAGGGGGCAACACCAGAGGGGGCAACACCAGAGGGGGCAACACCAGAGGGGGCAATACCAGAGGGGGCAATACCAGAGGGGGCAACACCAGAGGGGGCAACACCAGAGGAGGGAGAGGGGGCAACACCAGAGGGGGCAACACCAGAGGAGGGAGAGGGGGCACTGTTTCACAGAGTTTTGAATGTTTTTTTTTTTTTTACAGTGCATTGTGTTCTGAATCCTGACAGTTACGGTTATGTTACAGTTAAGTTATGGTCACGTTACCATTACATTAGGGTTATGTTACGGTTCTGTTACGGTTCCGTTAGGGTTATGTTACAGTTCCATTACGGTTCCGTTACGGTTCCGTTAGGGTTATGTTCCGGTTCCGTTCCGGCCCGTGCGGCGTCTCGGGTTGGTGTCTCACCCTGGTCCTTGATCTGGCGGATGCGTCGCACCGTCTCCTTCAGGATGGCACATTTGTCGGGCTTCACGTTCAGGTCGTCCATGTCGTTCATGTTGGCGAAGATCAGCTCGGCCAATTCCTCGATGTATTTATTCTCCTGCTCACGATTCCGGCGCTCGGAACTGCGCTTCGGGCTGAAGGAGGGAGGAGACGAGGAGACGAGGAGACAAGGAGAGAGGAGAGAGGAGGAGAAAATATAGTTACTAACTATAACTAACTGTGTGTGTGTGTATAGTGTGTGTATAGTGTGTGTATAGTGTGTGTATAGTGTGTGCGCACAGTGTGCGCATAGAGACAGCGCGCACAGTGTGTGTGCGTGTGTGCACAGCGCATTATAGTGTGTGTGCGTGCGCGTATAGCGCGCGACAGTGTGTGTGTGTGCGATTAGCGCGCGCAGAGTGTGTGCGTGCGATAGTGCGCGCGTGTGCGCACAGTGTGTGCGCGCGTGTGTACAGCGCGCGCATAGTGTGCGCGTGTACAGTGTGCGCATAGCGCGCGCGTATAGTGTGCGTATAGCGCGTGTGCACAGCGCGCGCACAGTGTGCGCATTATAGTGTGCGTGTGCGCATAGCGCGCGTATAGTGTGTGTGCGCGCAGACAGCGTGCGTATAGTGTGTGCGTGTGTACAGTGCGCGCGCAGTGCGCGATAGTGTGTGTGTGTGCGCGACAGCGTGTGTGTGTGCGTATAGTGCGCGTATAGTGTGTGTGCGCGTGTACAGTGTGTGTATAGTGTGTGTGTGTGCGCGCATAGTGTGTGTGTGTGCGCACAGTGTGTGTATAGTGTGTGTAGTGTGTGTAGCCTACAGTGTGTGTACAGTGTGTGTAGCCTACAGTGTGTGTACAGTGTGTGTGTGTAGCCTACAGTGTGTCTAGTGTGTGTAGCCTACAGTGTGTGTATAGTGTGTGTATAGTGTGTGTCTAGACTACAGTGTGTGTATAGTGTGTGTGTATAGTGTGTGTATAGTGTGTGTGTATAGTGTGTGTATAGTGTGTGTATAGTGTGTGTGTGTATAGTGTGTGTATAGTGTGTGTATAGTGTGTGTATAGTGTGTGTACCTGGGCCCCTGCAGCTCCGTGTGAGGCTCTTTCCTCTTCAGGGACTCGGCCCCGAGAGGCTCTGGGCTCCGGCCTCCGCTGCTCATCGTCTAACGCCACCTGCAGGGAGGAAACAGCACTGCAGCTCAGACCACACAGGGTTACAGCGCCACCTGCAGGGAGGGAGGAGGAACACACACGAGCAG
Organism: Odontamblyopus rebecca; assembly: GCA_030686955.1. Taxonomy (NCBI): domain Eukaryota; kingdom Metazoa; phylum Chordata; class Actinopteri; order Gobiiformes; family Gobiidae; genus Odontamblyopus; species Odontamblyopus rebecca. The sequence goes on from CM060666.1 coordinate 36,800,248, forward strand.
ACTGAGGCCTGGTTCAGTCCTGGTTCAGTCCTGGTTCAGTCCTGGTTCAGTCCTGGTTCAGTCCTGGTTTAGTCCTGGTTCAGTCCTGGTTTAGTCCTGGTTCAGTCCTGGTTTAGTCCTGGTTCAGTCAGAACTTCACATGAATCATCAGTGACAAAAAAACTGTCCACTTTAACTTCAAAAACTTTTTTATGGCACAATTTCATGTTTTAAATTAATAATTTTCAAACTGTGATTTAGATTTAATTATTAATAATTAACAGATGTTTTGAAAAAATAAAAAAAGTTTAAAACAACAAATAAAAGCCAAAAGTTTCTGAGACTGAGGAGCATCTGAACATCAGGGTTAAACTCCATTTCTCCACTGTTTACGCACATTTACACAGATAAAGAGAAACTAAAGGAGACAGGAGCAGACAGGAGCAGACAGGAGCAGACAGGAGCAGACAGGAGCAGACAGGAGCAGACAGGAGCAGACAGGAGCAGACAGGAGCAGACAGGAGCAGACAGGAGCAGACAGGAGCAGACAGGAGCAGACAGGAGCAGGCAGGAGCTGACAGGAGCTGACAGGAGCAGGGACTGGACCATAGACTGATCCAATAACAGAAGAGGCCTGAGCTGCAGGTAAAGGTCATTTCTCTTGTACAAAAGGGATGAAAAGTCTCGTTTCAAAATCTAAAATACAAATTACGACGTCGTTTTTCATCTATTTTTCATTATTTGTGTTGGAATTTTATTTATTTAAGTGAAATTAGGTCCGACGGCGCGATAAACCTGAACTCTTCTGGAGTCTGGGCTCTGCAGCTCTGTTCACCTGTTGCATTCTGGGTAAACGTGAGGCACGCAGAGGATTGTGGGTAAACAGGAGGTGACAGAGGGGATTGTGGGTAACCGTGAGGCATTTGTAGTTCTTTGTCTGTAGTTTTTTGCTGACGGCACAGAGTTGTATTCAGCTCCACTGACTCAGGCTGAAGTCCAACAAACAATAACACGGCGCAGTACAAATACACAAAGGAGCCGAAAAACACAGTACAAGTACACGAAGGAGCCGAAAAACGCAGTACAAGTACACAAAGGAGCCGAAAAACGCAGTACAAATACACAAAGGAGCCGAAAAACGCAGTACAAGTACACAAAGGAGCCGAAAAACGCAGTACAAGTACACAAAGGAGCCGAAAAACGCAGTACAAATACACAAAGGAGCCGAAAAACGCAGTACAAGTACACAAAGGAGCCGAAAAACGCAGTACAAATACACAAAGGAACCGAAAAACGCAGTACAAGTACACAAAGGAGCCGAAAAACGCAGTACAAGTACACAAAGGAGCCGAAAAACGCAGTACAAATACACAAAGGAGCCGAAAAACGCAGTACAAGTACACAAAGGAACCGAAAAACGCAGTACAAGTACACAAAGGAGCCGAAAAACGCAGTACAAATACACAGGAAAAGTACTGCGAATGGGCTCAACCACCAGGGTTTAACAATACTGATTCAACGATCTTAAATAACCCGTAAAGTCTCGTCCCGTGTCCGTGTCAGACGCAGGTTTGTCGAGTTCGTATTTCGGTAATTACGGCGTCTATGGTGGAATGTTCAGCGGTTACCATGGAGACGCAAGGTGCACACATATTCTGTAAATACGAGAGTCTGAGTGAGTGTGACGTCTCCACAGCGTCGCTCAGATGAGGCTCCTGTTGCCACGGTTACAGGAGCGAATCTGGAGCCAGGTCCATATTTGGAAATCCTCCCGCGAGTATCATAGCAACACAAGAGCCAATCAGGAGTGAGGAGGTTAAATGTGGCGCCTCCTCCTGGCAGAGCTGATGCATCATATATACGGACTATGGATGTGATACTCTGCACCTGCAGGACACTGGATTTACCTGATTCTGCACAAGAAGAAGAAACTTTGAGCTTTAAAGAGTTTAAGTCACTGATTTATGTTGTTTGTTCTGTTCCGTACGAACAACAACGAGCTGTCAATCAAACCTGTTGCTAACGCTAGGGGGAGGGGCCTCGGGGAATGAAGGCGTCTGATTGGTCCGTTATTTCTGTTCAGATCTTGATTTAGGAACAAAACAGAGAAATGAAAAGTTCAGGATCCTGTGTGGCGGCTTCAGACGAACAGTTTAAGTCCAGAATGACGAGGCTCAGAGCAGCAGGTACAGACAGAGGGACGAGAAGATCCTAATGTGAAGGAGCCCCAAGAGCCTCCTGGAGCACTTCCTGTTTGGCACGCGGCGGCTAACGGGTTAGCGGCTAACGGGTTAGCTTAGTCCACTCATATATATGGACTATGGGCGCACACGTGTTGGGGTCTGAAAACTCCAGAACAAATACAAAGTGGATTCGAAGAGCAGTTTTCAGGAGTCTGATCAGTGCGAACAAAACTCAGATTCAAGTTTAGCTCCAGTCACAGTTAACTTCAGACAGAGCAGTGCCACCGGTTAGCGTCACAGCCCCAGGGAATGTCGATGACGCCAGCGGCGATGGATCAGTCTCGTGTTTATTTGGTTGGCCGGAGTTTTCACGGAGCGTTTGCGAAGCGTGAACACAAACACAGGGCTGTGAATGGAAAGTGAAAGTAAAAAGCGTAAACAGTAAAAAGATAAAGACGAGACTTTTGGACAAACTCTGAGCAAACACACATGAAAGAGCAAAGAAGACTTAAAGCCACAGTGCGGAACTTTCTGGAGGCGGTGCGACGCCTGCAGCTTTACAGAGAAACAGACGTCAAACTAATTTCTCTGATTTGGACGAGACAGTTTAACCCTGAAGACCTGAGGGTGACGTGAGCACATTTGCCCTCAGAGCGCCCCCTGCTGCCCCGACACAGCACTTCCACTGTGCCCCTGAGCAGCGCACTTCACACACTCAGGCCGTGCTGCAGGAAGGGCATCTGGTGTAAACACACTGTCATGGTCGTGTCAGTTTCCTGCTCCAGCTGATTAAACACAGACTAAACCAGGTCTAAACCAGGACTAAACCAGGTCTAAACCAGAACTAAACCAGGACTAAACCAGGTCTAAACCAGAACTAAACCAGGTCCATGGGTGTACACTGGTCCTGGTTTAGTCCTGGTTCAGTCCTGGTTCAGTCCTGGTTCAGTCCTGGTTCAGTCCTGGTTCAGTCCTGGTTTAGTCCTGGTTCAGTCCTGGTTCAGTCCTGGTTCAGTCCTGGTTCAGTCCTGGTTTAGTCCTGGTTCGGAGGCTCAGGTCTTGTGTGTGTCAAAGCCTCTTATGTTTATCTCAAGACTGAGACGACGCCACAAACACAATTAGAACCGAGTTATGTAACAACAGAGACGCACATACACTATACACACACTATACACACACACTATACACACACACATTATACACACACTATACACACACACACTATACACACACACACTATACACACACTATACACTCTATACACACACTATACACACACACATTATACACACACACTATACACACACTATACACACACACATTATACACACACACTATACACACACACTATACACACACACTATACACACACTATACACACACACTATACACACACACTATACACACACTATACACACACTATACACACACACACTATACACACACTATACACACACTATACACACACTATACACACACACACTATACACACACTATACACACACTATACACACACTATACACACACACTATACACACACTATACACACACTATACACACACACTATACACACACTATACACACACTATACACACACTATACACACACACTATAATAATAATAATAATTATACACACACTATACACACACACTATACACACACTATACACACACACTATACACACACTATACACACACACTATACACACTATACACACACACTATACACACTATACACACACACTATACACACACTATACACACACTATACACACACACTATACACACACTATACACACACACTATACACACACTATACACACACTATACACACACACTATACACACTATACACACACTATACACACACACTATACACACACTATACACACACACTATACACACACTATACACACACTATACACACACACTATACACACACACTATACACACACTATACACACACTATACACACACTATAATACACAATAATAATTACACACACACTATACACACACACACTCAACACACACACTATAAACACACATACTATACACACACTATACACACACACTATACACAAAATATAATAAAACATACACACACACACACTATACACACACTATACACACACACCATACAATAATAATTCTATACACACACTATACACACACACTATACACAAACACTATACACACACACTATACACACACTATACACAAACACTATACACACACTATACACACACTATACACACACTATAAACACACTATACCAACACACTATACAATAATAATAATTATACACACACTATACACACACTATACACACTATACACACACTATACACACACTATACACACACACTATACACACACACTATACACACACTATACACACACACTATACACACACACTATACACACACTATACACACACTATACACACACACTATACACACACTATACACACACTATACACACACACTATACACACACTATACACACACACTATACACACACTATACACACACTATACACACACTATACACACACACTATACACACACACTATACACACACTATACACACACACTATACACACACTATACACACACTATACACACACTATACAATAATAATAATTATACACACACTATACACACACTATACACACACACTATACACACACACTATACACACACTATACACACACTATACACACACACACTATACACACACTATACACACACACTATACACACACACTATACACACACTATACACACACACTATACACACACTATACACACACACACACTATACACACACTATACACACTATACACACTATACACACACACTATACACACACTATACACACACTATACACACACTATACACACACTATACACACACTATACACACACACTATACACACACTATACACACACACTATACACACACACTATACACACACTATACACACACTATACACACACAATATACACACACACTATACAATAATAATTATACACACCATATACACACACTATACACACACACTATACACACACTATACACACTATACACACACTATACACACACTATACACACACACTAAACACACACTATCCAATCACTATACACACACACACTATACACACACTATACACACACACTATACACACACTATATACACACACTATACACACACACTATACACACACTATACACACACACTATACAATAATAATAATAATACACACACACTATACACACACACTATACACACACTATACACACACTATACACACACACTATACACACACTATACACACACACTATACACACACTATACACACACACTATACACACACAATAAACACACACTAAACACACAATATACACACACACACACTATACACACTATAATAATACATACACTATACACACACTATAATACACACACTATACACACACACTATAATACACACATACACTATACACACACACTATACACACACTGTACACACACTGTACACACACTGTACACACACTATACACACACTGTACACACACTGTACACACTATACACACACTATACACACACTATACAATAATAATTATACACACACTATACAATACACACTATACACACACACACTATACACACACTATACACACACACTATACACACACTATAATAATTATACACACTATAATAATAATCATACACACACACTATACACACACACTATACACACACTATACACACACACTATACACACACACACTACACACACTATACACACACTATACACACACACTATACACACACTAAACACACACTATAAACACACTATACACACACACTATACACACACTATACAAACACACTATACACACAATAATAATAATAATAATTATACACACACTATACACACACTATACACACACTATACACACACACTATACACAATACACTATACACACACTATACACACACTATACAATAATAATTATACACACACACTATACACACTATACACACACACACACTATACACACACACTATACACACTATACACACACTATACACACACACTATACACACACTATACAATAATAATTATACACACACACTATACACACACACACTATACACACACTATACACACACACTATAATAATAATAATTATACACACACTATACACACACTATACACACACACTATACACACACTATACACACACACTATACACACACTATACACACACACTATACACACACACTATACACACACACACTATACACACACTATACACACACTATACACACACACTATACACACACTCACTATACACACACTATACACACACACACACACACTATACACACACTATACACACTATACACACACACACTATACACACACTATACACACTATACACACACTATATACACACATACTATGCACACACACTATACACACACATACTATACACACACTATACACACTATACACACACTATACACACACACACTATACACACACACACTATACACACACTATACACACACTATACACACTATACACACACTATACACACTATACACACACTATACACACACTATACACACACTATACACACTATACACACTATACACACACTATACACACTATACACACACTATACACACACACTATACACACACTATACACACACTATACACACACACTATACACACACTATACACACACTATACACACACACTATACACACACACTATACACACACACTATACACACACTATACACACACTATACACACACACTATACACACACTATACACACTATACACACACTATACACACACTATACACACACACTATACACACACTATACACACACTATACACACACACTATACACACACACTATACACACACTATACACACACTATACACACACACACTATACACACACACTATACACACACTATACACACACTATACACACACACTATACACACACACTATACACACACTATACACACTATACACACACACTATACACACTATACACACACTATACACACACTATACACACACTATACACACACACACTATACACACACTATACACACACTATACACACACACACTATACACACACTATACACACACACACTATACACACACTATACACACACACACTATACACACACTATACACACACTATACACACACTATACACACACACACTATACACACACTATACACACACACTATACACACTATACACACACACACTATACACACACTATACACACACTATACACACACACACTATACACACACTGTACACACTATACACACACACACTATACACACACTATACACACACTATACACACACACACTATACACACACTATACACACACACACTATACACACACACACTATACACACACACACACTATACACACACACACTATACACACACACACACACTATACACACACACACACTATACACACACTATACACACACTATACACACACACACTATACACACTATACACACTATACACACACTATACACACACACACACTATACACACACTATACACACACACACTATACACACTATACACACACTATACACACACACTATACACACACTATACACACACACACTATACACACACTCTACACACACTATACACACACGCACTATACACACACACTATGCACACACTATACACACTATACGCACAATATACACACTATACACACACTATACACACACTATGCACACACTATGCACACACTATACACACACTATACACACACACTATACACACACACACACACACACTATACACACACACACTATACACACACACTATACACACTATACACACTATACACACACTATACACACACTATACACACTATACACACACACACACTATACACACACTATACACACACTATACACACTATACACACTATACACACACTATACACACACACTATACACACACTATACACACAATACACACACACTATACACACACTATACACACACTATACACACACTATACACACACTATACACACACACTATACACACTATACACACACTATACACACACACTATACACACACTATACACACACACTATACACACACACACTATACACACACACACTATACACACACACACACACACTATACACACACTATACACACACACACTATACACACACACACACACACACTATACACACACACACTATACACACACTCGGTTCAGTGACTCTTCTCATTCTTTCTGTATAAAGGTGTAAACAGTTTAAATGTGTTTGTTTATTTATTTATTTGTTTGTTTGTTTGTTTGTCCGTCGTATCGAGACGTTTAGATGAAGAAATTAAATCTGAAAGAATAAAACAGGATGAAAGTGTCAAATGTTTTTCTGTGACTCGGACTCACAGAAACTCAGAACTTTTGTTCCCACAAATTCTAAAATGTGACTAAACATAAACTTTTCTGTGTGGATCATTTAAACACCAACAGATGAAACTAAAGAAACACTTTAAAGTCTTAAAGACGTGAAGTCGCCTCATCAAACTCAAACCTGCAAAAACTGTGTCGATCATTTGTGCTGCAAAAAGTTTCGTTTGTGCGATTCCAGAACCTCAGAATGTGAAACAGGCTCAAAACAGAAAGAAAATGACAGAAATCGTTTGTATTTGGTTTGTGCTGTTTTGTGCTGTGACAGTTTCATTTGTGTGAGTTTATTTCTAAAATTCTTCATTATTATTTCTGTGGTAATTATAGGACGTCATTTCTGCTCAGCTGACGGAGACAAACTCCACAAAACTAGTGAAGAGAAACGACCTGAGGCTGAGGAAAAGCGTCTGACGCTGCAACTGAAACACAAAAAAGTGTTTTGTTTTGAACCGGACTCAAACTGAGCCGAATCCACACAAACACCTGACGACCTTTAACATGTCTGAGTCCAGCTGCATTTTCCACATCATTCGGCTCATTTCTGTCACACGGAAAAGGACAATTCTTACTTTCTAACAGCAAATACAGTTTGTTAAATGACACAGACACAGGAGGAGCTTCAGCCCCGTGTGGATTTGCCCCTCACTTCTGCCCCGGGGCATTTAGAGCTGCACTTTATAAAGGAACTTTATTATAAAGACTGAAAACACGAAAGCTTCACCTGAACCAGAGAGACAGAAGAAGAGGGTGAAAAGTGATTTAATGAACGAGAGAAAGGAGGAGAGGAGAGGAGAGAGAGGAGAGAGGAGAGGAGAGAGGAGAGGAGAGAGAGAAGAGAGGAGAGAGGAGAGGAGAGAGGAGAGGAGAGGAGAGGAGAGAGGAGAGAGAGAGAGGAGAGAGGAGAGAGAAGAGAGGAGAGGAGACATTATTCATTATTATTACTATCATTTATCATTATTATCATTATTATTATTATTATCATTACTAATATTAATATCATTATCATTATTTATTACTATCATTAATATCATTATCATTATCATTATCATTATCATTATCATTACTAATTACTATCATTTATCATTACTATCATCAAACACTATCATTACTATTACCATTACTAATATCATTATTATCATTACGACGACACATTATTACTATCATTACTATTACTAATATTACTATCATTAATATCATCATTACTATCACTATCATTTACCACTAATACTATCATTATCAATATTAATATCATCATCATTACACTATCAATACACATTACACACACATTATCATTACCATTACTATCATTACTATTAATACTATCATCATTACCATTACTATCATCATTACTATCATTCATCATTATCATCATTACTATCACATTCATTATTTACCATCAATATTACTATCATCATCATTACTAATATCACCATCATCATTACTTACATATCATTAATATTATCATTATCATCATTACTATCATTATTATCATCATCATTACTATTACATTACTATCATATCATTATCATTACTATCATTACCATTATCATTACATTATCATTACTATCATTACTACACATTAATTATTACCATTATTACTATTATCATTATCATTATCATCATTACTATCATTACATTACTAATACACACATTATCATTACTATCATTATTAATTACTATAATATTATCATTAATACTATCATACATTATCATTATTATTACTAATATCATTACCATTCATTATCATTACTAATACTATCATTAATTATCATTACTATTAATACTATTATTATCATTAATACTATCATTACCATTACACTCATTACTATCATTACTAATATCAATATCATCATTAATACACATCATTAATATCATTATCCACACTATTACTATCAATTACTATCATTAATATTATCATTAATCATTACTATCATAATCATTATATTACTACTCATTACTACATCATCATTACTACTATCATTATTATCATTAATACTATCATCATTAATTAATATCATTATCATTACTATCATTACTACTACTATCATTATTAATACTATCATACTACTATCATCATCATCATTAATTATTATCATTACTATCATTAGAGAGAGGAGAGAGGAGAGAGAGAGAGAGGAGAATTAGAGAGAGAGAGAGGAGAGGAGAGAGAGGAGAGAGAGAGAGGAGAGGAGGAGAGAGGAGAGGAGAGAAGGAGAGAGGAGAAGGAGGAAGGAGGAGGAGAGAGGAGGAGAGAGGAGGAGGTGGAGGAGAGAGGAGGGAGAAGAGGAGAGAGGGGGGAGAGAGGAGAGGAGAGAGAGAGGAGAGAGGGAGGGGAGAGAGGAGAGGAGAGAGGAGAGAGGAGAGGAGGAGAGAGGAGAGGAGAGAGGAGAGAGGAGAGGAGAGAGGAGGGCAGAGAGGAGAGAGGAGAGGAGAGAGGAGAGGAGAGAGGAGGGGAGAGAGGAGAGAGGAGAGAGGAGGAGAGAGAGGAGAGGAGGAGAGAGGAGGAAGAGGAGTAGAAGAGGAGGAGGAGTGGAAGAGGAGGAGAAAGGAGAGAGGAGGAGGAGTGGAAGAGGAGGAGGCGCAGACCAGGGCCTAAAGTCTGGTCACGTGTCAAAGTGTCGCAACTGTCAAAGTTCAATGTGAGAAACACAAACAGAAAAGAAAGAAAAACACAAACTCGGATTTAAAAAGAAGAGAGGGAAAAGGAGAGAGGAGGAAAAAAGGAGGAGAGAGGGAGCAGGAGGAGAAAGAAAAGAGGAGCAGAGAGGGGAGAGTAAATCTGAACAAAACTCAAAGACTGAGAAAAGTTTCAAACTGGACAATGACTCTTCACCTGAAGGAGGAGAGAAAAGAAGAGAGGAGAGGAGGAGAGAAAAGAAGAGGAAAAGAGAGGAGGAGAGGAGGAGGAGGAGAAAAAGGAGGAGGTGAAATTCCAACCAGTGAATTACACAACTGTGGTGAAACAGCAGAGTCGGCAAAAGCAACAGGACTTAACCCTTCACCAACTAAAGACCCAGACCAGGACCGGGACCAGGACTAGACCCAGACCAGGACCGGGACCAGACCGAGACCAGACCGGGACCAGACCGAGACCAGACCGAGACCAGACCAAAACCAGACCAAAATCAGACCGAGACCAGACCAAAACCAGGCAGAGACCAGACCGAAGACCAAAACCAGGATGCAGAAATAGCTAAAAAACAGAGGGAACTACATAGACCATGATCCTTTGCTTCGTTTCAGTGCAGACGACAGACAACAAAAAAGAAAGAACGAAAGAAAGAACGAAAAAGACAGAAGGAAAAGAACGAACAAAGGAAAGAACAAAAAAGAAAGAACGAACAAAGGAAAGAACAAAAAAGAAAGAACGAACAAAGGAAAGAAAGAACAAAAAAGAAAGAACGACAAAGAAAGAACGAAAATGAAATGAAAGTGGCAGATTTGTGGACATACGTGCAGCGAAAACGTGGCTTTTCCGTCTAATCGTCCTGTAAAAACATCAGACTTTTGCGTTTCGCTCAAACACAGCCCCGTTTGTGTTCGTAAACCCTCCTGCGGCCGACACAGGGCAACAGTTTTTCATTTCGTTTCGTTAAAATCTGCGGTTCACCCGTCGGGAATCTGCAGGGACCTGAATCGTATCGTGACACTTGGATCGTTCCCCCGCAGTAAAACTGGACCTTTAACGCCGACATGTCCAAACTAATCGCCTCGGACTCTTTTTTCGTGGCCTTCGGGCGTTTTTTTACTGCTTCTACTTTGATAAAGCCAATTTAACCCTCGAAGACCCACGACATCGTCCACGACACAGAGGAACATGTTTCTATAACCGCAGAACTTTGTAAGTGTAAAAGACAGAAACGTCCTTTTCCCCTCTGAAAGTGCAGACATAGAGGTTTCCGTACATTTCTGCGGCTTTATCCTACGTCACACTCACGCTGTGTGATGACGGGAGCAAAACGAGTGTCCAACAGGAACTTTGTTTTCCCCAAACTCATGCGCTCCGTCCATTTTGATCGAGCCAAACTTTGCCAAAGAGTGAAGTGAGTCAAGATGGTCGACTCCTCTGACTGTGTGTGTTTATAACGAGGGAAAAAGTCGCTCTAAGTGTAATTTCCACCCTGGAAATGCAGAAGTGCTGTGGCTCTGGCCCTGGACCTGACAGGAGCTGTTTCCAGGACTGGACCAGGAAAGTCATGGAGCCACTGCACTTTTTTTGTTTTTAGGGCAATAAGGAGATTTTTAATTTACTTACAGACTTCAGATTTTCCATTTTTGTAGCTGAGGCCCTAAATTAAGCATTTTTATGTCCAAAAAGTTGTTTCTACATGTTTGCTGTGGGTTTTGTATAAGAGTGAATTTTATTTTCTGTTTTTTTTTTTCCGTCTCTATTTCTGGTCCTGTAGCTTTTCTCACAGCCTCATGACACAACTACAGTGAAATAACAGGTTGGACTGAACAAAAGGAGGTAGAACACTTCATTAGGGGTAAAAGGGGCAGTTTTAAAAGCAAAATTAAGACAAAATCCAGGTGAGGAGAAAAGTACTAAAACTGCCCTCAGGTCTTCAGGGCTTAAACCATTTTGTTTGCGCTTTTGAGGCTCTAAACCGGACTGAAGCTCTGGCGCCGCATTCTGACCTGTTAAAAACTCAAATATTTCAATTTCTGACTGAATTCTGCTCCATGGGGCCTCCGCTCTGTCCGTGTTTTCTTCTGTGGCCCCTGATGGAAAAGTTTGGGCTCTGAAGCTTCGGTTCGGTTTAACTTTGAAAGTCCAGAGCGGAAGTCGCACGCAGGTGTCACGGCCCCTTTACGCACTCCGTTGAGGAAGTGTAAATAAAACTCGGTGTTTTAGACAAATTCTCGGTAAAACGCCGACTTTCCCCCCGTGACGTGAATAAAACAAACAAAGTGCGCAGACTTTCATTTGAAAAACGAAAAGAGTCGCGTTAAAATGGCGACAAACGCGCGTAAAGAAGTTCTCCAGCCGTGCGCTCTAGAAGCTTCATAAGCCCGTGAAGCGGAAAGCAGGAAGGACTCGTCACACCAATGTTTTAACCGTTTTATAACCAACATTTAGCCTTTATTTCGCTCTATAAATGCGTCTTTCATTTGGGAGATTAAAGAAACGCGTTTTATTTATTTACTTGGTGAATGACAACGGATTTTGTCCAAGACGCAGCGATATGTGCGCGTAAATCTGCTTAAGTGTGCACAACAGCGTCAAAAATGTCACGAGTAAAGCTCAAATGTGCGGCGCAAGGTGCAGGAGATTAGAAGAGCGCGGAAATGCGGAGAGAAAACGCGTAAAAAACAGGAGAAAAAAAAGAATAAAGACACGGGCTAAAACGGGGCGAGCATTTCTAACGGTGCCGGGAGGCGGTGAAAACGAAGAAACTTGGGGAGACACTTACCGGTGAGTGGAGCGACAGCAGCCGGCCATCCGTGCGCGGAGAGCGGCGAGAGAGGCGGTGCGTGCCCCGGCGAAGCGGCGGAGGTCCCGGTGCGGAGCGTCGGTCAGCGGGACGGAGCGACAGCTGGAGCCGCCATGTTCCCGGTGCTGTGAGGCTGTTTATCCTGCTCCCTCCTCCTCCTCCTCTGCTCCGGCCGCGCTCAGCTCATTAGCGGAGCTCACGGAGCTGGAGGAGGTCAGTGCGCCGCTGCTGCAGGGCCGGAGGCGCCGAGGGGGCCCGGGGGAGAGGGGCCCTTCACCCAGGGGCCCCACCGCCGGAACCGCTTTAACCTGCAGAAGAATCTGATCATTGTGGACGGCTCTTTATCATCTGTTACACCATTACTCTGTTGGAAATGTTATTCTCCAACTGGACAAACGTTTTTTTAGACAGTTTGTCGCCGTCAGATGAGCGGAAATGACGTCCTGTAATTACCACAGAAATAATAATGAATAATTTTAGAAATAAACTTGTCAAAATTATCAGCACAAATGACTGACAGTTTTTGTGCAGATTTGGGTTTGATGGGGCGACTTCACGCAGGTTGGTGACCGTGTGCCACAAAACCACGAGGTTGCAAATGGTTTTGGTGTTTTCTAAAAACTGAGCCCAATACTTCAAAACTCTGCTCTTCAATTTTCCTTTATTTCCCTGCGTTCCTTTAACACGGTCAAACGCCGGTTCCTCCTCACACATGCACCACCGGCTGCTCCAGTTCCCTCCACTTTCACAGGCAGTGACACCTGCAGGTACAAACACGGGGTCACAGGCCGTTATTCCGACACTGGCGTCTCACTGTGGGACTCGTGTGTCCGTTTGTTCTCAGACGTCCTGCACTCCCACATTTTCCCCCGAGGTCGGAGCGGCGGAACATTCGCTTTTTTAACATCCCGACATTCGACATGTGATTATTAAGTTTGGACTGAGCTCTTTTCAGGACCAGATTTTCACCGACTGGAGGCGACGCCTGGTTTAGTCCTGTTTTAGTCCTGTTTTAGACCTGGTTTAGTCCTGGTTTAGTCCTGGTTTAGACCTGGTTTGTGTCCTGATTTTAGTCCTGGTTTAGTTTTAGACCTGGTTCAGTCCTTGTTTAGTCCTGGTTTAGACCTGGTTTTAGTCCTTGTTTTAGTCCTGGTATAGACCTGGTTAAGTCCTGGTTTAAAAGCAGGTCTATACCAGGTCAAAACCAGGTCTTAATCGGGACTAAAACCAGGACTAAAGTAGAACTAAAACCAGGTCTAAAACCAGGTCTAAACCAGGTCTAAATCAGGACTAAAACCAGGACTAAAACCAGGTCTAAATCCAGGTCTAAACCAGGTCTAAATCAGGACTAAAACCAGGACTAAATCCAGGTCTAAACCAGGTCTAAAACCAGGTCTAAGCCAGGACTAAAAACAGGTCTAAACCAGGACTAAAACCAGGTCTAAACCAGGACTAAAACCGGTCTAAACCAGGTCTAAACCAGGACTAAAACCGGTCTAAACCAGGTCTAAACCAGGACTAAAACCAGGTCTAAACCAGGTCTAAACCAGGTCTAAACCAGGTCTAAATCAGGACTAAAACCAGGACTAAAACCAGGACTAAAACCAGGTCTAAACCAGGTCTAAACCAGGACTAAAACCAGGCCGCGCTCACCGCTGCCTCATGAGTAAATTGTCGACGGGCGAATCCCCAAACATGGATCATTGTGTCAAAATAATCTGATGCATCGTGTTTTTTGCGGCTTGTACAGAATTTTGTGAACCTCTGTTTTTAAAAGTGCTTCATAAATACAGATTTATTATTATTGTGCTGCACCTTCTGTGTGAAGAGCGCTCTGTAAATCACGTCTGACTGATATAAATGGACGTCGCTAACACATTAGCCACCGCCTTCCAAACAGGAAGTTGACATGTGGCTCTTCCGGCTCCTTCTGACTCACTTAACGCAGAAGTTTCATCACATGTTTCCAAACGTCTTCCTGGTTTGTGGCCTAAGCGTGAATAGAGCTTTGTGGAAATGTAATTCTCTAACCGGACAAACGTTTTTAGACCATTTTTCTGCACTGAGGAACTCCACAGAAAATTGTCAGAAATTCTGTTTGTTTTGAAGGAAATTACGCTACTTCAAAAATCGCCGCCTTTGACATTTGCCAGTTGTGTCCATTTAAATTACGATTTTATTGCGATTTCAGCCTTACCTTAAATTAATTAATTTGATTTAAACGGGACAATGTGCGTTCATGAACAGACCAGCATCTACAGCATGAATAATGTAAATATTAGGGTCCGACCGATATGGATTTTGTTGCGGCCGATTTGATACCGATAAAATGGGAGTTAGAGCTGCCGATATATTTATGACATAAAAATTCACTGTAAATCTTCAGTCGTTTATAAAACTCAGGTTTGGCTCTATTGGATTTTCAGTTGGGTTTATTTTGGCGACATTTCTTGTTCTTCTGCCTCTTTACGTCATATTTAAAGAGTCGCTCGACCTAATGGTGTTTTTGTACGATATTCTAGCCTGTAAAGAAAGTTCTGTAAGTAAACTACCGCTGTTAGCCTTTAGCGGTAAATGCGTGTGCGCCGCAGTAATTAATGATCTGCTAAATGCCGATAATTCACACCTCTATTCACAGCTCATTTCCATATCAGTGTGTGTCCAGTAACATATATACGGCCACTAGAGTCACTTTACAGTCGCTAACAGAAGAGAAAACAGCCTGTTTATGTGTGCGAGCTACAGCAGCTAATCGCTAACCAATGAGAAAAAACCAAAACGAGCTTCAAACCGACACATTTCAACACTCAGCCTCACACAGGCTCCTCTCAGATCAGCACTAAGAACTGTCCTTTAATCCAGACTCACACTGAGCGGCCGCAAAAACAACACGGTCTCAGAGTTGTGCAGGTGGATCTAAGGCTGTGGCTGTAAACAAACGCACACGGTGATGCGTTCAGGGGCGGGACGGACACAGACAAATGACTCCTCAGATAAACCCTGATGCCCCGCCGCAGATCACGGCCACTATAGTCACTTTACAGTCGCGAACAGAAGAGAAAACAGCCTGTTTATGTGTGCGAGTTACAGCAGCTAATCGCTAACCAATGAGAAAGAACCAAAACAACACAATCTCAGTGTTGTGCAGGTGGATCTGTGGCTGCGGCTGGAAACAAACGCACATGGCGACAAATGACTCCACAGATAAACCCTGATGCCCCGCCACAGATCAGGACATTTATCTGTGAACTGGATTAAACGGGCAGAATATAGAGTCTGAGCTTTAGAACGAAGGAAAACATCCATGAGGAATATCGGCCCAGATCGGCAAGATTTAGGCCGATAATTGATATGTTTCCAAGAGCTGATATCGGACGATAATATCAGCCAACCGATATATTGGTTGGGCCCTAGTAAATATAGCGGATTTTAGCCGAACGCTCGTCCGTCCGTATCTGAAGGGTTTAATGTTCATCACAATAAACATCTGATCCGTAGATACACGACTATAAAAATATTACAAAATGGTTCTAAAACAGCTCCTTTTACACTCACCTGCGTGTCGGCCATTATCATAAATAAAGCAGCGCTCACACATCCAGACACATTCTGAATGAGTGAATCCATTTATTTTGGTCGTCACATTCATAAAGAAATAACATTTACAAATACATTTCCTCATCGTGTTGGTCACAACCAAAATGGGATCAGGCTGAAGCAACTCAAACATAATATTCTATTGTTCTTATTATTCCATTTTTTACTCTTTACAATGTGGATGTGTTAATCATTTCATATTTTAACGTTTTTTTAAACTGTGTTAGAACTAATCACCTTAAACCGAAGGTCGAGCTCATCCCAGAGTTTAGCTCCTAAAACAGACTCGTCTTTGTCCGACTTTGGTTCTGACTTTACTTCATTCAAACCTCTGAGGCTGTACCAACTATTTCCTCATTTAAATAAAGATTATTTTCCTACAGGAAGATCATTATTCACAGCACGATACAGAATTTCCATCATTTTAAACTTAACTATGTCTGAAAATTTCAGTATATTAGATTTGACGTCACGTTCGTTGGTTGAATCGCTGAATCCAGTTTTATTATTGACTCGTACGACCCTTTTTGTCATTTAATTATTGGATCTAAATATGTTTTGCTCGTGTTTCCCCAGATTCCAGAGCAGTGAGACGGATAAGGAGGCACACGTGATGAAGATAATAAATGCAAACTTTTCCTGTCTAATAAATGTTCTGTTTTATAAAGTTTGCCACTAGTTTTGGAGATTTTCCTCTTGACGTGTCGTATGTGCGGCTTCCAACAGTTCTCAAAGATTCATTCAGTATAAAACATTACAATTTATCATTTCTATATTACGAGTGGGTGCATTTCTGATTCGACCAAATCTAACTTTTGAACTGGGCTTCAAACGAGTTCTATGTGCGGGACGAAGGATTTCAGGACTGTTCTTGTTCTAAACCAGGACTAAAATGGGTCTTCTCAGTGGTTCTTTCTAAAGGCAGACGAAATGTGGCTTAAATTTACTCCAAATTCATTTTCGGTTATTATTCTTCCTCCTTGAACGGCAGAGGAACCTCCACACCGGCTGGAGGAGCCCGTGTGCCGCAGAAAAATGTTTTAAAATGATAATACCAACTTTTTGTAAATAAAAGGAATTAGAAACTGAACCACAGATATCGAACAGACTTTATTTTGTATTTGCCCACCACCATGTTTCATGATAAACTCTTAAAACTGTGCCCACGAAACAAACAGAAAGTATAATGTGTTTAAATTGTTGTAGAAAACACAAACTTTCACATCTACTTTCAGTCTGTGATACAGGTTCATTCTGAAAGTCCGACAGGAGTTTGTTTACCTGCTTTACATGTTCACTTCCTGTGCCTCCCTCAGCAGCGTCGCTGTGGTCACGGGTCTGGAGGCAAATTTCCTTGGATTTTCCGGACCGTGGTGAAGCTTACGCCCCCTGCTGGCCTCTCTCCAGGACTGCAGCCGTGTGCTCGATGAGGTGTACGCTCCCCCGTCTCGGTTCACCAAGAACTGTCCTTTTAATCCAGACGGACACAGACACATGACTCCTCAGATAAACCCTGATGCCCCGCCACAGATCAGGACATTTATCTGTCTGTGAACTGGATTAAATGGGCAGAATATAGAGAGTCTGAGCTTTAGAACGAGGGAAAACATCCACGAGGAATATCGGCCCAGATCGGTAAGATTTATCCGATAACTGATGTTTCCAAGGGCCCAACTTTATACCCGAGTTATGTCACATTTACTCATTTATATGAATCTGCGTAGTTCATTTGGACACTTGTATTCTGCTCAAACTCTGACTAAAGCAGCACATATCGACTGTAGAATCACATTATTCACTCATTTATCGGAGTCTGTGCAGAGGAGCTCATTTCCACAGGTCTGAATCTTCTGTCAGATAAACTCCTGCTGCAGAAGAGAAACAAACGACTGAAACACTCAAATCTTTAGATTAAATCTAGAATATTTAACACTAATATCATCGGCTACAGTGTGAATTACCCATTACACCATATTTTGGACTATAAGTCGTTTTTTCAGGGTTTGGCTGGTTCCTGCGACTTATACTCAGGTGTGACTTATATTTTACATTTTTCACACTGACAGACCATAGACAATATATATGAACCCTATATATGAATAAAAAAACAACAACAACTAATCGTTATCCGTTTTTAATTTCGGTTTTAGAGACAAATAATAAAGAAAAGATTTGTTCTTTTGTTTTCTTATTTTTGGTTTTATATTGACGAACGAACGAACGATACACAGATTCTTCTCTATTCGGTTGTTTTTATTACTATAACTTCTATAACTCCCTTTTAAAGATGAAATATCGGTTTGAGTCTCTGATTTTATGGAATAAGTTTCCCCAAAAATGTGCGACTTATACTCCGGAGCGACTTATAGTCCGGAAAATATGTTAATACAGTGATGTTTTATTTACAGACCCTTTTAAGGCACAAGTGATAATTTGACAACAGAAGTGTCATTGTTCCCGTTCATTCGGATTCATTCAGACTGAACTCGGACAGAAGACGGGGATAAAAACATTTCCAGCACCAAAATGTCTGGTTGTTCTGTGTGTGTTTGTCAGAATCGATATTCTACCGACAAAACTAAAGGTTTAAAGTTTTATTCACGAGGATCTGACAGTCGGACACCGTTTGTCAAAGGCTTGAGGGGGAAATATTCTCGATCTTTTGACGATAATTCTTTTGCCGTACTTCTGTTGCCAAAATGCGGAACCGAGCCCACGTCACCACTGTTCACCGACACTAAAAGGGTCTAAACGGCGTCTTTCTGAACAAAGTGACAGCGTTTTCTACACATGGAAACAAAATAAAACACGATGTAATGAAAATGATCAAATCAAATATTAAATCCAAACTCTTCAATCATCTAACGTAGAGATTCTGCTGCAGATCGAACACACACAAGACGATGCAGAACTGGTCGAAAAGGACAATAAAATCAAAACTTGTTCATCCACTTCTGTCTCGGGAGCTCAAATCGACGGGACACTGGTCCGAGTCATCCTCAGATGGTCACAGGTTGCTCTTCCATAAGGCGTGAGGGGAGGATTCATTCACTGAGGAAGAAAGATTAAGATTATGACACGTCTGTGGTTGTCGTTATGAACGTGTGAGGATCCAAACTGGAACTAACGGCGCCGCACACGACAGGAGAAGCTGCGATTTGCTTTTCCTCGAGTTCAGGGAGGCGGGACCCGACTTTGTGTCTCCGTGTGCGATTTTGAAGTTGCCGATCGTCATGTGTGGAGTCAGTGTCAGATCAGAACCGCCAAACACCAACAACGCGACGGAAACAGGCGATAAAACAGAGTCAGGTGCAGAGGAGCGACGGACACAGAGACGCAACAAACAAACTCAGGGATAGAGCGAAAATAATTATTACTAACCTCTCGTTAAGTTGTAAATTTAAACTGCACCATCTATAGAAATTGTCCTCTGCAGATAATAACCCCCGTCGACAAAACAGCGATATTAAGGCGCTCTTTAAAAGTAAAAAGTCTGGATAGTTCCTCCCGTGTGTCTGTTTCCATCCACACAGCCACGGATCAGCCACAGTGACTCTACTTCCTGTGGACTTTATCTCCTCTTTTCTGCTTTAAATATCCTGGATCTGAAGTATTGCTCCACATTTCACACATAATAATCACACAGTTTGGACTTGGATTTAAAGGCCCTGTCACACCTTGACGATTTAGCCGATGTCTGAAAAATTTGGCAAATACGCTGGCGTACAGTATGTCAGATAAGTTATAGGTGAGTTTTGTATAAGTTTTGAGCACACTGGCTTTTCAGCATGCTTAAAATCTGCTGCATTCAGCACCATGGACAGTGAGAGGTGTAAAATATGACGTGTCAGGATTAGGGACGGGCGTTCGATAAAACTGTCTTAATCGATCGTCGGGAAAATTACTGATTGATTTTCGATTAATCATCAACATTTTATATTAAAATTATCCTCATAATTATTCCTGTTACTAATCTGCATAAATAAACTGAACTTTACAACATCTAAACGTCCTGACTCCAGAGCCTCATCAGTGTGAGATCAGAATGTGTTTAATGCAGATTTAAACGTCTGTTTATGTTTTACACAAACTAAACTTAAAACCTCACGGCTCATTTGCATAAACTGTAAGAGCTGAAAAAAGCAGCTCTTTCCTTGTGCTGCTGCTTCAGCTTCTGTGGGACTAAAGGACTCGACTCAGTGAATATGAGTGTTCTCTCTGTGACTCAGTGAATATGAGTGTTCTCTCTGTGACTCAGTGAATATGAGTGTTCTCTCTGTGACTCAGTGAATATGAGTGTTCTCTCTGTGACTCAGTGAATATGAGTGTTCTCTCTGTGACTCAGTGAATATGAGTGTTCTCTCTGTGACTCAGTGAATATGAGTGTTCTCCCTGTGACTCAGTGAATATGAGTGTTCTCTCTGTGACTCAGTGAATATGAGTGTTCTCTCTGTGACTCAGTGAATATGAGTGTTCTCCCTGTGACTCAGTGAATATGAGTGTTCTCTCTGTGACTCAGTGAATATGAGTGTTCTCCCTGTGACTCAGTGAATATGAGTGTTCTCCCTGTGACTCAGTGAATATGAGTGTTCTCCCTGTGACTCAGTGAATAGGAGTGTTCTCTCTGTGACTCAGTGAATATGAGTGTTCTCTCTGTGACTCAGTGAATATGAGTGTTCTCTCTGTGACAGAGGATGTTCTGCTGATGCTGAGTCTGTTCTGTGCGTATGTCGCGTTGCAGATGCTGCGTAAACATGTGAAACCGGGACACTCAAAAACCCGATCATACCCGGGACACTGATGTGCAGGTAAACACACTCTGAGGAATATAGGGATCGCCACGGAGCCAGAGCCGAGACGTGGGACTGTGAGGCTCCAGAGTTTGTGCTCAGACCTCGACTCCTCAGGCTACGTTACACAGACACCGACATTCAGTTTGTCCATTAAAATGAACCTGATCCACCAAACTCTTAATGATCAATGATCGATTAATCGACTAATCCTGCCCGTCCCGAGTCGGAATAGTGATCTTAAAAAGTGTTGGAAAACCGGCATGTCTAAACAGAGGCGGGTTGTCTAAAGGCTGAGATGTCAGAACAGGCGGCGAAAACCCACTGCAGCAGATACGTGTCAACAGAGCCTGGAGTTTTCTTCCACATGACGCTGACGATAACGTTGCTGCTGCGATGTTTAGTGCAGTTATGATTTAAAGGCGACGCCACATGATCATGTGTCATCGCCTAGAACAACACTATGCATAAGTGAGACGTCGTTGGGCGTAAGTTGTGGACGCCGCAACACGCTGAACATTAGTTTGTATAATTTATAAGTTACCAAAACGTTCAAATTCAATTTTTAATTTTACCCCAATGGGCTTCACAGTGAATAAACATGGACATAATCTGACATAGACATCAACACATTGACACACACTAGGACACAGAGACAGTCAAACAGATAGAAAACAATCAGCAAAAATTCTCTCCAGACACTGTGGCCAACAGCTGTGGCCGAGCGGCGCCTTCAGACCTGGAGCTTTGAGGAACCAGTCAGTTTATAAAGAGCAGAGGTTCAGACGGACGTGTGGGGAACTGGACATCGGCTCATTTGAGGGCTTCAACCAGACAGGCGAGTCTAATACATTTTCTATACGTCCAACTCGTTATGAATGCGCTGTGTATGCGCCCAAAGTGAACAAAAACATCCATAGTTCAGCGTGTGCCACAGTTTTATGTAAATTCTGGTACGTCGACATACGTGGGCTAAATCGTCAAAGTGTGACAGGGCCTTAAACTGGAGGTGCAGAGTCTCAACACTTCAGAGTCTCAGAGCGACTCGTTTTACTGTAGACAGGAGTCGGGCTGTGTTGAAAACTCGATTTTCCGATTCTGAATCAATTTGCATATTAATTCCTTAAGATCGCTTGAATTTTTAACACATTTTCCCCGGTGAACTTTAACCCCACTCGTCGTCGGTCTGACTGTATCAAAGCTATGAACACGGACACGAGTGGCAGCGTGAGCCAAGTCCAGAAACACTCAAAGCTCCGTCTGGCTCCATTTTGGGTTCAAAAACGATAAAGACAAAGATGAGCTCGACAGAAGCAAAGAGATTTGCACAGTAAATGCCAAATGGAGGTGAAGAACAGCAGATACAGCAATACAACCAACCTCAGGAACCACTGGAACAGCTCAGAAACGGTTCTAATAACACAAACCCCAATCCAGATCAGATCAGAGTGAATAGAGTCGTGAAAATCGATTCTGAATCTTGAGAATCGGAAACGGCTGAGGCCATCGCGCTCACAGGTTTATATCCTGTGGTCCGCACACAGATCCCGCTGCATCTGGGAGAGCAAAGATTTAAAACCTCATACGTTTCTCCTCGTGTTTGAGCTTATTGTCGGACGTTTAAAAATCGTTTAAGACCGAAAAGACCTGTAGTGTGTGGCGGCCTTAAACTAAAAGTGTGACTCTGTGTGGTGTTTGAGTCGTACCCAGGCTGATCTTTCCCTCCTTCTGCAGCTTCTTCAGATGATGCACCAGGTTCCCCTCGGCCGCTCTGTGCAGGTACTCGGGCGTGTCCTAACAGAACACGGCTCGTATTACATTCAAACATCTGTGCAGCAGAAACAGAGGGGGTGCCGTGGGCTCAGACCTTGTAGACCTTCTTGACGAGCTCTGTGGAGGTGCAGCCCCGCCCCGCCTCCCTCACAGCCCCCAGGATCTGCTCCTCTCTCTGGGTCCTGTGGGCGATGTACTGCCGGATCTTGGAGACGGCGTCCTGCACCACCGGGCCGTGGCCTGGAGACACACAGGGGCCCCGCACAAGTTTAACCTTTGTACAAATCATTCTCCTACTGCAGTTTGGACTGAGCCGTGTCCGACCGTCTCAAAGCTTTCACCGCGATCACGCTTGGCTAAAGTGAGTGGCCAGTTTCCCCCGGACAGTCCTAGTTTACCTCCGTGAAGTCGCCCCCATCAAACGCGTTCGTTCGTGTTTCGTTTGTGCTGCAAAAAGTTTCGTTTGTGCGATTCTGGTTCTTCAGATATTCAGTTTTATTTTGGTCGATGACGTTGTCCAGAACCTCAGGATGTGAAACAGCCTCAAAACAGGAAGAAAACCATAGAAATCGTTTGTGTTTCGTTCGTGCCGTGTCTGTGTTATTCTAAAATATGAATCAAAAGCAAATGAGGAAAGACTGAGACAGACTTTTCCACAGCCTCAGGTCGTTTCTCTTCTCTAGTTTTGCAGAGTTTTGCTTTTATAGATCTTTTATAGAATCAGTTTTATCTTTTACTTTGGTGGCCTGGTCTGGCACTGAAACACAGGAATAAAGTCAGATCACTAAATGGTCCAGTGGGCTGAAAGGTGAGTCCCAGCTGAGTGTTGAGGCCGGCGCAGCGTGGAGCCACCGTGAGCTCTGACTCCCACCGTCTGTTTGAGGAGCTTCACCTGCTCCCAAACTGTAGAACACAGCGTTACAGGAGCAGCTTTGTCCCATCAGCTCATCCTCCTGAAGAAATTATAGGAATTTCTATTTTTATCTTGTTTGGGGATTTACATATTAATATTTTGTGAGCCATTGTGAATGACTTTTTGCAGCACAAACGGTTGACAGAGTTTTTGTGCAGGTTTCAGTTTGACGGGGCGACTTCACGCAGGTTACAAACAGGCCTCTGGACCTGACCTGGACTCACCGGGGTAGATGAGTTGCGCCCCCTGCTGGACGAGGAGCTCCAGACTCTTCATGTAGTCGTACAGATCCTCGAACACGGCCGTGCCCTCGCCCAGGATACAGTCTCCGGAGAACAGCGCCCCCTCCTCCTCCAGGAGCAATGACATGTGGTCGTCCGTGTGTCCCGGAGTGTACAGCACCCTGACACACCAAGAATAAGAATGAGAATAATGTATTTTATTTATGAGGCGCCTTTCTGGACACCCAAGCTCACCTTACAACAACATAAGCAAATAAAGTACGAGTAAAACATACACTTAAAGTTGGACAGTGTTTAATCGACTGACTGCGTTTAATATTGTATTCTATTAGTATTCAGTAATGTATTAGACAGGATTTTAATTGATTGGTTGTATTTAATTGACTTACAATTAGTTATCAACCATAAAAACACACTTAAAGTTGAACTCGGGCATGTTTGAAGAGGAGGTGGAATTCTGTCAGAAGCCAAAAAACGGCACAGTGTTTTACGTGGAAGTGAAGAACTTGCCCCCATCACTACACTAGTTATGAACTTGCCCCCATCACTGCACTAGTTCAGAACTTGCCCCCATCACTACACTAGTTATGAACTTGCCCCCATCACTGCACTAGTTCAGAACTTGCCCCCATCACTACACTAGTTCAGAACTTGCCCCCATCACTACACTAGTTCAGAACTTGCCCCCATCACTGCACTAGTTCAGAACTCGCCCCATCACTACACTAGTTCAGAACTTGCGCAAACACTGCACTAGATCAGAACTTGCCCCATCACTGCACTAGTTCAGAACTTGCCCCCATCACTGCACTAGTTCAGAACTTGCCCCCATCACTGCACTAGTTCAGAACTTGCCCCCATCACTGCACTAGTTGAGAACTTGCCCCCATCACTGCACTAGTTGAGAACTTGCCCCATCACTACACTAGTTCAGAACTTGCCCCCATCACTACACTAGTTCAGAACTTGCCCCATCACTGCACTAGTTCAGAACTTGCCCCCATCACTACACTAGTTCAGAACTTGCCCCATCACTACACTAGTTCAGAACTTGCCCCCATCACTGCACTAGTTCAGAACTTGCCCCATCACTGCACTAGTTCAGAACTTGCCCCCATCACTGCACTAGTTCAGAACTTGCCCCCATCACTACACTAGTTCAGAACTTGCCCCCATCACTACACTAGTTCAGAACTCGCCCCCGTCACTACACTAGTTCAGAACTCGCCCCGTCACTGCACTAGTTCAGAACTTGCCCCATCACTGCACTAGTTCAGAACTTGCCCCCATCACTACACTAGTTCAGAACTTGCCCCCATCACTACACTAGTTCAGAACTTGCCCCATCACTACACTAGTTCAGAAATTGCCCCATCAATACACTAGTTAAGAACTCGCCCCATCACTACACTAGTTCAGAACTTGCCCCATCACTACACTAGTTCAGAACTTGCCCCATCACTACACTAGTTCAGAACTTGCCCCATCACTACACTAGTTCAGAACTTGCCCCCATCACTACACTAGTTCAGAACTTGCCCCCATCACTACACTAGTTCAGAACTTGCCCCCATCACTACACTAGTTCAGAACTTGCCCCCATCACTACACTAGTTCAGAACTTGCCCCCATCACTACACTAGTTCAGAACTTGCCCCCATCACTACACTAGTTCAGAACTTGCCTCCATCACTACACTAGTTCAGAACTTGCCCCCATCACTACACTAGTTCAGAACTTGCCCCCATCACTACACTAGTTCAGAACTTGCCCCCATCACTACACTAGTTCAGAACTTGCCCCCATCACTACACTAGTTCAGAAAAAGCCCCAACACTACACAAGTTCAGAACTGGACCCCATCACTACACTAGTTCAGAACTTGCCCCCATCACTACACTAGTTCAGAACTTGCCCCCATCACTACACTAGTTCAGAACTTGCCCCCATCACTACACTAGTTCAGAACTTGCCCCATCACTACACTAGTTCAGAACTTGCCCCCATCACTACACTAGTTCAGAACTTGCCCCCATCACTACACTAGTTCAGAACTTGCCCTCATCACTACACTAGTTCAGAACTTGCCCCCATCACTACACTAGTTCAGAACTTGCCCCCATCACTACACTAGTTCAGAACTTGCCCCATCACTACACTAGTTCAGAACTTGCCCCCATCACTACATTAGTTCAGAACTTGCCCCCATCACTACACTAGTTCAGAACTTGCCTCCATCACTACACTAGTTCAGAACTTGCCCCCATCACTACACTAGTTCAGAACTTGCCTCCATCACTACACTAGTTCAGAACTTGCCTCCATCACTACACTAGTTCAGAACTTGCCCCCATCACTACACTAGTTCAGAACTTGCCCCCATCACTACACTAGTTCAGAACTTGCCCCCATCACTACACTAGTTCAGAACTTGCCCCATCACTACACTAGTTCAGAACTTGCCCCATCACTACATTAGTTCAGAACTTGCCCCATCACTACACTAGTTCAGAACTTGCCCCCATCACTACACTAGTTCAGAACTTGCCCCCATCACTACACTAGTTCAGAACTCGCCCCCATCACTACACTAGTTCAGAACTTGCCCCCATCACTACATTAGTTCAGAACTTGCCCCCATCACTACACTAGTTCAGAACTTGCCCCATCACTACACTAGTTCAGAACTTGCCCCCATCACTACAGTAGTTCAGAACTTGCCCCCATCACTACACTAGTTCAGACCTTGCCCCCATCACTACATTAGTTCAGAACTCGCCCCCATCACTTCATTAGTTCAGAACTTGCCCCCATCACTACACTAGTTCAGAACTCGCCCCCATCACTACACTAGTTCAGAACTTGCCCCCATCACTACACTAGTTCAGAACTTGCCCCCATCACTACACTAGTTCAGAACTCGCCCTATCACTACACTAGTTCAGAACTCGCCCCATCACTACACTAGTTCAGAACTTGCCTCCATCACTACACTAGTTCAGAACTTGCCTCCATCACTACACTAGTTCAGAACTTGCCCCCATCACTACATTAGTTCAGAACTTGCCCCCATCACTACATTAGTTCAGAACTTGCCCCCATCACTACACTAGTTCAGAACTTGCCCCCATCACTACACTAGTTCAGAACTTGCCCCCATCACTACATTAGTTCAGAACTTGCCCCCATCACTACACTAGTTCAGAACTTGCCCCCATCACTACACTAGTTCAGAACTTGCCCCCATCACTGCACTAGTTCAGAACTTGCCCCCATCACTGCACTAGTTTGTTGCCTTGACAGACTCACTGCCACAGTGAGATCTCCACCGAGGAAACACTGATCTGTGCCCGAGTTCCTCTTTAAATGAGCTTTAAGTGAGTGAGCTGCAAAACACAAATACTATTTATGCAGAATCATGACTTTAATTTGCATTTTTACAAATAAATACCAAAAATACCACAGTTTCAGCTCATTCACTGCTCGTTTCTGCTGCCGTCCTAATAGAAATCCTAATATTAGTAGAAAAAGCAACAAATACGACGTCAGACTAAACTCTAACTTGACCTAACTGTAGGCACTGCTCTGTCTGAAGCTCTGTGAGTCAAATAAAACATTCATGATTGTGTCTGGTGGAACTCTGTTAGTTTTCCTGTGGGGTTCAGGGGCTAAAGGACACACTGACCTCAGAGTGGCTCCTTCTGTTCGGATCAAGTCTCCGTCTTTTAAATAAGTGTAGCTCTTATTCCCAAACGATTCTTTGGAGCCGTTAGCACGAGGGAGTTTACTCACTTTAACCCCAGCACCTGGAAAACAGAGAAATATTATACCACTTCTCCACAACGGCCAAAGTCCCGCTGATGTTCGGTGAAGCTTCTGGTTAATGTTTTTCTGTGGTAAATGTGTGTGTAAATGTGTAAATGTCTCCAGCAGCTTCATAAATCTGCTCCATCACCAAATCTTCAACCAACAAGGTCCACAAAGGAGAAACATTCTTCATAAAATAAAAATAAACTGGGACTTCCACGTTTTTCTGGTGGTCGGTGATAATAAAACTGTGAATCGAGTGCGTAATTAAGGAAAACTGTTCTGCACTCGGTCCATTCATGACGAACATGAGTCGGTATCGTCACATTTTCTTGTGTTTAAGCTTAAAGGAAACGACCACGAGCATCAGTGAACGACTGAGCAGCACCAACGTTCTGGTCCTGGAGACGTGTCACATTCAAGTTCCACAAATCTATTAGGAACGTAATAATAATGTAAATCTGGTGATATCGTATCGTCAAAGGTCTCACAATAATATCGTGGAGCATCACAATATATCGAATCCCAAGTGTCTTTGCTTAAATGAACAGTTCTGATGCAGAAATAGCTAAAAACCAGAGGGAACTACATAGACCATGATCCTTTGCTCCGTTTCAGTGCAGACGACATGAAGAAATAACTGTTCTAAGCACTTTTACATCTTCATTCTGTGGATTAAGTCTGTGAAGCATTTTTAGAGGAAAAAGTCGCAGATTTACACAAAATATTGCAATAAATCTGGTACAGAGAGATGTTATGAAATAAGAACAAAGAAAGAAAGAAAGAAAGAACGAACGAATGAAAGACCAAATCAACTAAAGAAAGAAACAGTGAAAGAACAAACCAAAATAAGAAAGAACAAAAAAGAAAGAACAAACAAAAGAAAGAACAAAAGAAAGGAAACTCTGGTGAAAATATGATTTGGATTTCGTTCCATCCCTAATGACAGTAAATGTTGCACCAAATGAACTGGTCAGAGCGTTTTAGAGTCAGTCTTGTTCTGTAGAATATCGGAATATCGTGAACTTTCCCACGATATCGTGATAAATATCGCACCGTGAGGTTCAGACTGTGACCGTATCGTATCGGGACACTCGGAGTGAACAAGTTCCTTCTGTTTCCTCCAGGACCAGAACGTTGGTGCTGCTCAGTCGTTTCACTGATGCTCGTGGTCGTTTCCTTTAAGCTTTCGTCTTTCTTCCCTCGATCGTTGTGGGTAAATTCTTCATTCGTGAGTCCAGACGTCCCTGTTTCCCCGGGACAGTCCCAGTCCTGACCCTGTGTCTCTGTCCCACAGATTTACACAAAACCACTGATTTGTCCCAGTTTTATTTAAGAAATGTCCCAGTGTCTCTGTTTATGACCAATCTGATCCTGCATTTGTTTGGGTAAAATACAGAAAAGCTGCTTATAAACGTCCAAAACACAAAGAAAATGTGACGATACCGACTCATGTTCTTCATGAATGGACCGAGTGCAGAACAATTTCCCAGATCCATTTTATTGTCACCGACCACCAAAAAACGTGGAAGTCCCAGTTTATTTTTATTTTATGAAGAATGTTTCTCCTTTGTCGACCTTGTTGGTTGAAGATTTGGTGATTGGTCAGAGGTCAGGGGGTCAGAGGTCAGGGGGTCAGAGGGTCAGAGGTCAGGGGTCAGAGGTCAGGGGTCAGACCTGTGATGTCTCGGCTGACGTCCTGCACTCCTCCGGTGTGGTCCCGGTGCCAGTGGGTTACGATTATTTCCTGGATGCTGCTGCCGAACTGGAGCAGCGCCTCCTTCAGGCTGGAGATGTAATCAGGGACCGAGGCTTCCCCCGTGTCTATGAGCACGCGCCTGGAGCAGAGAGAGGGAATCAAACCCACAACCCCCAACGACAGAGAGGGAATCAAACCCACGACCTCCAACGACAGAGAGGGAATCAAACCCACAACCTCCAACGACAGAGACACTGCCCAGTAATGTCCCTCACCTGTCATTCTCACCCGTCTCCTGCACCTGTCTCTCTCACCTGTCTCTCACCTGTCTCCTGTAGTGTCTCCTGCACCTGTCCCTCACCTGTCTCCCTCACCTGTCTCCTGTAGTGTCTCCTGCACCTGTCTCTCTCACCTGTCTCTCACCTGTCTCCTGTAGTGTCCCTCACCTGTCCTTCACCTGTCTCTCTCACCTGTCTCCTGTAGTGTCTCCTGCACCTGTCTCTCACCTGTCTCCTGCACCTGTCTCCTGCACCTGTCTCTCTCACCTGTCTCTCTCACCTGTCTCCTGCACCTGTCTCCTGCACCTGTCTCCTGCACCTGTCTCTCTCACCTGTCTCCTGTAGTGTCTCCTGCACCTGTCTCTCTCACCTGTCTCCGGTCCCCACCAGGTAGGTGTTCGTCCCCTGCAGGGTCATGGGTCCCGGGTTACAGCCCAGAACCCGAACCACGCGGGAGGAAAGCTGCTCGATGCGCGGGATCACGGCGCTCATGACTCCGCCGGAACCGGGACCAGGACCAGGACCGGACCCGGGGCAGAGGAGAGAGGAGACCCGGGGCAGAGGAGAGAGGAGACCCGGGGCAGAGGAGAGGAGACCCGGGGCAGAGGACTGGAGACCCGGGGCAGAGGACTGGAGACCCGGGGCAGAGGACTGGAGACCCGGGGCAGAGGACTGGAGACCCGGGGCAGAGGAGAGAGGAGACCCGGGGCAGAGGAGAGGAGACCCGGGGCAGAGGACTGGAGACCCGGGGCAGAGGACTGGAGACCCGGGGCAGAGGACTGGAGACCCGGGGCAGAGGAGAGAGGAGACCCGGGGCAGAGGAGAGGAGACCCGGGGCAAAGGAGAGGAGACCCGGGAGTGGACGGAGCACAGCCGGAGACAAACAGCGGACAGCGGGGACTAAACCTTGACGTAAATACGCGTGTAGGAGAGAACCCGGAAGAGAAGCGGAAACAGCGATCCACGTGAACAATGTTTACATCCGGTTTACGGACGCTTCAAAATAAAACATGTCCGGTCTGTGGTTTAGGAAATAAAAAAGTATTTTATGTGTTTGTTCGTTTGTTTGTTTGTACAGAAGTGACACAGAGGTGTACATGTGCAGACGGGGCGCGGCGTGTGGGTTTATTGGGGTTTACACCGGATGCCCTGGATGGCCTGTTTACGAACTCAAGTTAATGCAATGAAAGGCCGTGAACAGCAGATGGCGCCACTGTTCAGTGCGCCGAATGTCAGAGTGAAGACTACAAAAGACAGACAAAATATACTAGTTTTTCAGTCCTGGTTCAGTCCTGGTTTAGACCTGGTTTAGACCTGGTTTAGTCCTGGTTCAGTCCTGGTTTAGACCTGGTTCAGTCCTGGTTTAGTCCTGGTTCAGTCCTGGTTCAGTCCTGGTTTAGACCTGGTTCAGTCCTGGTTTAGACCTGGTTTAGTCCTGGTTCAGTCCTGGTTTAGTCCTGGTTCAGTCTCAGCTTAGTCCTGGTTCAGTCCTGGTTTAGACCTGGTTCAGTCCTGGTTTAGTCCTGGTTCAGTCCTGGTTTAGACCTGGTTTAGTCCTGGTTCAGTCCTGGTTTAGTCCTGGTTTAGTCCTGGTTCAGTCCTGGTTTAGACCTGGTTTAGTCCTGGTTCAGTCCTGGTTTAGTCCTGGTTCAGTCTCAGCTTAGTCCTGGTTCAGTCCTGGTTTAGACCTGGTTTAGTCCTGGTTCAGTCCTGGTTTAGTCCTGGTTCAGTCTCAGCTTAGTCCTGGTTCAGTCCTGGTTTAGTCCTGGTTTAGTCCTGGTTTAGACCTGGTTTAGTTCTGGTTCAGTCCTGGTTTAGTCCTGGTTCAGTCTCAGCTTAGTCCTGGTTTAGTCCTGGTTTAGACCTGGTTTAGTCCTGATTTAGACCTGGTTTAGTCCTGGTTTAGTCCTGGTTCAGTCTCAGCTTAGTCCTGGTTTAGTCCTGGTTCAGTCCTGGTTTAGACCTGGTTTAGTTCTGGTTCAGTCCTGGTTCAGTTTTGGTTCAGTCCTGGTTTAGTCCTGGTTCAGTCCCGGTTTAGTCCTGGTTCAGTCTCAGCTTAGTCCTGGTTTAGTCCTGGTTTAGTCCTGGTTCAGTCCTGGTTTAGACCTGGTTTAGTTCTGGTTCAGTCCTGGTTCAGTTTTGGTTCAGTCCTGGTTTAGTCCTGGTTCAGTCCTGGTTTAGTCCTGGTTCAGTCTCAGCTTAGTCCTGGTTTAGTCCTGGTTCAGTCCTGGTTTAGACCTGGTTTAGTTCTGGTTCAGTCCTGGTTCAGTTTTGGTTCAGTCCTGGTTTAGTCCCAGTTTAGTCCTGGTTCAGTCTCAGCTTAGTCCTGGTTTAGACCTGGTTCAGTCCTGGTTTAGTTCTGGTTCAGTCCTGGTTCAGTTTTGGTTCAGTCCTGGTTTAGTCCTGGTTCAGTTTTGGTTCAGTCCTGGTTTAGTTCTGGTTCAGTCCTGGTTCAGTTTTGGTTCAGTCCTGGTTTAGTCCTGGTTTAGTCCTGGTTTAGTCCTGGTTTAGTCCTGCAAAGTTCATTTCCAGGTTCAGTCGTCTGTCGAACAGTTTGTCCTGACGATTCTGTCCTCAAACGCACTCCTCTTTTTCTCACTCTCTCTCTTCTTTCTCCTCGTCTCTTCTTCTCGTTCATTCTTCTCTTTTCTCTCCTTTTATTTCTTCTCTCCTCCCTCTGTTCTCTCTTCCACACCTTTTCTTCTCGCTCTTTCCTTCTCTTCTCCCTCCTCCTTTTCTCCTCCTCTCTTTTGTCTCCTTTTTTCTTCCTCCCTCCCTCTTTTCTCCTCCTCTTTCTCTCTTTTCTTTCTCTCCGTCCGTGAAGCATCACCTGTCGCCTGGCAACGCTCACAGCTCCCCGACATCTGCCCGGCAACAGCCTCCGTGAGCAGCCAATCAGAGCGCAGACTCACACTTCCTGTTTAAAATCACAAAACAGTCTGAATAAAACTTGTGACTAAAGGAGCCGTTTGTGTCCAGACTCGTGCACTTTTATTAAAGTTACGATGATAAAAAAAAAAAGAGCTTTAACCTGCAGATAGAAACACCTCCAAGTTTCATGATTTCTATTCACACTTCCGTCACAAATCAGGAAGAACTCTGTGAATTTGGCCCCATCAAACCTACACAAAAATCCATTGTTCGTTCTTCATTTGTGCTGCTTTAGTTTTGGAGATATTAAAGTTAAACTCCGGCTCGTTTGAAGCTAAAGTTCGTTCCTGGAGGAGGTGAATTCTGTCAGAAGCCAAAAAAACGGCACAGATCAGTGTTTCCTCGGTGGAGATCTCACTGTGTGTGAGTCTGTCAAGGCAACAAACTAGTGCAGTGATGGGGGCAAGTTCTGAACTTCCACGTAAAACGCCAATTTGCTTCAGACTGAAGAAGCTTAACTCCACTTTAACCCATCTGACAACAGCCACGAGTCTAACAAACCAAACGCTCTGCCTGGTTCACTCATTAGTGTCTGGAAACGTTAGAAAACAACTTTATAAGCACCTCACACTTCCCTCTGCTGATTTCCCACAGGCCAAAGCCCAAAAGACTCGATCGCCGACGTCGTTTCTAATCCTGTTTATTTACCAGTGAATTATATTTTTTGAAAAACACTAAAAATACATTCCCGAACCATTTTCTTTCAACAACTTTCAGTTTTTCTTCTTTTTCACCGTCAGTCGTCGATCTTCACTTGTTGCTTCTGGAGTTGGTGATCGAGTCTTTTGGGCTTTGGTGCAGTGGGAAATCAGCAGAGGGAAGTGTGAGGTGCTTCTAAAGTTGTTTTCTAACGTAACGTTTCCTGTCGTTTATCGGTATTTTTTGTGTGTTTACGGGTGTCATGGACGTCACTCCCACTGTCACTGTTTCTGTGCAATAACCTGCTCCACACACGTGCAAAACCATTATGTGCAATATGGAACTGATCTGTGAAATACTCTACTGCACCTTATTTAATCCTACCTGCACCTAGTACATTATTATATTTTATTACATTTTTAGTATATCTGTATTTTATTATAGTTTTACTCCATTGTTTAATATTTCCCTTGTATTTGCAAACACTTTTTTAACAGTACTATTTATTGCTGCTGTTAGTACTTCTTGAATATCTCAGCGAGTCAACGGTTCTTCTCATCCTGAGCGTTTCATTGCTCTGTC
Organism: Odontamblyopus rebecca; assembly: GCA_030686955.1. NCBI lineage: Eukaryota > Metazoa > Chordata > Actinopteri > Gobiiformes > Gobiidae > Odontamblyopus > Odontamblyopus rebecca. The sequence continues at coordinate 36,835,611 of CM060666.1, forward strand.
GACCTTGAACCTGCAGACGACAAATAAACAATCTTCAAACTCTTCAAACTTGAAACATTATGAATGAAGAGACAATGTGTATCTGCATCTACGCTGTCATTTTATGTTATGTTATTTTTCTTCCGCTGTATTTTTAATGCTGTTTCATAACTATATGTGGCTTGCACCAAAAAGTATTTAATAAAAACACGTTAAAAAAAAAGTTTACTTTGGCGTCTTAGAAAAAAGGTTTCAACTTTTGAACTGAGAAATGGGAAACAGCGAGAAACTCCTTTGTTCAGTCGACTCCACAAAACGAGAATAAAAACAGTTTCTATTATAAATCCATGGACGACTCTGAATTCATATAAACCAGAGGGAATAAAATATCTAAATTTAGCTCCGAGACCGTTTTGTGCTATAAACTTTAAATCAAACCTTGGAAATAGAGGTCGAAATCTGTTTTTTCATTTGACACTAAAACAGAACAATGAAATAAACTGTTTTCCCGTTTTACTGTTTTTCTTTCTTCATTGAAACTCAATAAAACAAAGGCTCATGGACCAAACCCAAACGAGAGTCATGTGACGCTCATTCTGCGTTCTGATTGGATCATTTATACGTGTCTGAAACATCCAGTTCCTTTGTTGTGAATGAAACTTTCTGTAAAATCCCTCGTGAATAAACCATAAAGTGGAAGTGAATCAGGAGTCTGCTTCAACAATAGATTTATTCTGTTTTACACCAAGAAACAAAAATATCTTTCGTGTTTCATATTTACAGCCGGATCCTGACCAGAGTTCATCTCATGACAGCGAAAGGGACGAGCATTTCTACGGGAGTTTATTTAAGTCGATTTATTTTGAAACCAAACACAAAACACATGCGCAAATCCACACGGCAAAAACAGAGTCAGTGACAGATCTGAGTGTTTGAAAGAACAGAAACGACTTTAACTCTGTGACAGGACCAAGTTTGGGGTTTTTTACAGGTTTAGATCGACTCCAGGACGGGTTCGAACCTTCCCAAGAACGACCGACGCTCGCCGAAGATCTGTGGCCCGACTAAAAACGTTCAACTGTCGAGTCTGAAATGTGATTACGGTAAAGAAAGAATTGAGCTAATACAACCGGCGAGAAGTCGCCTCATCAAACTCAAACCTGCACAAAAACTGTCCATCGTTTGTGCTGCGAAAAGTTTCATTTGTGTGATTCTGGTTCTTCAGATATTCAGTTTTATTTTGGGTCGATGAGGTCGTCCAGAACCTCAGAATGTGAAACAGCCTCAAAACAGGAAGAAAATGAGAGAAAACATTTGTGTTATTCTATAAAATCTGAACCAAAAGCAAATGACTAAAGACTGAAACAGACTTTTCCTCAGCCTCAGGTCGTTTCTCTTCTCTAGTTTTGTGGAGTTTGTCTCCGTCAGCTGAGCAAAAATGACGTCCTACACAGTTTTTGTGCAGCTTTGAGTTTGATGAGGCGACTTCTCGCAGGTTTTAATCCAGGATCTTAACAGTTTAAACTTGTTTGAAACAGATAATCAAACACGGTGGAGGTGAGGCCATTTGCCACGTTTACATGAAGCTTTAATTCTGAATAAAACTGAATTCCGCTTTTAAAAGTCCACGAAAACACTTAATTTAATAATTGTGTTTAAATATTTCAGGTAAATTTATAAAATACAATTAAATTGAAAAATACAAATATATTTTGTTAAATATGAGGAATATATGATGAGAATTCAGGAAGAGCTCCTTCAGCAATGATCTTCTGAACTCAGGTCGTTTAAACCGAGTTCGGGCGACGATTTTACCGAGTTTTTACCGAAATTTTACCGAAATTTTACTGAGATTTTACTGAGATTTTACGGTGATTTAAGAGATATTTTTGAAATTTTTCAGACTGTTTTAAGAGAGATTTTAGACTGATTGTACACTGATCTTAGTGTGATTTTAGACTGATTTTAGTGTGATTTTAGACTGATTTTAGTGTGATTTTAGTGTGATTTTAGACTGATCTTAGTGTGATTTTAGTGTGATTTTAGTGTGATTTTAGACTGATTTTAGTGTGATTTTAGACTGATCTTAGTGTGATTTTAGTGTGATTTTAGTGTGATTTTAGACTGATTTTAGTGTGATTTTAGACAGATTTTAGTGTGATTTTAGACAGATTTTAGTGTGATTTTTTCTGTGGATAAAATGACAGTTTTTGCTGCAGAGTTGCATCATTTCCACTGCGTCGTGTTTTTTTCTTTCGTCAGAATCTCACAGGATTTAAAACGTGTTCAGACTCACATCCAAAAAGAGAAAAGACCGGAAAGAGGGAGGGAAAGAGGGAGAGAAAAAGAGGGAGGGAAAGAGGGAGGGAAAGAGGGAGGGAAAGAGGGAGGGAAAGAGGGAGGAAAAGAGGGAGGGAAAGAGGGAGAGAGAGAAAAAAAAGAAAGAGAGAACAGAGGAAGATATGAGACCAGGTCAGAATAAACGAGGGAGAGACAGATGAGAAAAGGAGAGAGAAGAAGAGGTAAGAGAGTGAAACAATACAGACGAAGAGAGGAAGAGGAGGAGAGGAAGAGGACGAGGAGAGGAAAAGGAGTGGAAGAGGAGGAGAGGAAGAGGAGAAGAGGAGGAGGAGAGGAAGAGGAGGAGGAAGAGGAGGAGGAGAGGAAAAGGAGTGGAAGAGGAGAGGAAGAGGAGAAGAGGAAGGGGAGGAGGAGAGGAAGAGGAGAGGAAGAGGAGGAGGAGGAGCAGAGGAGGAGGAGGAGGAGCAGGAGGAAGAGGAAGAGGAGAGGAAAAGGAGAGGAAGAGGAGGAGGAGGAGGAGAAGAGGAGCATGCAGAGCCGGAGGAGTGAATCTGATCCACAATGTTGTCAAATGTAGAATTCAATAAACAAATAAAACAGCTTCATTGTCTGAATAAAACTCACGAGAGCCTCACCTGCTCCGCTCCACCTGGTGACATCATCAGGTGCTCCTTTTGAAGTCAAACGTCCTTAATTTAAGTCATTTTAATTTAGCCTGACGTTGTGTTTTTTCCAGTGTTTCTGTCCTCCGCCCTCCCGTCGACCGCAGAGGAGGTGAGGCTCTGACCCGAGGCTAAAACACTGAATATATTTTAAAAAGAGAGAATATTTAAAATAGAGAGAATATTTAAAATAGAGAGAATATTCAACGCCAGTGCAGAAGTGCTACATGGAGCTGCTACCGAAGCGCCGCACAAACACGGCCTCACGTCTGTGTTTAAAAGGACAATCAGCCGCTAAGCTCATCACTGCGTCTAGAAGAGCACGAAGAAACCGCACGGGTCTGAAGGTTAAGAGTCATTCGCACTTTTGGATTCGCACAAAACCACAGAAACAGAATTCGACACCAGTTCAAACGAGGCGGGTTCACGAAGCCGTTTCTTTGTTTTGTTTTTCGAACCGAGAAATCGACTTCAGACGTGTTTCAGAGTTCAGGTTTCGGTTTCTGACGTCGATATCGTCGCTCTGAAACTCACGGACGAACAGAAAAAGAAGACCCACGACATCGTCCACGACACAGAGGAACATGTTTCTATAACCGCAGAACTTTGTAAGTGTAAAAGACAGAAACGTCCTTTTCCCCTCTGAAAGTGCAGACATAGAGGTTTCCGTACATTTCTGCGGCTTTATCCTACGTCACACTCACGCTGTGTGATGACGGGAGCAAAACGAGTGTCCAACAGGAACTTTGTTTTCCCCAAACTCATGCGCTCCGTCCATTTTGATCGAGCCAAACTTTGCCAAAGAGTGAAGTGAGTCAAGATGGTCGACTCCTCTGACTGTGTGTGTTTAGAACGAGGGAAAAAGTCGCTCTAAGTGGAGTTAATTCTCACACACATGGAAAATGACACATCTTGGTGTGTGTAATTGTGCATCTCTTTCTATTTTTATTTAAAGGTTTATTTCAGTCCAAATGAACAAATCCAAATGTAATTTCCACCCTGGAAATGCAGAAGTGCTGTGGCTCTGGCCGTGGTCCTGACAGGAGCTGTTTCCAGGACTGGACCAGGAAAGTCATGGAGCCACTGCACTTTTTTTGTTTTTAGGGCAATAAGGAGATTTTTAATTTACTTACAGACTTGAGATTTTACATTTTTGTAGTTAAGGCCCTAAATTAAGCATTTTTTTTACGTCCAAAAAGTTGTTTCTACATGTTTGCTGTGTGTTTTGTATAAAAGAGTGTGATTTTTTTTTTCCATCTCTATTTCTGGTCCTGTAGCTTTTATCACAGCCTCATGACACAACTACAGCAGCAGATTGTGAAATAACAGGTTGGACTGAACAAAAGGAGGTAGAACACTTCATTAGGGGTAAAAGGGGCAGTTTTAAAAGAAAAACTAAGACAAAAATCCAGACGAGGAGAAATGTACTAAAATTACCCTCAGGTCTTCAGGGGTTAATCTAAAACCAAACGGACTGAAATCGTTTGAACTCGTGTGAATTATATTTGTACAGAGGAGTTTTGTGCCGTCGTCGAAGGGCAACAGTGAACACGTAAAACACGTGAGGAAGTAAATACAACGTGATCAAACAATGTTCTTCAGTAGGTCCTCGTCATCAGAATCAGGATCAGGGGAAATCTGAACTAAACGTGAAATCTAAACCTGCCGAGGAACGAGACGAGACACACGAAGAGAAACTGGAGAGGGACGGACACAAAATGGCCGACGAGACACGTCAGAGGTCACGCGGGGTCAGAGGTCACGCGGGGTCAGAGGTCACGCGGGGGTCAGAGGAACCTCTGTGAAGTCGCCCCATCAAACTCAAACCTGCACAAACACTGTCAGTCATTTGTGCTTCTTTAGTTTTGGAGAAATTAACGATTTTTTTACAGGTCAAATTGGGGTCAGACCCACAGGAAGCTTCAAAATGCTCGAAAACGCCCAAAATGGAGTCAGTCATTTGTGCTGCAAAAAGTTTTGTTTGTGTGATTCTGGTTCTTCAGATATTTGCAGTTTTATTTTGGGCCGATGATGTCGTCTGTGATAATTATAGGATGTCATTTCCGCTCAGCTGAAGCAGCGACTTTAGCAAAACTCCACAAAACTAATGGCGATAAACAATTTTCCTCAGCCTCAGGTCGTTTCTCTTCTCTAGTTTTGTGGAGTTTGTCTCCGTCAGCTGAGCAGAAATGACGTCCTGTAATTACCACAGAAATAATAATGAAGAATTTTAGAAATAAACTCACACAAATGAAACTGTCACAGCACAAAACAGCACAAACAAAACTTTTTCAGCACAAACGATGGACATAGTTTTGTGTAGGTTTGAGTTTGATGGGGGCGACTTCACGCAGGTGGTCACGCGGGGTCAGAGGTCAAGCGGGGTCAGAGGTCAAGCGGGGTCAGAGGTCACACGGGGTCAGAGGTCACGCGGGGTCAGAGGTCAAGCGGGGTCAGAGGTGTCTCCCCTTCACTGCGGCAGGGCTTTCAAGATGGCGTTCACCTCCTCGGCGACCGTCGTCAGGGCGAACTCAAACTGGTCCTGAGAGAAAAAGAGAAAGAAGATAAAGAAGAGAAAGAAGAGAAAGAAGAGGGAGGAGTCAGCGTCAGCTCGTGGGTTTGTGCAGAATAAACTCTTTCTTGTGATTCAGATTATTATTTTGAGGTGAAATCATGAACATGAGCTGCAGCTGAACTGTGGCTCCTCCGACAAACGCACCAGAGAAACTGTAATGAGCTGCACAAGACTCGAGGAGCTGCTCGTGTCTCATGTTCTCTCCAGAACTGTTCATGTTTTCAAGGAAAATGCTGCAGTCGACTCCTGACCATAGTCCGTATATATGAGTGGACTAAGCTAAACCGTTAGCCGCCGCGTGCCAAACAGGAAGTGCTCCAGGAGGCTCTTCCGGCTCCTTCTTACACTGAGATCTTCTCGCTCGTCTCTCTGGACCTGCTGCTGTGGCCTCGTCATTCTGCTCTTAAAATGTTCGTATGAACCCGCGACACAGGAGCCTGAATTTTTTTTCGCTATTTTGTCCATCAAAAAATCCTCTTCATAACACAGACCCTGGCTCCAGATTCGCTCCTGTAACCGCGGCATCAGGAGCCTCATTTGAACAACGCTGTGGAGACGACACTTCTATACGGGATATGCTCCTGACAGAACCTCCTGCAGTGGGCGGAGCTCCACCTGCAGTGGGCGGAGCTCCACCTGCAGCGGGCGGAGCTCCACCTGCAGTGGGCGGAGCTCCACCTGCAGTGGGCGGAGCTCCACCTGCAGCGGGCGGAGCTCCACCTGCAGTGGGCAGAGCTGAAGGTTGCTGGTTCAAATCCCGCTGCAGACATGAACATCACTGATAGAACCGTCAGACACACAGGCTGGAGGTGACTCCAGCTCCAACAGACGGCTTCAGTGTGTCTGTTAATGTGTGTGTGTGTGTTAAAGTGTGTGTGTGTTACTGTGTGTGTGTGTGTTACTGTGTGTGTGTGTGTTACTGTGTGTGTGTTACTGTGTGTGTGTTACTGTGTGTGTGTGTGTTACTGTGTGTGTGTTACTGTGTGTGTGTCTGTTAATGTGTGTGTGTGTTAGTGTGTGTGTGTGTGTTAGTGTGTGTGTGTGTTACTGTGTGTGTGTGTGTGTGTGTGTTACTGTGTGTGTGTTACTGTGTGTGTGTGTGTTACTGTGTGTGTGTGTTACTGTGTGTGTTACTGTGTGTGTGTTACTGTGTGTGTGTTACTGTGTGTGTGTGTGTTACTGTGTGTGTGTGTTACTGTGTGTGTGTGTTACTGTGTGTGTTACTGTGTGTGTGTTACTGTGTGTGTGTTAGTGTGTGTGTGTTAGTGTGTGTGTGTGTGTGTGTTAGTGTGTGTGTGTGTGTTACTGTGTGTGTGTGTGTTACTGTGTGTGTGTGTGTGTTAGTGTGTGTGTGTTACTGTGTGTGTGTGTTAGTGTGTGTGTGTTACTGTGTGTGTGTGTGTTACTGTGTGTGTGTTAGTGTGTGTGTGTGTGTGTGTGTGTGTGTGTGTGTGTGTGTTACTGTGTGTGTGTGTGTTACTGTGTGTGTGTGTGTGTTAGTGTGTGTGTGTGTGTGTTAGTGTGTGTGTGTTACTGTGTGTGTGTGTGTTAGTGTGTGTGTGTGTTACTGTGTGTGTGTTACTGTGTGTGTGTGTGTTACTGTGTGTGTGTTACTGTGTGTGTGTGTGTGTGTTACTGTGTGTGTGTGTGTGTGTGTGGGTGTTACTGTGTGTGTGTTACTGTGTGTGTGTGTGTTAGTGTGTGTGTGTGTTACTGTGTGTGTGTTACTGTGTGTGTGTGTGTGTGTTACTGTGTGTGTGTGTGTGTGTGTGTGTGTGTGTGTGTTACTGTGTGTGTGTTACTGTGTGTGTGTGTTACTGTGTGTGTGTTACTGTGTGTGTGTGTGTTACTGTGTGTGTGTGTGTTACTGTGTGAGTTCCTTGTTTAAAGCTTTGAGCCTTGAAGGAGGAAAATAGCTGTATAAACATGTGAGCTGTTATGATTGAGTTACACGTGGGCAGCTCTGGTCCGGTGCCCGTGGACACACTGGCCCCGGGTCACACACGGGCCCCGGGTCACACACGGGCGGCAGGTCACAGTCACACACGGGCAGTGGGTCACACACGGGCCCCAGGTCACACACGGGCGGCGGGCAGCAGCGTTCTGTGAGCCCCCTACAGGCTGGAGGGGCATTTACACTCTGCAGCTCAGAATAAACCAGGACAAACCTTAGTCTGGACCATCCCGGGTCTCTGGTCCCTCAGATGCTCCAGTGTGGCGGCGATGTCGATCTCTTTGGCTCCTGTCACACAAATCACATTATTATTACTATTATGATGATCATTATCATTATGATTATTATCTAGATTCGTCGTTTTAAGCCCCGCCCACCTTTGGCCATCTTGTTCAGGACCATGTCGATGAGGATGTAGGTGCCGGTCCTGCCCGCGCCGTCACTGCAACACAACATCACAATCACATTATATCACATTATATCACTTTATATCACATTATATCACTTTATATCACCGTATATCACCTCATATCACCGTATATCACCTTATATCACATTATATCACCTTATATATGCACTCTATAAAAAGCACCTTTAACAGCACCTTAGGTCATGATAGCTGTTTATTGTACTGTACTATACTGTGTATTATGCATATTGTTAGTTGTATTTGTCGAGTCTGTCAAATGTCTATTTTATGTGTATTTTATATATGGGACAACGGATGGAAATTAGCACCTGTGCTAAATCCGGCGTATTTACATCAATATGTGTGATTTCATACAAACTGTATGTTCATGAATATGCACTGTCCCACCCAAATAAACAAATAAATGAAATATCCCATTGTATCTCCTTATATCACCTTATACACATTATGTCCCATTATATCCCGTTATGTCGCGTTATATCACATTATGTCCCATTATATCCCGATATGTCGCGTTATATCACATTATGTCCCATTATATCCCGTTATGTCGCGTTATATTGCTCCGGGAGTATGGGGTGCGGGGCCCTTTGCTCAGGGCTGTCCAGTCCCTGTATGACCGGAGCAGGAGCTGTGGTGCCGGCAGTAAGTCAGACTTGTTCCCGGTGCATGTTGGACTCCGCCAGGGCTGCCCTTTGTCACCGGTTCTGTTCATTGTATTTATGGACAGAATTTCTAGGCGCAGTCAGGGGCCGGAGGGGGTCCAGTTCGGAGACCACAGGATTTCATCGCTATTTTTTGCGGACGATGTTGTCCTGCTGGCTTCACCTGCAGCACTGGGGCGGTTTGCAGCCGAGTGTGAAGCGGCTGGGATGAGAATCAGCTGCTCCAAATCCGAGGCCATGGTTCTGGACCGGAAAAAGGTGGATTTCCCTCTCTGGGCGGGTGGGGAGTCTCTGCCTCAAGTGGAGGAGTTCAAGTATCTCGGGGTCTTGTTCACACTGAGGGGAGGATGGAGCGTGAGATTGACAGGCGGATCGGTGCGGCGTCGGCAGTGATGCGGTCACTGTATTGGACCGTTGTGATGAAGAGGAGCTGAGCCGAAAGGCGAAGCTCTCGATTTACCTCAATCTACGTTCCTCCCCTCACCTATGGTCATGAGCTCTGGGTAATGACCGAAAGAACGAGATCGCGGATACAAGCGGCCGAAATGAGTTTCCTCCGCAGAGTGGCCGGGCCATGGCTGGGGAGAAGGAAGCTTGGGAGCCCTGCTTAGACTGAGGCTCCCTGCGACCCGGCCCCGGATAAGCGGAAGAAGATGGATGGATATATAGCGTTATATCACATTATATCACGTTATATCACGTTATATCACATTATATCACCTTATATCACATTATAT
>CM060666.1:36854913-36897413 GCA_030686955.1 Odontamblyopus rebecca
TGAGAGAGGAGAGGGAGGGAGAGAAGGAGAGAAAGAAAAGGAGAGGGAGGGATGGAGGGAGGAGAGAAAGAGAAGGAGAGGGAGGGATGGAGGGAGAAGGAGAGAAAGAGAAGGAGAGGGAGGGATGGAGGGAGAAGGAGAGAAAGAGAAGGAGGGATGGAGGGAGAAGGAGAGAAAGAGAAGGAGAGGGAGGGATGGAGGGAGGAGGAGAGAAAGAGAAGGAGAGGGAGGGATGGAGGGAGAAGGAGAGAAAGAGAAGGAGAGGGAGGGATGGAGGGAGGAGGAGAGAAAGAGAAGGAGAGGGAGGGATAGAGGGAGGAGGAGAGAAAGAGAAGGAGAGGGAGGGATAGAGGGAGGAGGAGAGAAAGAGAAGGAGGGGGAGGGATGGAGGGAGAAGGAGAGAAAGAGAAGGAGAGGGAGGGATGGAGGGAGGAGGAGAGAAAGAGGAGAGGGAGGGATGAGAAGTGAAGGGAGAGAGGAAAGAGGGGATCACAGGGAGAGAGATAGACGAGAGGAAGAGAGAAAAGGAGATGAGAAAGGACAGAAGGAGAAAGAGCGAGAAACTGTGTTTCTAAAGGACCAGATTTATACAGAGACTTCAGACCAGGTTTAGACCAGGTTTAGACCAGGTTTAGACCAGGTTTAGACCAGATTTAGACCAGATTTAGACCAGATTTAGACCAAGTTTAGACCTGGTTTAGACCTGGTTTAGACCTGATTTTGAACAAGTTTAGACAAGGTTTAGACCAGATTTAGACCAGGTTTAGACCAGGTTTAGACCAGGTTTAGACCAGGTTTAGACCAGGTTTAGTCCAGGTTTAAACAGGGTTTAGTCCAGGTTTAGACTAGGTTTAGTCCAGGTTTAGACCTGATTTAGACCAAGTTTAGACCAGGTTTAGACCAGGTTTAGACCTGATTTAGACCAAGTTTAGACCAGGTTTAGTCCAGGTTTAGACAAGGTTTAGACCAGGTGTAGACCAGATTTAGACCAGATTTAGACCAGATTTAGACCAGGTTTAGATCAGGTTTAGACCTGATTTAGACCAGATTTAGACCAGGTTTAGATCAGGTTTAGACCTGATTTAGACCAAGTTTAGACCTGGTTTAAACCAGGTTTAGACCTGATTTAGACCAAGTTTAGACCTGGTTTAGACCAGGTTTAGACCAGATGTAGACCAGATTTAGACCAGGTTTAGACCAGGTTTAGACCAGGTTTAGACCAGATTTAGACCAGGTTTAGACCAGGTTTAGACCAAGTTTAGACCTGGTTTAGACCAGGTTTAGACCAGGTTTAAACCCGGTTTAGAGCAGGTTTAGGCTCATTCAGAGGGAGCATTCTGAAACAGATGATTCTAAACAGTTCTCAGTGAATTCTAACAGAAATATGTTAGGCAAAAATAATGATGATGAACTAAAACACACACGTGAATGCAAGTCCTGGTTTGGTCCTGGTTTGGTCCTGGTTTGGTCCTGGTTTGGTCCTGGTTTGGTCCTGGTTTGGTACTGGTTTGGTCCTGGTTTGGTTTAGTTAGGGGGAGGGCATCCGAGTTAAAAACAAGGAGAAGCCAAGCAACCAATGAGCAAGCAGAGGCGGGTCTTTGTGGGTCAGTGAGCGCAGGGGGGGCGGGGACAGGGGGTAAAGGGGAGTGGTTAGGTGTAAAGGGGCGGAGTTAGGGGTAAAGGGGGCGGGTCTTTGGTTGCAGAGTCACAGTCTCCAATGATCACTTTTGTGACTATGCAACTGGGCTCATATCACGAGCTGCAACATCACAAAAATGACACTGGAAACTGCTATTGAGCTGGTAAAACGGAGAGGAGGAAGAGGAAGATACACAAAGATATAGAAAATAAGGGAGGGTAAGAGAGAAGAGGGTAAAAAAGGGGCGGGGTGAGGGGTCAGGCAGCAGACGGAGAGAGCGAGGGAAAATCAGAGAAAAAATAAAAGACAGAAAAAGCGTCTGGAGGGAAACCAAGACGGAGGAGGTCTGAGGGAAGAACTTCTGCTCCAAAATCTCACGAAACACAAAAGCACCAAACTCTAAACCTCACGTGATTCTCTCCGTCATATTTGCTCTCATTCAGTGCAGTATTATTATTATTATTATTATTGTTATTATTATTATTATTACAAACAGGGGCAGGTGGAGGTCTGATGAATGAGACGAAGGGACAGCGACTGGGCTGTGAGACTGGCCACGCCCCAGGAAGTAACAACATCAGGTACCTCGTTTCCACCGCAACAAACAAACAAACAAACCTGGTGCTTCCTGCAGATTATCCAAGAACCGGTTTGTTTTTCCACCAGAGCCGCAGAAGAGCTACGTCGCTACGTCCCTGCACGAGCTGCTGTGTCCTACAACCAACAGCTCCGATAACAACACTGCAGGACGATCGCTGCAGATCGATTCTGCCGATATTCATTTTACAAACGTCCTTGTCCATCCAAAGACCAAACATACAGATGTTCGTCACTGCCATCGGCAAAGGTTCCCCAAGGAGCTAAGCGGCAATAAATTCACCCAGAAAACACGGCGTCCAAGATGCGTGTCGGGGGCGTCTGAATTCAAAGGCGTCACCGTTACGCCTGAATCTTGTTAAACCTCTTCCCTATAGCCCCGCCCCTGCACCTACGTCACCGCTTCGTGTTTCTGCAGCCTTTAGTTGGTGCCGAGTTGGAGCCGGTTCTTCAGGGCCAGAGCCAGTTTATTTGTGTGGAAAAACAAAGAACTGGTTCTAGTTTTGGCACTGGCACCGAACCAGCACCAGAACTGCCCTGGTCTAAAAAATTTTTTAGAAAGAAGAGAGTCGTTCCCTCCTCGAACCGCCACCTTAATGTGGTGGAGAGGTTTGAGCCCGAATGATCCCAGCTGTGTTGTCGGGGGTTTTATGCCCCTGGTCACCCAAGGCAAACAGGTCCGGGGGGGATGGATCATATTGCGGTCAATTTCATACCGATAAAATGGGAGTTGGAGCTGCCGATATAATCACTGATATATTTATGATGTAAAAATTCACTGTAAATCTTCAGTCGTTTATAAAACTCAGGTTTGGCTCTATTGGATTTTCAGTCTGGTTTGTTTAGGCAACATTTCTTGTTCTTCTGCCTCTTTACGTCATATTTAAAGAGTCGCTCGGCCTAATGGTGTTTTTGTACGATATTCTAGCCTGTAAAGAAAGTTCTGTAAGTAAACTACCACTATTAGCCTTTAGCGGTAAATGCGTGTGCACCGCGGTAATTAATGGTCTGCTAAATGCAGATAATTCACACCTCTGTTCACAGCTCATTTCCATATCAGTGTGTGTCCAGTAACATATATACGGCCACTATAGTCACTTTACAGTCGCTAACAGAAGAGAAAACAGCCTGTTTATGTGTGCGAGCTACAGCAGCTAATCGCTAACCAATGAGAAAGAACCAAAACGAGCTTCAAAACCGACACATTTCAACACTCAGCCTCACACAGGCTCCTCTCAGATCAGCACTAAGAACTGTCCTTTAATCCAGACTCACACTGAGCGGCCGCAAAAACAACACAGTCTCAGAGTTGTGCAGGTGGATCTGTGGCTGCGGCTGGAAACAAACGCACACGGTGATGCGTTCAGGGGCGGGACGGACACAGACAAATGACTCCTCAGATAAACCCTGATGCCCCGCCACAGATCAGGACATTTATCTGTCTGTAAACTGGATTAAATGGGTAGAATACAGAGAGTCTGAGCTTTAGAACGAGGGAAAACATGTCCACGTGGAATATCGGCCCAGATCGGCAAGATTTAGGCCAATATGTTTCCAAGAGCCAATATCGGCCGCTAATATCGGCCAACCGATATATCGGTCGGGCCCTAGTTGTAACCAATATGTAGACTTATTTTTTCGCGATAGCGGGTCTGTGCCGGCCCGGTCACACCTGTGTGAAGTCGCCCCATCAAACTCAAACCGACACAAAAACTGTGTCAATCGTTTGTGCTGCAAAAAGTTTTGTTTGTGTGATTCTGGTTCTTCAGATATTCACAGTTTTATTTTGGTCGATGACGTCGTCCAGAACCTCAGAATGTGAAACAGCCTCAAAACAGGAAGAAAATGATGTCAAACGTTTGTATTTGGTTTGTGCTGTTTTGTGCTGTGACAGTTTCATTTGTGTGAGTTTATTTCTAAAATTCTTCATTATTATTTCTGTGGTAATTACAGGACGTCATTTCTGCTCAGCTGACGGAGACAAACTCCACAAAACTAGAGAAGAGAAACGACCTGAGGCTGAGGAAAAGTCTGCAACAGTGTTTAATAATTTGCTTTTGATTAATATTTTATAAAATAACACAGACTTTTCCAAATACAAATGTTTTCTATAATTTTCTTCCTGTTTTGAGGCTGTTTCACATTCTGAGGTTCTGGACGACGTCATCGACCAAAATAAAACTGCAAATATCTGAAGAACCAGAACTGCACAAACAAAACTTTTTGCAGCACAAAACAGCACAGACGATTGACTCCATTTTGGGTGTTTTTGAGCATTTTGAAGCTTCCTGGAGGCCTGACCCCAATTTGACCTGTAAAAGAATCGTTAATTTCTCCAAAACTAAAGAAGCACAAATGACTGACATAGTTTTTGTGTAGGTTTGAGTTTGATGGGGCGACTTCACAGAGATCCCAAACAAGTCAACAAGGAAACACGTCGTCCACTTAAGAAGACGTCTTAAAAAGGCGGCACGGTGGCTGAGTGGCTAGCCTATTCATGCCTCACAGCAAGAAGGTTGCGGGTTCGATCCCCGGGTCGCCCGGGCCTTTCTGTGTGGAGTTTGCATGTTCTCCCCATGTCTGGATGGGTTTCCTCCGGGCACTCCGGTTTCCCCCATCAACCCAAAACATGCACTGTAGGTGTGAAAGTTGTGTGAGTGAGTGTTGGTGGTGGTCGGAGGGACCGGTGGGCAGCCGCGCCTCCGTCAGTCTGCCCCAGGGCAACTGTGGCTACAACGGTAGCACCACCACCAGGTCTGGGGTGAATGAAAAATACTCTGTAAAATGCTGTGTAAAGCACTTTGGGGACATGTGTCTGTGTAAAGCGCTATATAAATAAACCTTACCTTAAAAAGAACTAAACTCTGGACACTGGAGCTTCTGCACTGGACCTGCTCCTCCCACAGTGACTAAACTGTCATTACACCGTTATTAACCCGTTATTAACACGTTATTAACACGTTATTAAACCGTTACGACGTCAGAAGAACTTTGGAACAGGTTAAACGAGGGACTCTTGTTCACCTGCGGAAGTCGAGCAGAGTGCGGCTGTTGTCCGGCGCCCCCAAGCTCAGCCAGGTGAGGAAGTGGAACTGCGTGACGGTGCGAGTCTCGTTGGTTTGCATGTTCTTCAGGTAGAAGCTCCGAACCAGGAAGTCATCGCACCAGATGTGCTCGGACACCAGGTTCACCTGAGGACGAGACGGCGAGGTTAAGGTTTAAAACTCTTTTGAACGGATGTGATGAGAAAGACACAGGCTAATGTAATATATTACTGGAGCTGGATCTGGAGCTGGATCTACAGGTGTAGGTGCGGTACAGGTGTAGGTGTGGCACAGGTGTAGGTGTGGCACAGGTGTAGGTGCGGTACAGGTGTAGGTGTGGTACAGGTGTAGGTGCGGTACAGGTGTAGCTGTGGTACAGGTGTAGGTGTGGTACAGGCGGCACAGGTGTAGGTGTGGTACAGGTGTAGGTGTGGCACAGGTGTAGGTGTGGCACAGGTGTAGGTGTGGCACAGGTGTAGGTGCGGTACAGGTGTAGGTGCGGTACAGGTGTAGGTGTGGTACAGGTGTAGGTGTGGCACAGGTGTAGGTGTGGTACAGGTGGTACAGGTGTAGCTGTGGTACAGGTGTAGGTGTGGTACAGGTGTAGGTGTGGTACAGGTGGTACAGGTGTAGGTGTGGCACAGGTGTAGGTGTGGCACAGGTGTAGGTGCGGTACAGGTGTAGGTGCGGTACAGGTGTAGGTGCGGTACAGGTGTAGGTGTGGCACAGGTGTAGGTGTGGCACAGGTGTAGGTGTGGCACAGGTGTAGGTGCGGTACAGGTGTAGGTGTGTCAGTCTCACCTCGTAGATGTGGTACAGGTTGGATCCTTCGTCAGGCCAGTAGTGGTAACACTGTTTGACTCCACTCTCCACCAGAGGAGTGAGCATCACGATGACCACACAGCCATTCTCCCACACCATCTGAAACACACGCAGAGGTGTGAACACACCATCTGAAACACACGCAGAGGTGTGAACACACCATCTGAAACACACGCAGAGGTGTGAACACACCATCTGAAACACACGCAGAGGTGTGAACACACCATCTGAAACACACGCAGAGGTGTGAACACACCATCTGAAACACACGCAGAGGTGTGAACTCTCCATCTGAAACACACGCTGAGTTGTGAACACACCATCTGAAACACATGCAGGTGTGAACACACCATCTGAAACACACGCAGAGGTGTGAACACACCATCTGAAACACACGCAGAGGTGTGAACATACGATCTGAAACACAAGCAGAGGTGTGAACACACCATCTGAAACACACGCAGAGGTGTGAACATACGATCTGAAACACACGCAGAGGTGTGAACACACAATCTGAAACACGCTGAGAGGTGTGACCACAACATCTGAAACACTTGGAGGTGTGAACACACCATCTGAAACACACGCAGAGGTGTGAACACACCATCTGAAACACACGCAGAGTTGTGAACACACCATCTGAAACACACGCAGAGGTGTGAACATACGATCTGAAACACACGCAGAGGTGTGAACACACCATCTGAAACACATGCAGAGGTGTGAACACACCATCTGAAACACACGCAGAGGTGTGAACACACCATCTGAAACACGCAGAGGTGTGAACACACCATCTGAAACACATGCAGAGGTGTGAACATACGATCTGAAACACACGCAGAGGTGTGAACACACCATCTGAAACACACGCAGAGGTGTGAACATACGATCTGAAACACACGCAGAGGTGTGAACACACCATCTGAAACACACGCAGAGGTGTGAACACACCATCTGAAACACACGCAGAGGTGTGAACACACCATCTGAAACATGCAGAGGTGTGAACACACCATCTGAAACACGCAGAGGTGTGAACATACGATCTGAAACACACGCAGAGGTGTGAACACACCATCTGAAACACACGCAGAGGTGTGAACATACGATCTGAAACACACGCAAAGGTGTGAACACACCATCTGAAACACGCAGAGGTGTGAACACACCATCTGAAACAGACGCAGAGGTGTGAACACACCATCTGAAACACACGCAGAGGTGTGAACACACCATCTGAAACACACGCAGAGGTGTGAACACACCATCTGAAACACACGCAGAGGTGTGAACACACCATCTGAAACACACGCAGAGGTGTGAACACACCATCTGAAACACACGCAGAGGTGTGAACACACCATCTGAAACACACGCAGAGGTGTGAACACACCATCTGAAACACACGCAGAGGTGTGAACACACCATCTGAAACACAAGCAGGTGTGAACACACAAACAGAAACACACGAATAGGTGTGAACACACCATCTGAAACACACGCAGAGGTGTGAACACACCATCTGAAACACACGCAGAGGTGTGAACACACCATCTGAAACACACGCAGAGGTGTGAACACACCATCTGAAACACATGCAGGTGTGAACACACCATCTGAAACACACGCAGAGGTGTGAACACACCATCTGAAACACACGCAGAGGTGTGAACACACCATCTGAAACACATGCAGGTGTGAACACACCATCTGAAACACACGCAGAGGTGTGAACACACCATCTGAAACACACGCAGAGGTGTGAACATAAAACATAAGACCCTCTGTACGTCCTTATATGGTCGATATGGTGTTTCCTTTATGACACGTGAACGAAATCGTTAAAACAAATTCCAGGAAATCTTCCCCTAAACGCTGCAGGGGGATGAGGAGGGAACAGGGTGAGGTCAGGTCCTGTGTGAGGTCAGGTCCTGTGTGAGGTCCTGTGTGAGGTCAGGTCCTGTGTGAGGTCAGGTCCTGTGTGAGGTCAGGGCCGGTGTGAGGTCCTGTGTGAGGTCCTGTGTGAGGTCCTGTGTGAGGTCATGTGTGAGGTCAGGTCCTGTGCGAGGTCCTGTGTGAGGTCAGGTCCTGTGTGAGGTCAGGTCCTGTGTGAGGTCCTGTGTGAGGTCAGGTCCTGTGTGAGGTCAGGTCCTGTGTGAGGTCAGGGCCGGTGTGAGGTCCTGTGTGAGGTCCTGTGTGAGGTCAGGTCCTGTGTGAGGTCAGGGCCGGTGTGAGGTCCTGTGTGAGGTCAGGTCCTGTGTGAGATCCTGTGTGAGGTCGTGTGTGAGGTCAGGTCCTGTGTGAGGTCAGGTCCTGTGTGAGATCCTGTGTGAGGTCCTGTGTGAGGTCAGGGCCGGTGTGAGATCCTGTGTGAGGTCAGGGCCAGTGTGACGTCAGGTCCTGTGTGAGGTCAGGGCCGTGTGAGGTCCTGTGTGAGGTCAGGGCCGTGTGAGGTCCTGTGTGAGGTCCTGTGTGAGGTCCTGTGTGAGGTCCTGTGTGAGGTCAGGTCCTGTGTGAGGTCCTGTGTGAGGTCCTGTGTGAGGTCCGGGCCGTGTGAGGTCCTGTGTGAGGTCAGGGCCGTGTGAGGTCCTGTGTGAGGTCCTGTGTGAGGTCCTGTGTGAGGTCCTGTGTGAGGTCCTCTCGCTCTCAGACTTTGTTCGGTCTTTTTGCTGGAGTCTAAATTCAAACCAGTGTCGCACATTTGGAGATTTAACCTTCACCACTTTCCGGCTCCACTGTTACTTCTTCAACTCTGGCTGTTGTTAAGTTGAGTTCAGAGTTAATTACTGAAGTGTTGGGCGGTTTTCTCCGCGCTCAGAGGAACGTGTGAACGCGCCGCTGACACCAGGACCAGAGGACCTCATCGTTAGAGGAACCGGGGGAGGTTTAATCCACTCTCGCCGTGGCAGGTTTGCAGTAATGTGATTATTTTTACATTTTATGATAAAACCAAGAGTAACTGTTCATCGCTGACCTCCGTTTTGACGACGTCCTGTGACAGAGTCGGTCTCTCGGCCAATCAGATCCGATCAAATGACCGAAACATCCGATCAGAACAGCCAAAGAGCCACTACAGGTTAGTCACATGTAATGAGAACAGCGGCGGGAATAATCAAGGAATAACAAGGCCAAATAACAAAAATATAAAGAAATAAACCTGTACACGCAACAACGATATATACAGTCGCGGCCAAAGGTTTTCAGAATGACACAAATATTTTCCCAGGTTCTGCTGCTTCATTGTTTTTCGGTGTTTTCTCACATGTTTTTATGGTTTCCTTAAATACAATTACAAGCATTTCATAAGCATCAAAAGCTTTGATTGACAGTTACACCGAGTTCACGCAACAAGTCGATATTTGCAGTGTTGCTCCTTCTTTTCAAGACCTCTGCGACCAAATCCTTTGGACCAAATCCTGACTGAGGCCGTCCATTCTTACATAATCAACGCTTTGAGTTTGTCAGAATTTGTGGGGTTTTTTGTCCACCGCCTCTTGAGGATTGACCAGAGGTTCTCAGTAGGATTAAGATCTGGGGAGTTTCCTGAAATCTTTATGTTTCGTTCCCCGTTAGTTGTTCCGTTTGCTTCATGACGAGGTCCATCCTGCTGGAAAAGGCGTCGTTCATCCCCAGACGGCTCTGGGGCGGCTGGGGAAGCTGCTCTCGGAGGACGTTCTGGGACCAAAATTAATATTTGTGTCATTCTCAAAACCTTTTGGCCGCGACTGTACACAAACATTTGTTGTGTTGCTGTTCGGTTTCAGGGAGCGGCACGAGTGAGGGGGAAAAACGAGCGGAGGAAAACTGTAAAAATGTAAATAGTTTCTGTTGTGTCTGTGTTAGAAAGTTGTGGCCTGTGAGAATCATATCTGAGAATCAAAAAGCTCATTCATTATTTATCTTTGTGTTTTTTCTTCTGTGTATACAGTTATTAAACGAAATAATTTCTTTCTCTGACATGAACTCATCAGTCATTATACGACAGCCCAAGTTGTCCTGAAAAAAAAAGACGTCTTTAACTTTTCTCTAGTTGAAACGGTTGAGATTCTGTTTGCATAAATACACAGACAGAAAAACGAGCGACAAACGGCTCAGGTATTTAAGGGTTAAAGGGACGACGCAGCGATTCCCCCGGGACAGATCGACTGTGCACGTCAAAATGTGTCGTCTGGGTTCCGTTTGCACCTAATCAGAAAGAGTTTTATGATCCGAGAATCAGGAAGTGCACTGTTAACATGCTGGCTGTGGTCTGTGAGAGTCGTGAGAAGCTCGTATGAAGTCATCGCGGTGAAGGACGCTCGGACTGTGGACCACTGCAGACTCTAGAGATGGAGCTAAAGCTGCACTGTGCAGCTTTTCTGGGTAGTGTTTGCCATGTGGGCCAAGTTACAGGTCGGGTCTGTGGAGAGGACGCCGGGCGAAGTATCTGTGGGGTATTTTGAGGGGAACACGGTGAGTTCTTGGGTCAAGTCACTCGTAGAAATGATCAGATCCAAAATTTGTGACTTTACCTCTTGAATATTTCGTGGCAAAGTACAAAAGGCGTCACTCGTGAAACGTTCTTAACCCTCGAAGACTCGACGACATCGTCCACGACACAGAGGAACATGTTTCTATAACCGCAGAACTTTGTAACGGTAAAAGACAGAAACGTCCTTTTCCCCTCTGAAAGTGCAGACATAGAGGTTTCCGTACATTTCTGCGGCTTTATCCTACGTCACACTCACGCTGTGTGATGACGGGAGCAAAACGAGTGTCCAACAGGAACTTTGTTTTCCCCAAACTCATGCGCTCCGTCCATTTTGATGGAGCCAAACTTTGCCAAAGAGTGAAGTGAGTCAAGATGGTCGACTCCTCTGACTGTGTGTGTTTATAACGAGGGAAAAAGTCGCTCTAAGTGGAGTTAATTCTCACACACATGGAAAATGACACATCTTGGTGTGTGTAATTGTGCATCTCTTTCTATTTTTATTTAAAGGTTTATTTCAGTCCAAATGAACAAATCCAAATGTAATTTCCACCCTGGAAATGCAGAAGTGCTGTGGCTCTGGCCGTGGTCCTGACAGGAGCTGTTTCCAGGACTGGACCAGGAAAGTCATGGAGCCACTGCACTTTTTTTGTTTTTAGGGCAATAAGGAGATTTTTAATTTACTTACAGACTTGAGATTTTGCATTTTTGTAGCTAAGGCCCTAAATTAAGCATTTTTATGTCCAAAAAGTTGTTTCTACATGTTTGCTGTGGGTTTTGTATAAAAGAGTGAATTTTATTTCTGTTTTTTTTTTCTATTTCTGGTCCTGTAGCTTTTATCACAGCCTCATGACACAACTACAGCAGCAGATTGTGAAATAACAGGTTGGACTGAACAAAAGGAGGTAGAACACTTCATTAGGGGTAAAAGGGGCAGTTTTAAAACTGCCCTCAGGTCTTGGGGGGTTTAGATATTTGCAGTTTTATTTTGGGCCGATGGCGTCGTCCAGAGCCTCAGTGGGGCGGCTCCCTGATGGACTCTGACCCAGAAACTGCGTCTGGGCAGCGGTGTGAGGCCTGCGGGGTCACGGCGGGAGTGGGCATTTTGTGTTGAGCTAAAAATAAGAATTACTGCTGTGACTTTTGATCTGTTGAGAAAAAAACTAAGCAGAAAATAATAAACTCTTTACTTCGGAGAGTGTGATGGCGTCGCTCTCCCTGACGGGGGCAGGAGCCGGACTTTCCTGCTGATCACACTGGGCCTCAGTCATGAATCTTTTCTTTAAAAAATTAGTGACTTCCACTTTAATGCTGAGAGAACTCTGCGCCAGAGCCACAAAACGTTCTTACGCAGCCGAATTTCTTCAGATGAAATCACCGTCACTCAGATACGAACACTTCCGCGCTCATTTACGTTTCATTTGCACAGAAAATGAAGACGTATTTGGTTAGAAACGCCCTCTGAACTTCCAAATATATATACAGTATGGGTTTGGTAACGTGACGTGTGAAAGTGCGAGGAGAAAGTGACCGAGGAGGTGGAGCGTCCACAGACTACGGCTGTTTTACAGCTTCAGCGGCGATTGTCATAAACGTGTTGAATATTTTGGGGATCCGCACAACCCCATAAACCTGAGATTAACCCCTGAAGACCTGAGGGCAGGTTTAGTACTTTTCTCCTCGCCTGGATTTTTGTCTTCATTTTGCTTTTAAAACTGCCCCTTTTCCCCCTAATGAAGTGTTCTACCTCCTTTTGTTCAGTCCAACCTGTTATTTCACAATCTGCTGCTGTAGTTGTGTCATGAGGCTGTGAGAAAAGCTACAGGACCAGAAATAGAGATGGAAAAAAAAAAAAACTGAAAATAAAATTCACACTCTTTTATACAAAACACACAGCAAACATGTAGAAACAACTTTTTGGACATAAAAATGCTTAATTTAGGGCCTCAGCTACAAAAATGCAAAATCTCAAGTCTGTAAGTAAATTAAAAATCTCCTTATTGCCCTAAAAACAAAAAAAGTGCAGTGGCTCCATGACTTTCCTGGTCCAGTCCTGGAAACAGCTCCTGTCAGGACCACGGCCAGAGCCACAGCACTTCTGCATTTCCAGGGTGGAAATTACATTTGGATTTGTTCATTTGGACTGAAATAAACCTTTAAATAAAAATAGAAAGAGATGCACAATTACACACACCAAGATGTGTCATTTTCCATGTGTGTGAGAATTAACTCCACTTAGAGCGACTTTTTCCCTCGTTATAAACACACACAGTCAGAGGAGTCGACCATCTTGACTCACTTCACTCTTTGGCAAAGTTTGGCTCGATCAAAATGGACGGAGCGCATGAGTTTGGGGAAAACAAAGTTCCTGTTGGACACTCGTTTTGCTCCCGTCATCACACAGCGTGAGTGTGACGTAGGATAAAGCCGCAGAAATGTACGGAAACCTCTATGTCTGCACTTTCAGAGGGGAAAAGGACGTTTCTGTCTTTACCGTTACAAAGTTCTGCGGTTATAGAAACATGTTCCTCTGTGTCGTGGACGATGTCGTGGGTCTTCGAGGGTCAAGAACCAGAATGGCACAAATGAAACTTTTTGCAGCACAAAGGATTAACAGTTTTGTGCAGGTTTGATGGGCGACTTCACGGACGTTGTATTGTGGATTGGTTTTGTTTGTTTGGTACCTGCCAGAAGTCGGCCACGGTGGAGGGCAGGGGGCCTTGGGTGGCGATGTAGGCGGGGCTCCGGGGGTCGTGGTCCATCTGAAAAACAAAAAGATCCAAATTAGATTTTTACATTTTATGTTTTAAAAAGTTACAAACGTGCGAAAAATGGACTGTTCTCTTCTATCGGACAAAGCATCATCAGCAGAGAACCTGAGACGGACTATGTCCTGGTTCAGTCCTGAACCAGGACTACACCAGGTCTAAACCAGGACTATACCAGGACTAGACCAGGACTAGACCAGGACTAAACCAGGAATAAACCAGGACTAGACCAGGTCTAAACCAGGACTAAAACCAGGACTAAACCAGGACTAAACCAGGAATAAACCAGGACTAGATCAGGTCTAAACCAGGACTAAAACCAGGACTAAACCAGGACTAAAACCAGGACTAAAACAGGACTAAACCAGGACTAGACCAGGACTAGACCAGGACTAAACCAGGACTAAACCAGGACTAAAACCAGGACTAAACCAGGACTAAACCAGGACTAAACCAGGATTGAAACAGTACTAAACCCGGGCTAAACTAGGACTAAACCAGAACTAAACCAGGACTAAACCAGGACTAAATCAGGGTCTAACCCAGGACTGAACCAGGACTGAACAAGAACTAAACCAGGACTCGACCAGAACTCAACCAGGACTAAACCAGGACTAAACCAGGACTAAAACCAGGACTACACCAGGACTAAACAAGGACTAAACAAGGACTAAATCAAGCCTAAACCAGGACTAAACTAGAACTAAACCAGGTCTAAACCAGGTCTAAACCAGGACTAAACCAGGACTAGACCAGGACTAGACCAGGACTAAACCAGGACTAAACCAGGACTAGACCAGGACTAAACCAGGACTAAACCAGGACTAGACCAGGTCTAAACCAGGACTAAAACAGGACTAAACCAGGACTAGACCAGGACTAGACCAGGACTAAACCAGGACTAAACCAGGACTAAACCAGGACTAAACCAGGACTAGACCAGGACTAGACCAGGACTAAACCAGGACTAGACCAGGACTAGACCAGGACTAAACCAGGACTAAACCAGGACTAAAACCAGGACTAAACCAGGACTAAACCAGGACTAAACCAGGATTGAAACAGTACTAAACCCGGGCTAAACTAGGACTAAACCAGGACTAAACCAGGACTCAACCAGGACTAAACCAGGACCAAACCAGGACTAAACCAGGACTGAACCAGTACTAAACCCGGGCTAAACTAGGACTAAACCAGGACTAGACCAGGTCTAAACCAGGACTAAAACCAGGACTAAACCAGGACTAAACCAGGACTAAACCAGGACTAAATCTGGACTATACCAGGACTAAACCAGGACTAAACCAGGACTAAAACTGGACTAAACCAGGACTAAACCAGGACTACACCAGGACTATACCAGGACTAAACCTGGACTATACCAGGATTAAATCAGGACCATACCAGGACTAAACCAGGACTAAACCTGGACTATACCAGGACTAAACCAGGACTAAACCTGGACTATACCAGGACTAAACCAGGACCATACCAGGACTACACCAGGACTAAACCAGGACTAAACCAGGACTAAACCAGGACTGAACCAGTACTAAACCAGGACTAAACCAGGTCTAAACCAGGACTAAACCAGGACTAAACCAGGACTAAACCAGGACTAAACCCGGACTGAACCCGGACTAAACCAGGACTAAACAGGACTAAACCAGGACTAAACCCGGACTGAACCCGGACTAAACCAGGACTAAACCAGGACAGAACCAGGTCTAAACCCCGACTAAACCCAGACTAAACCAGGACTAAACCAGGACTATACCCGGACTAAACCAGGACTAAACCAGGACTAAACCAGGACTAAACCAGGACTAGACCAGGACTAAAACCAGGACTAGAGCAGGACTAAACCAGGACTGAACCAGGAATAAACCAGGACTAAACCAGGACTAGACCAGGACTAGACCAGGACTAGACCAGGACTGAACCAGGACTGAACCAGGACTAAACCAGGACTAAACCAGGACTACAGCAGGACTGAACCAGGAATAAACCAGGACTAAACCAGGACTAGACCAGGACTAGACCAGGACTAGACCAGGACTAAACCAGGACTAGAACAGGACTAAACCAAGACTAAACCAGGACTGAACCAGGACTAAACCAGGACTAAACCAGGATTACACCAGGACTAAACCAGGACTAAACCAGGACTAAACCAGGACTAAAACAAGGACAAAACAAGGACTAAACCAGGACTAAACCAGGATTGAAACAGTACTAAACCCGGGCTAAACTAGGACTAAACCAGGACTAAACCAGGACTCAACCAGGACTAAACCAGGACTAAACCAGGACTGAACCAGTACTAAACTCGGGCTAAACTAGGACTAATCCAGGACTAAACCAGGACTCAACCAGGACTAAACCAGGACTAAACCAGGACTGAACCAGGACTAAACCAGGACTCAACCAGGACTCAACCCGGACTAAACCAGGACTCAACCCCGACTAAACCAGGACTAAACCAGGACAGAACCAGGTCTAAACCAGGACTAAACCCAGACTAAACCAGGACTAAACCAGGACTAAACCCGGACTAAACCAGGACTGAACCAGGACTAAACCAGGACTAAACCAGGACTAGACCAGGACTAGACCAGGACTAAACCAGGGCTAAACCAGGACTGAACCAGGACTAAACCAGGACTAAACCAGGACTAGACCAGGACTAGACCAGGACTAGACCAGGACTAAACCAGGAGTAGAACAGGACTAAACCAGGACTAGACCAGGAATATAGCAGGACTGGACCAGGAATAAACCAGGTCTAAACCAGGACTAGACCAGGACTAGACCAGGACTAAACCAGGACTAAACCAGGACTAGACCAGGTCTAAACCAGGACTAAAACCAGGACTAAACCAGGACTAAACCAGGAATAAACCAGGACTAAACCCGGACTAAAACAGGACTAAACCAGGGCTAAACCAGGACTAAACCAGGACTAAACCAGAAATAAACCAGGAATAAACCAGGACTAAACCAGGACTAGACCAGGACTAGACCAGGACTAAACCAGGACTACACCAGGATTAAACCAGGACTAAAGCAGGACTAGACCAGGTCTAAACGAGGACTAAATCAGGACTGAACCAGGACTAAACCAGGGCTAAACCAGGACTAAACCAGGACTAGACCAGGACTAAACCAGGACTAAACCAGGACTAAACCAGGACTAAACCCGGACTAAACCAGGACAAAACCAGGACTAAACCCGGACTTAACCCGGACTAAACCAGGACTAAACCCGGACAAAACCAGGACTAAACCAGGACTAAACCCGGACTAAACCAGGACTGAACCAGGACTAAACCAGGACAAAACCAGGACTGAACCAGGACTCAACCAGGACTAAACCAGGACAAGACCAGGACAAGACCAGGACTAAACCAGGACTAAACCAGGACTAAACCAGGACTAAACCAGGACTAGACCAGGACTAGACCAGGACTAGACCAGGACTAGACCAGGACTAAACCAGGACTAGACCAGGACTAAACCAGGACTAAACCAGGACTAAACCAGGACTGAACCAGGACTAGACCAGGACTAGACCAGGACTAGACCAGGACTAGACCAGGACTAAACCAGGACTAAACCAGGACTAGACCAGGTCTAAACCAGGACTAAAACCAGGACTAAACCAGGACTAAACCAGGAATAAACCAGGACTAAACCCGGACTAAAACAGGACTAAACCAGGGCTAAACCAGGACTAAACCAGGACTAGACCAGGACTAAACCAGGACTAAACCAGGACTAAACCAGGACTAAACCCGGACTAAACCAGGACTAAACCAGGACTAAACCCGGACTAAACCCGGACTAAACAAGGACTAAACCCGGACTTAACCGGGACTTAACCCGGACTTAACCCGGAATGAACCAGGACTAAACCAGGACTAAACCCGGACTAAACCAGGACTAAACCAGGACTAAACCAGGACTAAACCAGGACTAAACCAGGACTAAACCAGGACTAAACCAGGACTCAACCAGGACTAGACCAGGACTAAACCAGGACTAAACCAGGACTCAACCAGGACTAGACCAGGACTAAACCAGAACTAAACCAGGACTAAACCAGGACAATACCAGGACAAAACCAGGACTAAACCCGGACTTAACCCGGACTAAACCAGGACTAAACCCGGACTAAACCAGGACTAAACCAGGACTAAACCAGGACTAAACCAGGACTAAACCAGGACTAAACCTAGACTAAACCAGGACAAAACCAGGACAAAACCAGGACTAAACCTAGACTAAACCAGGACTAAACCAGGACTAAACCCGGACTAAACCAGGACTGAACCAGGACTAAACCAGGACAAAACCAGGACTAAACCAGGACTCAACCAGGACTAGACCAGGACTAAACCAGGA
Source organism: Odontamblyopus rebecca (assembly GCA_030686955.1). Lineage (NCBI taxonomy): Eukaryota > Metazoa > Chordata > Actinopteri > Gobiiformes > Gobiidae > Odontamblyopus > Odontamblyopus rebecca. The sequence goes on from CM060666.1 coordinate 36,872,659, forward strand.
CTAAACCAGGACTAAACCTAGACTAAACCAGGACAAAACCAGGACTAAACCAGGACAAAACCTTGTCTAAACCAGGACTAAACCCGGACTAAACCAGGACTAGTCTAGTCCAGATCCGGGACTCACGATGGGGCTGGCGTTGATATAGTCCGAGTTGGCCTGGCTGTTCTCCACTTTCAGGGCGATCCTGGAGTGATCGTCTGAAACAAACACAAATGTTCCGATTAAAACTCCAAACGTTTCCTCGTGTTTTTTAAAACCGTAAAATCCGCGGGCGACTCACAGGCGACGACGGCGGGCGCGCGGTTCTTCTTAGCGTTGGCGTCCTTCAGCCCCACGGTGGCGCTGTTGGGCTCGGCCTGGTAGGCGCACAGGGCCTCCCACTCCTGCTGCAGGCGGTGCTTGTTCTTCAGGTGGTCCTCCATGTAGGCCTGAGGGGGGAAAAGTCCCGTACGGGGGCTTTAGGGCTGCGCGTTTCCACGGAGACGCCGCAGAGACGCGGCCGGGATGTTCCGCAGTGTGGATTTGGACGGCTCGGCTTTACGTTTATTCAGTCGCAGGTGGTTTTAGAGCGAATAAACACTGAGCCAGGTCTAAACCAGGTCTAAACCAGGTCTTAACAAGGTCTAAATCAGGTCTTAACAAGGTCTAAACCAGGTCTAAACCAGGTCTTAACAAGGTCTAAATCAGGTCTAAATCAGGTCTAAACCAGGTCTAAACTAGGTCTTAACCAGGTCTAAATCAGGTCTTAACCAGGTCTAAATCAGGTCTAAACCAGGTCTAAACTAGGTCTAAACCAGGTCTAAACTAGGTCTAAACTAGGTCTTAACCAGGTCTAAATCAGGTCTAAATCAGGCCTAAATCAGGTCTAAACCAGGTCTAAACCAGGACTAAACCAAGACTAAACCAGGACCAAACCAGGACTAAACCAGGTCTAACCCAGGACTAAAAAATGTCTAAACCAGGACTGAACCAGGAATAAACCAGGTCTAAACCAGGTCTAAATCAGGTCTAAACCAGGTCTAAACCAGGTCTAAACCAGGTCTAAATCAGGTCTAAACCAGGTCTAAACTAGGTCTAAACTAGGTCTTAACCAGGTCTAAATCAGGTCTAAATCAGGTCTAAATCAGGTCTAAACCAGGTCTAAACCAGGACTAAACCAGGTCTAAACCAGGTCTAACCCAGGACTAAAAAATGCCTAAACCAGGACTGAACCAGGACTAAACCAGGTCTAAATCAGGTCTAAACCAGGTTTAAATCAGGTCTAAATCAGGTCTAAACCAGGTTTAAATCAGGTCTAAATCAGGTCTAAACCAGGTTTAAATCAGGTCTAAATCAGGACTGAAACAGAACTAAACCAGAATTGAACCGGGACTAAACATTAACCAAGACAAACTCATAGGAAAGCAGCTCCTGGTGTCGGGTTATTACACACAGACACTCTGACTGTGAGCGATGTCGCCTTTCCACAGATCTGGCCTGTAACTTGGTCTGGTTTGGTCTCCGTGGAGATAGAAAGGTTTAATGCCATACTGCGGGACATTCCAGGCACAGAGATGACACGGCGCATCTTTGAAAAGCACCAAAACATCTACAGGTCTCATCCCTCTGTTCTTCTGTCACAGTGAGTTCAGCACCAGGGACAGCTCCACCACCAGGGGCTGAGCTACTGCTGTCTGACCACAAATTATTATTATTAAACCAGGACTAAACCAGGACTAAACAAGGTCTAAAACAGGACTAAACCAGGACTAAACCAGGACTAAACCAGGACTAAACCAGGACCAAACCAGGACTAAACCAGGTCTAAACCAGGTCTAAACCAGCACAAAACCAGGACCAAACCAGGACTAAACCAGGTCTAAACCAGGTCTAAACCAGCACTAAACCAGGACCAAACCAGGGCTAAACCAGGGCAGGTTTTTGTTTGGTCCTGGTTCCTCAAAATCTGATCTGGATGAAGAGGATCAACTTCTGAACCTTTATTAACCTGAGTGCTGCAATCGGCTTAGACCCCAGAGACCGGACTAAACCTGAACTAAACCTGGACTGACCCTGGACCAAACCTGGACTACACCTGGACTACACCTGGACTAACCCTGGACTAACCCTGGACTAACCCTGGACCAAACCTGGACTAACCCTGGACTAACCCTGGACCAAACCTGGACCAAACCTGGACTAACCCTGGACTAACCCTGGACCAAACCTGGACCAAACCTGGACTAAACCAGGACTAAACCTGAACCAAACCTGGACTAAACCAGGACTAAACCTGGACTAAACCTGGACTAAACCTGGACTAAACCTACTACGCGGCGCACACTGCACCTCCTCTCGTGCGCCGCGACGTACAAGACCAAACGGGAAACCGCCGTTATCTGTTTTTTCATTTTCGTTTTGGGGACAAATAATAAATTGTTTTCTTATTTCTGGTTTTATACAGAAAAACACGGATTTACCAGGATCATGTGTCCGGTGGAGATGTCCAGGCTGGAGGCGGCCGACCTGGACCAGACCTGGACTAAACCTGGACTAAACCTGGACCAAAACTGGACTAAACCTGGACTAAACCTGGACCAAAACTGGACTAAACCTGGACTAAACCTGGACCAAAACTGGACTAAACCTGGACTAAACCTGGACTAAACCTGGACCAAACCTGGACTAAATCTGGACTAAAATAGGACTAAACCTAGACTAAACCTGAACTAAACCTGGAGTAAGCGTGAACTGAACCTGGACTAAACCTGTCTAAACCTGGACCAAAACTGGACTAAACCTGGACTAAACCTGGACCAAAACTGGACTAAACCTGGACTAAACCTGGACTAAACCTGGACCAAACCTGGACTAAACCTGGACTAAACCTGGACTAAAGGGGACTAACGGGGCCGTACCAGGATCATGTGTCCGGTGGAGATGTCCAGGCTGGAGGCGGCCGACCTGGACCAAACCTGGACTAAACCTGGACTAAACCTGGACTAAAGGGGACTAACGGGGCCGTACCAGGATCATGTGTCCGGTGGAGATGTCCAGGCTGGAGGCGGCCGGCTCTTCGCTCCACGAGGACAGGCTGGCCCGACCCGAGGGGCTGCTCAGCGCCGCCGCTCCGTCCGAGAACTGCGACGAGACGCTGTTGATGCGGGACGACAGCGGCTCCGACCTGTCGGCGGGTTTGGCCGACATGCGCTGGCGGCACAGCTCCTGCAGGGGGCGACACAGGCACAGGCTCTTTACAGGGAAACAAATCAAACTGTCTGAACAGAAGCAAAACTGTAGACACGACGAAATCCGAAGACGTAAAAGTCGCACGAGGAAAAGTCTCATTAAAAGTGGTGGTTTAGTCCTAGTTTATTCCAGTTTCAGTCCTGTTTCAGTCCTGGTTTAGTCCTGGTTCAGTCCTGGTTCAGTCCTGGTTCAGTCCTGGTTCAGTCCTGTTTTAGTCCTGGTTCAGTCCTGGTTTAGTCCTGGTTTAGTCCTGTTTTAGTCCTGGTTCAGTCCTGGTTCAGTCCTGTTTTAGTCCTGGTTCAGTCCTGGTTTAGTCCTGGTTTAGTCCTGTTTTAGTCCTGGTTCAGTCCTGGTTCAGTCCTGTTTTAGTCCCGGTTTAGTCCTGGTTCAGTCTTGTTTTAATCCTGTTTTAGTCCTGGTTCAGTCCTGTTTTAGTCCTGTTTTAGTCCTGTTTTAGTCCTGTTTTAGTCCCGGTTTAGTCCTGGTTCAGTCTTGTTTTAATCCTGTTTCAGTCCTGTTTTAGTCCTGTTTTAGTCCTGTTTTAGTCCTGTTTTAGTCCCGGTTTAGTCCTGGTTCAGTCTTGTTTTAATCCTGTTTCAGTCCTGGTTTAGTCCTGGTTCAGTCCTGTTTTAGTCCTGTTTTAGTCCTGTTTTAGTCCTGTTTTAGTCCTGTTTTAGTCCTGGTTCAGTCCTGTTTCAGTCCTGGTTTAGTTCCGGTTTAGTCCTGTTTTAGTCCTGGTTCAGTCCTGTTTTAGTCCTGTTTTAGTCCTGGTTCAGTCCTGGTTTAGTCCTGTTTTAGTCCTGTTTTAGTCCCGGTTTAGTCCTGGTTCAGTATTGTTTTAATCCTGTTTCAGTCCTGGTTTAGTCCTGTTTCAGTCCTGTTTCAGTCCTGTTTTAGTCCTGTTTTAGTCCTGTTTTAGTCCTGTTTTAGTCCTGTTTTAGTCCTGGTTTAGTCCTGGTTCAGTCCTGTTTTAGTCCTGTTTTAGTCCTGGTTCAGTCCTGGTTTAGTCCTGTTTTAGTCCTGTTTTAGTCCTGGTTCAGTCCTGTTTTAGTCCTGTTTTAGTCCCGGTTTAGTCCTGGTTCAGTCTTGTTTTAATCCTGTTTTAGTCCTGGTTCAGTCCTGTTTTAGTCCTGGTTCAGTCCTGTTTTAGTCCTGGTTCAGTCCTGTTTTAGTCCTGTTTTAGTCCTGTTTTAGTCCTGGTTTAGTCTTCTTTCAGTCCCGGTTCAGTCCCAGTTCAGTCCTGTTTTAGTCCTGGTTCAGTCCTGTTTTAGTCCTGGTTCAGTCCTGTTTTAGTCCTGTTTTAGTCCAGGTTCAGTCCTGTTTTAGTCCTGTTTTAGTCCTGTTTTAGTCCTGTTTCAGTCCTGTTTCAGTCCTGTTTTAGTCCTGTTTTAGTCCTGTTTTAGTCCTGTTTTAGTCCTGTTTTAGTCCTGGTTTAGTCCTGGTTCAGTCCTGTTTTAGTCCTGTTTTAGTCCTGTTTTAGTCCTGTTTTAGTCCTGTTTTAGTCCCGGTTTAGTCCTGGTTCAGTCTTGTTTTAATCCTGTTTCAGTCCTGGTTCAGTCCTGGTTCTGTGCCAGGCTCTGGACTTGGCACGATGCCCCCCCCCCTCCTCCTGTTAAAGGGGGCGGGGCGAGCAAGCAGAGACAAAAGAGGGAAGTGAGAGAGGCGTGTTGAGGACATGAACCTCTGACCCCGGCTAACGAGGCGCTCGTTAGGACCTAATGAAGGAGCCGACGCTGCCTCAGACGCCTCAGACGCCTCAGACGCTTTGAGGACGTCGCAGTTACAACTTCGATCGTTTTCAGTTGTCGTTAAACCGCTTCTGTTCAGTCCGTCAACACTGCGCTGGTAAAAGTCGATAGATATTAGCGATGTCAGTTTAGGGCTGGACAATATTTTCTCATTTTCTGTGTTTTTTCTGTCACCAGGATCTTACAGAGATTTGAAATGTCGTTCTAGAGTCTTGTAGAGGGACCAGGGGCCTCATTTATGAAACGTTCTCACGAATAAATTTGTGATTAAAATTGAACTCGGGCTCGTCTGAAGCTAAAGTCGTTTCTAGAGGAGGTGGAATTCTGTCAGAAGCCAAAAAACGGCACAGATCAGTGTTTCCTCTGTGGAGAATCTGACTGTGTGTGAGTCTGTGAAGGCAACAAACTAGTGCAGTGATGGGGGCAAGTTCTTAACTAGTGCAGTGATGGGGGCAAGTTCTGAACTAGTGCAGTGATGGGGCAAGTTCTGAACTAGTGTAGTGATGGGGGCAAGTTCTGAACTAGTGTAGTGATGGGGGCAAGTTCTGAACTAGTGTAGTGATGGGGCAAGTTCTGAACTAGTGTAGTGATGGGGGCAAGTTCTGAACTAGTGCAGTGATGGGGCAAGTTCTGAACTAGTGTAGTGATGGGGCAAGTTCTGAACTAGTGCAGTGATGGGGGCAAGTTCTGAACTAGTGTAGTGATGGGGGCAAGTTCTGAACTAGTGTAGTGATGGGGCAAATTCTGAACTAGTGCAGTGATGGGGGCAAGTTCTGAACTAGTGTAGTGATGGGGGCAAGTTCTGAACTAGTGCAGTGATGGGGGCAAGTTCTGAACTAGTGTAGTGATGGGGGCAAGTTCTGAACTAGTGCAGTGATGGGGGCAAGTTCTGAACTAGTGTAGTGATGGGGGCAAGTTCTGAACTAGTGTAGTGATGGGGGCAAATTCTGAACTAGTGCAGTGATGGGGGCAAGTTCTGAACTAGTGTAGTGATGGGGGCAAGTTCTGAACTAGTGTAGTGATGGGGGCAAGTTCAGAACTAGTGCAGTGATGGGGGCAAGTTCTGAACTAGTGTAGTGATGGGGGCAAGTTCTGAACTAGTGTAGTGATGGGGGCAAGTTCTGAACTAGTGCAGTGATGGGGGCAAGTTCTGAACTAGTGTAGTGATGGGGGCAAGTTCTGAACTAGTGTAGTGATGGGGCAAGTTCTGAACTAGTGCAGTGATGGGGGCAAGTTCTGAACTAGTGTAGTGATGAGGGCAAGTTCTTAACTAATGTAAAGATGGGGGCAAGTTCTGAACTAGTGTAGTGATGGGGCCAAGTTCTGAACTTCCACGTAAAATGACTCCAGCCAGAAGCAACAAGAGAAAGTTGTGAAAGTTGTTGAGAGAAAATGGTTCGGGAGTTTAGGCGTCTGTGGGCAGTAGGTGGAGGTGGGGTCGGCGCTCTCCTGCCCCAGCGTGCTCAGCTTCTCCTTGAACCGGTGGTGGTGTGTACGTGTTGGTAGGTGTCTGTGGGCGGGGTCTGGTGTCTGTGGGCGGGGTCAGGTGTCTGTGGGCGGGGTCAGGTGTCTGTGGGCGGGGTCAGGTGTGGGTACCTGGTAGGTGGAGGTGGGGTCGGCGCTCTCCTGCCCCAGCGTGCTCAGCTTCTCCTTGAGCCGGTGGTGCGAGCGGTTCCTCAGGCAGTAAACGACGGTGGAGCCCAGAAGAACCAGGACGATGCACAAGACGGAAACGAGCGTCAGGATCAGGAACTTCGTGGACTCGGCCTGACTGTATTTGGTCGGAATCTGGTTTATCTGCGTCTCCTGGAGCGGAGGAGGAGAAAGAGGAGGAGGAGGAGAGGAGGAGTAGGAGAGGAGGAGGAGAGGAGGAGGAGAAAGAGGAGGAGGAGGAGAAAGGAGAGAGAGGAGGAGAAGGAGGAGGAGAAAGAGGAGAAAGAGGAGGAGAGGGGAGAGGAGCAGAGAGGAGGAGAGGAAGAGAAAGAGGAGAAAGAGGAGGAGGAGGAGAGAGGAGGAGGAGGAGAAAGAGGAGGAGAAAGAGGAGGAGAAAGGAGAGAGAGGAGGAGAAGGAGGAGGAGAAAGAGGAGGAGAAAGGAGAGAGAGGAGGAGAAGGAGGAGGAGAAGAGAGAGGAGAAGGAGGAGAGGAGGAGGAGAGGAGGAGGAGAGGAGGAGGAGGAGAGAGAAGAGGAGAGGAGAGAGAAGAGGAGGAGAGGAGAGATGAGCAGGAGAGGAGAGGAGGAGGAGAGAGGAGGAGAAGGAGGAGGAGAAAGAGGAGAAAGAGGAGGAGAGGGGAGAGGAGCAGAGAGGAGGAGAGGAAGAGAAAGAGGAGAAAGAGGAGAAAGAGGAGGAGAGGGGAGAGGAGCAGAGAGGAGGAGAGGAGGAGGAGGAGAGAGAGGAGGAGGAGGAGGAGAGGAAGAGAAAGAGAGAGGAGAGAGGAGGAGAAAGAGGAGAGAGGAGGAGGAAGAGGAGGAGAGGAGGAGGAGGAGAGAGAGGAAGAGGAGAGGAGCAGAGGAGGAGGAGAGGAGGAGGAGGAGAGAGAGGAGGAGGAGGAGGAGAGAGGAGGTGGAAGAGGAGGAGAAAGGAGAGAGAGGAGGAGGAAGAGGAGGAGAAAGAGGAGGAGAGAAGGAGATGAGGAGGAGGAAGAGGAGGAGAGGAGGAGGAAGAGGAGGAGAAAGAGGAGGAGAGGAGGAGATGAGGAGGAGAAAGAGGAGGAGAGAAGGAGATGAGGAGGAGGAAGAGGAGGAGAGGAGGAGGAGAAAGAGGAGAGGAGGAGGAGGAGGAGAGAGGAGGAGGAGAGGAGGAGGAGGAGAGAGAAAAACGGAAAGAGAACAGAGCAAGAAGAGAGAGAGGAGATGAGAGGCAGAAAAACAGAGAGAAAGAAGGAGGGAGAAAAGAAGACAGGGAGAGACAGAAATAAAGAGAGGAAGAGTTAGACAGAAAAAAGACAGAGCGAGAGAAAGAAAGACGGGGACAAAGAGAGAAGAGGAGAGAAAAACAGACACTTTAACCACAGCCGGGATTTTCCAAACGAAAGACAAAAAAACAAAAAATAAAAAATAAAATCCAGCACCACAAAAGTTTTGGAAAAATACGTAATATTCGGAGCGTCCACACGTGAACTGGACTTTAAACTCATCCGAGGATCCGGGCGTTTAAACTACAACAGAATTATTATTATTATTATTATTTATTTGTTTAGTTTGTTCGTAAAGTTTGAAAAGACATGAACAGGGTCCGAAAATTAAACGTAAAGAAAAGCTGAAAGACGAGTGGCCTCAGGTAATCCGCCTTTTCCCTTTTACAGACAAAACCACGTTTACATGATGTTAAAACTGTTTGGAACTAAAATATTTTCCTTGAGTTTACATGGAAATAATATTCTGAATTTGACATGGAAACAGGTGAAAACCCCCGGAGACCTGAGGGCAGTTTTAGTACATTTCTCCTCGCCTGGATTTTTGTCTTAATTTCACTTTTAAAATTGCCCCTTTTACCCCTAATGAAGTGTTCTACCTCCTTTTGTTCAGTCCAACCTGTTATTTCACAATCTGCTGCTGTAGTTGTGTCATGAGGCTGTGATAAAAGCTACAGGACCAGAAATAGAGATGAAAAAAAAAAAAACTGAAAATAAAATTCACTCTTTTATACAAAACCCACAGCAAACATGTAGAAACAACTTTTTGGACATAAAAATGCTTAATTTAGGGCCTCAGCTACAAAAATGCAAAATCTCAAGTCTGTAAGTAAATTAAAAATCTCCTTATTGCCCTAAAAACAAAAAAGTGCAGTGGCTCCATGACTTTCCTGGTCCAGTCCTGGAAACAGCTCCTGTCAGGACCACGGCCAGAGCCACAGCACTTCTGCATTTCCAGGGTGGAAATTACATTTGGATTTGTTCATTTGGACTGAAATAAACCTTTAAATAAAAATAGAAAGAGATGCACAATTACACACACCAAGATGTGTCATTTTCCATGTGTGTGAGAATTAACTCCACTTAGAGCGACTTTTTCCCTCGTTATAAACACACACAGTCAGAGGAGTCGACCATCTTGACTCACTTCACTCTTTGGCAAAGTTTGGCTCGATCAAAATGGACGGAGCGCATGAGTTTGGGGAAAACAAAGTTCCTGTTGGACACTCGTTTTGCTCCCGTCATCACACAGCGTGAGTGTGACGTAGGATAAAGCCGCAGAAATGTACGGAAACCTCTATGTCTGCACTTTCAGAGGGGAAAAGGACGTTTCTGTCTTTTACACTTACAAAGTTCTGCGGTTATAGAAACATGTTCCTCTGTGTCGTGGACGATGTCGTGGGACTTCAAGGGTTAGTTCCTCTCAGCGTCTGGGGGTGGGGAAGGTGCTGATTGGACAGTGACACAAACGTATTTCCATCTTTGGGAAGTAAACCCACACTTCAGCTGCTCCCGGCTTTTCTGTCATCTCCGTTTGTCGTTTCGCCGCCGACACAAACACGATCAGAACTTTTCCGCAGTGGTTCTGATGATAATGAAGCAGCAGCTGGAGAATTCTCTCCTCACACTTTACGTCTGTGAGCTGAGGAGGAGAAGGGAAGAGTGTGGGAGAAGGAGGAAGAAGACAAACTGAGTCTGAGGCTGCCACACCTCAGCCCACTCCCACATCCCGCTCACAAATCCAAAGAGACGTGGAGGAAAGTCCCAAGAGACGACTGGAGGAGCCGGATCGAAGGACGAGCCAACGAGCACCAACCACCGGGATTATTTAAAGCTCTCGTGGAAATGTGGGAACTGAAGTGAACTCACAGCCGCTTCAAAACATTTCAGATCAACACGTTTCATTTTGGTTCTGGACCGGAAAAAGGTGGATTGCCCTCTCCGGGTGGGTGGGGAGTCTCTGCCTCAAGCGGAGGAGTTAAAGTATCTCGGGGTCTTGTTCACGAGTGAGGGGAGGATGGAGCGTGAGATTGACAGGCGGATCGGTGCAGCGTCGGCAGTGATGCGGTCGCTGTATCGGACCGTTGTGGTGAAGAGGAGCTGAGCCGAAAGGCGAAGCTCTCGATTTACCTCAATCTATGTTCCTCCCCTCACCTATGGTCATGAGCTCTGGGTAATGACCGAAAGAACGAGATCGCGGATACAAGCGGCCGAAATGAGTTTCCTCCGCAGAGGCCGGGCGCTCCCTTAGAGATAGGGTGAGGAGCTCGGTCACACGGGAGGAGCTCGGAGTAGAGTCGCTGCTCCTCCACGTCGAGAGGAGCCAGCTGAGGGGAGGGCATCTGGTCCGGATGCCTCCTGGACGCCTCCCTCGGGAGGTGTTCCGGGCATGTCCCACCGGTAGGAGGCCCCGGGGAAGACCCAGGACACGCTGGAGGGACTATGTCTCTGGGCCTGGGAACGCCTCGGGGTCCAGGAGGAGCTGGAGGAAGTGGCTGGGGAGAAGGAAGCTTGGGAGCCCCTGCTTAGACTGCTGCCCCCGCGACCCGGCCCCGGATAAGCGGAAGAAGATGGATGGATGGATGGACGTTTCATTTTAATCCACGGCGAACAGAAATCTTCACTTTTAACAACGTATTTTCCTTTTCCGTACGTTCACTGCACTGAGTTTTATGCGTTGTTTTATTAAATGTCGTTATCGTTCTTGATCCTTTGATTTCTGTGTCAGGACGATTCCATAAACGCGATGGAAATAAAAACTCTTTTTCTTTAGACGACAGAACCGGATTTTACGCATTAAACCGTACGAACTTTCTATTCTGTTCCCGTGTGGCCGGATCTAAACCAGGTCTAAACCAGGTCTAAACCAGGGCTAAACCAGGTCTAAACCAGGGCTAAACCAGGACTAAAAGAGGTCTAAACCAGGACTAAACCAGTTCTAAACCAGGTCTAAACCAGGTCTAAACAAGGACTAAATGAGGATTAAAAGAGGTCTAAATCAGGACTAAACCAGGACTAAACCAGGTCTAAACCAGTTCTAAACCAGGTCTAAACCAGGACTAAACCAGGACTAATTTAAACTTTATAACAGCATCAGGATGACTATTCGACAATAAAAAGAATAAAAGCTCCAGGATGTTTTCACGTTTTCCTCAGACAAACTCTCGGGATCGTTTCCGGTGAAAGTGGATTAAAGTGTAATTATATCAAACGCACAAACTGTACAGAGTGAACACAACTGTTTGGAGTAAAAAAGAACAAAAGTCTGTTTGGAAACCTGAACCTCTCTTTTTTAGATATGTTTAAAACTGGGTAAACACAACGTCGCAGCTAAAACATATTTAACACAGATTTTAAAGAATTATTTCTAATTAACAGAAGTGTCCCGATACGATACGGTCACGGTCTGAACCTCACGGCACGATATTTACTGCGATATCGTGGTAAAGCTCACGATATTACGATATTCTACGGAAAAACAAGACTGACTCGAAAATGCTTCAGTCATTTGGTGCAACATTTATTGTCATTAGGGATGGAAGGAAATCCAAATCCCTCTGTACGATATTTTCACCACAAACATCTCACTGGACCAGATTTATTGCAATATTTTGTGTGAATCTGCTCCTTTTTCCTCTAAAAATGCAAGACACAAGACTTAATCCAAAGAATGAAGATTTCAAAGTGCTTAGAACAGTTATTTTTGCACTGAAACAGCTGCTTTTATATGTAACTGAGCCATGAATAGAGGTGTGAATGGTCTGCATTTACGAATATCATTAATTATAGCGACGCGCAGCCATTTGTCCAAAATGTCGTGCAAAAATGCCTTTAAATATGACCTGAAGAGGCAGAATAACAATAAATGTCGCCTAAATAAACCCAATTTAAAATCTAATAGAGCCAAACCTAAGTTTTATAATCAGTTTAAGAGTTAGGGCCAGGACTAAACCCGGACTAAACCAGGACTAAACCTGGACTAAACCAGGACTAAACCCGGACTAAACCAGGACTAAACCTGGACTAAACCCGGACTAAACCTGTGTCCTGTCCTGTGAAAGATCCAAATCTCTCTGTACCAAATTTTCACAATGTTTTTTTTTTTTTCGTTCGTTCTTTCTTTTTCGTTCTTTCTTCATTTAGTTCTTTCCAGTGGCGGCTGGTGGTATAATTTTTGGGGCGGTGCATAAGTCAAAATGATAAATATGTACTATAAATATATGTGTTATGTATTGGCTAAGAAATTATAACAAATGCCAGAAACAGTCATTTTAGTCACTACTGGCTGAAGTTTATCAGGAGCACAACACACAGCCGAGTGCAAAGTTTACACAGCAACACAACATAACACACCGCTCACAACCAGCCCGACACCCAGCCCGACACCCAGCCCGACAACCAGCCCGACACCCAGCCCGACAACCAGCCCGACAACCAGCCCGACAACCAGCCCGACACAAAGCCCGACAACCAGCCCGACACAAAGCCCGACAACCAGCCCGACACCCAGCCCGACACCCAGCCCGACAGCCAGCCCGACACCCAGCCCGACACCCAGCCCGACAACCAGCCCGACACCCAGCCCGACAGCCAGCCCGACAACCAGCCCGACAACCAGCCCGACAACCAGCCCGACACCCAGCCCGACAACCAGCCCGACACCCAGCCCGACAGCCAGCCCGACACCCAACCCGACAACCAGCCCGACAACCAGCCCGACACAAAGCCCGACAACCAGCCCGACAACCAGCCCGACAACCAGCCCGACAACCAGCCCGACACCCAGCCCGACAGCCAGCCCGACAACCAGCCCGACAACCAGCCCGACAACCAGCCCGACAACCAGCCCGACACCCAGCCCGACAACCAGCCCGACAACCAGCCCGACAACCAGCCCGACACCCAGCCCGACAACCAGCCCCCGTAACGTCATGAAAATGCAGCAAAAATGAGGCTCCGGTCACTGCAACGTGATGACGTCAAAGTGTCTGAATGTTTCAGCTGCTCCACAGACCTTCAGTGGGGCACAGAGACTGTGGCACTCAAATAAAACATGTGACTCATATACAGTGAAATGAGCACATGATAAAAACATGTCTATACAGACACACGTTTGGTTTTAAACTAAATATTAAACATAAAGCCTAATACAAAATAACTTTATAATTTATTTATTATTTCTTTTTTAAATCGAGGTTAAGTTAGGGAGTGCGGTGCACTTGCGCCCTCTATTCACCAGCCGCCACTGGTTCTTTCTTTTTCGTTCTTTCTTTCTATAGTTCTTTCATTTGTTGATTCTTTCATTATTTTTTTTCTCTTTTTCGTTCTTTCTTTTGTTCGTTTATATTCCATATACATCTCTCCGTACCATATTTATTACAATATTTTGTGTAAATATAAATAAAAAGATAAATCCAAAGAATGAAGATGTAAAAGTGCTGAGAACAGTTATTTCTTCATGTCGTCTGCACTGAAACGGAGCAAAGGATCATGGTCTATGTCAGAACTGTTCATTTAAGCAAAGACACTTGGGATTCGATATATCGTGATGCTCCACGATATTATTGTGAGACCTTTGACGATACGATACCAGATTTACATTATTGTTACGTTTGTACTATTTATCTGAAGCGTTTTATCCATAACTACATGAATATTCTAAAAGTCTTGTGAGCTTTAAGTCATGTTCTAACACTGTTCCTCGTCACAAACACACCTGGAGTTATGTTTGAGGAACTCTTTATTATTCCTCTGTCCACATCTCCAAAGCTCCAAACGCTCTGTTCCACCTCGTGATGTCATGAAGTGGTGGTTTTCAGGTGAACAGCTCCTTTTACCTTTATCGCCTTCGTTCTTTGGATTCTAAAATGTGAATGTGGCGTCTGAAACCCAAATAAAAGCCGTTTATCAGACCTCACACCAACACAAGCACGAAACGCAGGAACAAATAATGATACGAACAGACAAAAGGGACCGAAATCAAGACTAAAACTGGGATCGAAACTAGATCCTCATTTATCCCAGGTTTCAATACTAAAAAAGTCTGACAGAACAGAACCTGAACGAGTTTAGAACGAACTGGATCAGAACAAGTGTAAGAGCTCCGAGTGTACAGCCATGGACCTGGATTAGACCTGGATTAGACCTGGATTAGACCTGGATTAGACCTGGATTAGACCTGGTTTAGTCCTGGTTTTGACCTGGTTTAGTCCTGGTTTAGTCCTGATTTAGTCCTGGTTTAGTCCTGGTTTAGACCTGGTTTAGACCTGGTTTAGACCTGGTTTAGACCTGGTATAGACCTGGCCACACAGGAACAGAAAAGAAAGTTCTACCGTTTAATGTAGAAAATCCCGTTCTATCGTCTAAAGAAAAAGAGTTTTTTACTTTTAATTATCGTTGCGGTATTGGAATCGGTATCGAGTTTTGACATTTCAGTATCGTGTCGGCTCTAGATACTCATATTTGAGCAGGTATCGATACTTAAACAGAACGTGACCTTTCCTACACCTACATGACCTACATTAGGCCTGGTTTAGTCCTGGTTTAGTCCTGATTTAGTCCTGGTTTTGACCTGGTTTAGTCCTGGTTTAGTCCTGGTTTAGTCCTGGTTCAGTCCTGGTTCAATCTTGGTTCAGTCCTAGTTCAGTCCTGGTTCAGTCCTGGTTTAGTCCTGGTTTAGTCCTGGTTTAATCCTGGTTTAGTCCTGGTTCAGTCCTGGTTTAGTCCTGGTTCAGTCCTGGTTCAGTCCTGGTTTAGTCCTGGTTTAGTCCTGGTTTAGTCCTGGTTCAGTCCTGGTTCAGTCCTGGTTTAGTCCTGGTTTAGTCCTGGTTCAGTCCTGGTTCAGTCCTGGTTCAGTCCTGGTTTAGTCCTGGTTTAGTCCTGGTTCAGTCCTGGTTTAGTCCTGGTTTAGTCCTGGTTCAGTCCTGGTTCAGTCCTGGTTTAGTCCTGGTTCAGTCCTGGTTCAGTCCTGGTTCAGTCCTGGTTTAGTCCTGATTTAGTCCTGGTTTAGTCCTGGTTCAGTCCTGGTTCAGTCCTGGTTCAGTCCTGGTTTAGTCCTGGTTTAGTCCTGGTTCAGTCCTGGTTCAGTCCTGGTTTAGTCCTGATTTAGTCCTGGTTTAGTCCTGGTTCAGTCCTGGTTCAGTCCTGGTTCAGTCCTGGTTTAGTCCTGGTTTAGTCCTGGTTCAGTCCTGGTTCAGTCCTGGTTCAGTCCTGGTTTAGTCCTGGTTCAGTCCTGGTTTAGTCCTGGTAAATGGAGTTGAAGTGTTTGGAGTATTTCCGAGCGCGACCATCACAGAAGAACCGGGAAAACGGGAAAAGGATCCTACCCCGAACCCCGGACGGAACCCCGGACGGAACCCCGGACGGATCCACGGACGGATCCACGGACGGATCCACGGACGGATAAACGGACTCTCCTCTTTTCCTCATCCTCTCTTCCTCCTCCCCTCGCGCCGCTGCCAAAACCACGTCCGCCGCTCCGATCCTCGCGGGGGAAACTTTGCATTTTCGGGGGTTAGCGTCTGATCCGTGTCCAGAGAGAAGAGGAGAAGGAGAGAGGGAAGGAGAAGAGGAGAAGGAGAGAGGAAAGGAGAAGAGGAGAAGGAGAGAGGAAAGGAGAAGAGGAGAAGGAGAGAGGGATGGAGAAGAGGAAAAGGAGAGAGGGATGGAGAGAGGGAAGGAGAAGAGGAGCGACAGAGCGGAGACGACGGAGGCTTTATCCGAACGTGCACAAACCCACCCACTCAACGCCGCTACTGTGAAAGAGAGAGAGAGACCCCCCCCCCGTAACCACGGCAACCGCGTGAACGAGGGAGGAGGGGAGGAGCGGAGAGAGGGATGAGGAGAGAGAGAGAGAGGGAGGGACTGAAATGAATCGAGTTTCAATCTTCAAATTTCAGTGTTTTTCTAGATACCGATAGACGGATGGATAGATAGATAAATGGATAGATAGAGGGATAGATAGACAGATAGATAGAGGGATAGATAGATAGATAGATAAATGGATAGATAGAGGGATAGATAGATAAATGGATAGATAGATAAATAGATGGATAAATGGAAAGATAAATAGCTAGAGAGATAGATAGATGGATAGAGGGATAGATAGATAGACAGATAGATAGAGGGATAGATAGATAAATAGATAGAGAGATAAATAGATGGATAAATGGAAAGATAAATATCTAGATAGAGCGATAGATGGATAGATAAACAGATAAACAGTAGGGATGTGACGATATTCGATATAATATCAAATCATTTGATATCTCAGGATTCGATACGTGTTTGTTCGATAACTGTTCGATACGTGTTTGTTCGATAACTGTTCGATACGTGTTTGTTCGATACGTGTTTGTTCGATAACTGTTTGTTCGATATGTGTTTGTTCGATACGTGTTTGTTCGATAACTGTTTGTTCGATAACTGTTTGTTCGATACGTGTTTGTTCGATAACTGTTTGTTCAATACGTGTTTGTTCGATACGTGTTTGTTCGATACGTGTTTGTTCGATAACTGTTTGTTCGATACGTGTTTGTTCGATACGTGTTTGTTCGATAACTGTTTGTTCGATAACTGTTTGTTCAATACGTGTTTGTTCGATACGTGTTTGTTCGATACGTGTTTGTTCGATACGTGTTTGTTCGATACGCGTTTGTTCAATACGTGTTTGTTCGATACGTGTTTGTTCGATAACTGTTTGTTCAATACGTGTTTGTTCGATACGTGTTTGTTCGATACGTGTTTGTTCGATACGTGTTTGTTCGATACGCGTTTGTTCAATACGTGTTTGTTCGATACGTGTTTGTTCGATACGTGTTTGTTCGATACGTGTTTGTTCGATACGTGTTTGTTCGATAACTGTTTGTTCGATACGTGTTTGTTCGATACGCGTTTGTTCGATAACTGTTTGTTCAATACGTGTTTGTTCGATACGTGTTTGTTCGATACGTGTTTGTTCGATAACTGTTTGTTCGATACGTGTTTGTTCGATACGTGTTTGTTCGATAACTGTTTGTTCGATAACTGTTTGTTCAATACGTGTTTGTTCGATACGTGTTTGTTCGATACGTGTTTGTTCGATACGCGTTTGTTCAATACGTGTTTGTTCGATACGTGTTTGTTCGATACGCGTTTGTTCGATAACTGTTTGTTCGATACGTGTTTGTTCGATACGTGTTTGTTCGATACGTGTTTGTTCGATACGTGTTTGTTCGATAACTGTTTGTTCGATACGTGTTTGTTCGATACGTGTTTGTTCGATACGTGTTTGTTCGATACGTGTTTGTTCGATAACTGTTTGTTCGATACGTGTTTGTTCGATACGTGTTTGTTCGATAACTGTTTGTTCGATAACTGTTTGTTCAATACGTGTTTGTTCGATACGTGTTTGTTCGATACGTGTTTGTTCGATACGTGTTTGTTCGATAACTGTTTGTTCGATACGTGTTTGTTCGATACGCGTTTGTTCGATAACTGTTTGTTCGATACGTGTTTGTTCGATACGTGTTTGTTCGATACGTGTTTGTTCGATATGTGTTTGTTCGATAACTGTTTGTTCGATACGTGTTTGTTCGATACGTGTTTGTTCGATAACTGTTTGTTCGATACGTGTTTGTTCGATACGTGTTTGTTCGATAACTGTTTGTTCGATACGCGTTTGTTCAATACGTGTTTGTTCGATACGTGTTTGTTCGATACGTGTTTGTTCGATACGTGTTTGTTCGATACGTGTTTGTTCGATACGTGTCGAGTGTCGATAAACACGAGTTCCTCCATCTGCACTTTGTGGTCATTTATTTCAGTCCGAAGGGAAACAGAAAACAGCTCCACGGGGCCTCGCGGCTCCACGGGGCCTCGCGGCTCCACGGGGCCTCGCGGCTCCACGGGGCCTCGCGGCTCCACGGGGCCTCGCGGCTCAAACATTCTCAGGGTTTGATCTCTCACTTACTCTGTATTTTACGTTTATCGACACAGGAATGACAAAGACATGAACTTTGAAACACTTCAGAATCACTTTTGACTTCACATCGGCTTTAATCGAATGCGCTCGTTTACGCACAGACGCGACTCGTGATGTGCAGTGAACCGTCACTATGACGCGGTTCACCTTTCGCGGCTTCGCTGTTTCACAGAGTTTTGAATGCTTTTTTTACAGTGCATTGTGTTCTGAATCCTGATTGGCTGAGGTCGTCTAGAAGTGAAAACAGTTTCTGCGCCTCGTCTCTGTTCAGCCCGACAAATTTACCTTTGCAAATTTCCTCCACGACAAAACCCACAATGTGGAGGAAACGTTCTGCACGACAAAGGCAAAAGGCCGAGGAAGATGAAACTATCACAGGAAAAGAGAAACTTCTGGAGCTGCTGAAGGTCGAAGCTCTGCGGCTGTAGGCGCCTTTACCGAATAAATGAATCTGCGGTTCGTTCCATAAAGAAGGAGGAAAATAACATAAGGACGACAGCAGCAATAAGTTTGAACAAGGATGAAAAAAGGGCTGTGACTGTCCAACGAGACCAGCGTAAGGATGGAGTCGCTTTAGCGTTAGCTTTAGCTTTGTGGATTAACGACTGCAGGAAAAGAACATTACGCTGGACCAACGTTATCCACACAAAAGCTAAAAAACTTTATGAAACCTTTGCTGACAGCGGCGACGTTCATGACAGTGAAGAGGAGGAGGATCTCGGGCCATCGGCGACGCTGTTCACAGTGTCAGGCCCGTTTGATGATGTGTCGTTCATTAAGGTTCTCAAATATAAGCGAAGGGGCCGTGTCTGTTCATAAGAATCTTCTTGCCCAGAAGAAAAAGCAGCGCCAACAACAACTCCCCATAACTATGTTGTTCTGTGGGAAAAGACGCTGCAGGAGTCAGGACGAAGAGGCTCAGAGGGACTGAGAAATACGCCTGAGGCACAATGTCCAACCTGCTATTCACTATTAAAATGATTATTTTACAGCATTTTTAAAAACTATCAGAGTTATTTGTAAGAAAACGTTTCTATTTTTATTTCTTAAACAAATACTTGGGCCTGAAAACAGGTTTTGGTCTTTGGTTCATTCTATAGTTCAGTGTTGTATTGTAAAATAACTGTAAAAAATGAAGCTGATACTTCAGGGATTTGGCCTGTCGCAGGTTCTCAGTTCAGCATTACCCAGATTTAAGCAGCTACAAATGAGCAGCTACTGTTCTTAGCCCGATTTAAACTGATCTCCTCTGAGCTCCAGACCCGTGTGTCTGTGTGTGTGTGTGTGTGTGTGTGTGTGTGTGTGTGTAAAGTGCTTCTGTCTGCTGCTCTGTTTCTGTCGGTCACTCTCTCCATCCTCCTCCTCTGTTCTAATCCCTTGTTCTTCTTTAGCCTCAGGTATGTGTGTGTATGTGTATGTGTGTGTATCTGTGTGTATGTGTATGTGTGTGTATGTGTATGTGTGTATGTGTGTGTGTATGTGTATGTGTGTATGTGTGTGTGTGTGTGTATGTGTGTATGTGTGTGTATGTATGTGTGTATGTGTGTGTGTGTGTGTATGTGTGTGTGAACAGGTGGAGACTCAAAAGTTTATAGATTTATTTAGATTTAGAAATAATGATCACTAAGATAAAACACATATTGTTAGAAACAGATGTACCGTAAAATACCAAACAGTCACCAGGACTAAACCGGGACTGAACCGGGACTGAACCGGGACTGAACCGGGACTAAACCGGGACTGAACCGGGACTGAACCGGGACTAAACCGGGACTGAACCGGGACTGAACCGGGACTAAACCGGGACTGAACCGGGACTGAACCGGGACTGAACCGGGACTGAACTGGGACGTTTATTCGTGCACAAAGTTAAAACTGTAAACGGAACATTTACAGTTTGAGTTTTTCAGATTAAAACGTAAAATTTAGAAGTTCTTCGGCGAGATATTCGGAGGGAGAACGAGAGCGACGGGATTATATCATATCCAGAACTATACAAAGATTATAATGGACACAGACACACACACACACACACACACACACACCCCGCCCCTCAGACCCTCTCGGGGCCCGGGTCTGGTCCCTGGTCTCGGTCCCGGGACAAAAGACCCTCCTCTGAGCCCCACGAGTCTGACACCTCCAGACCATCAATCTGCCCGAGACAGAAAACCACCGCAACATCTGGTCTATACAAGAACTGAACCAGGACTGAGCCAGGACTGAACCGGGACTGAACCGGGACTGAACCGGGACTGAACCTGGACTGAGCCGGGACTGAACCGGGACTGAACCGGGACTGAGCCGGGACTGAACCGGGACTGAACCGGGACTGAACCGGGACTGAGCCGGGACTGAGCCGGGACTGAACCGGGACTGAACCGGGACTGAGCCGGAACTGAGCCGGGACTGAACCGGGACTGAACCTGCACTGAGCCGGGACTGAGCCGGGACTGAGCCGGGACTGAACCGGGACTGAGCCAGGACTGAACCGGGACTAAACCAGGGCTAAACCAGGATTGAACAGGACTGAACCAGGACTAAACCAGGGCTAAACTGTGGAACATTCCAGACAAATAATCTCCATGGAGAAAAGCATTTGAAGGACTCTGCAGCAGAAAAGTGACCGAATGCGCCTTTACTTTACACTTTGGCCAGAATATTCTACGGTGCGTGTGAAATGTTTGCAGGACTCTCCCTGATGTCCTCTCTGATTCTGAACTCCGCAGATCTGATCATCGCTCCATCGACCTCCTGCCTTTTCATTCAGGCCGAGGGCAAAGACCAGGGCGGCCATTTTGTGCCGAAAACGCAATGAAAAACAATGAGAAAGTGAGAGACACGAGGGTCACACAGGACGAGCTGATGCCAAACCTGATTCTCACATGAGGCTGTTTATGAAGAATTATTTATCTTAAAGGGACACTAAACGCCAAAATCACTTTTTCTCCTGATTAGTTGAGTAAATGTAAATGTAAACTATCAAATAGAAGTGTATAACGATATCCGAGTGTCACGATACGATGCGGTCACGATATGAGCCTCACGGTTCGATATTTATTGCGATATCGTGGGAAAGCTCACGATATTACGATATTCTACAGAATAATCATAGTCCGTATATATGAGTGGACTAAGCTAACCCGTTAGCCGCCGCGTGCCAAACAGGAAGTGCTCCAGGAGGCTCTTGGGGCTCCTTCACATTAGGATCTTCTCGTCCCTCTGTCTGTACCTGCTGCTCTGAGCCTCGTCATTCTGGACTTAAACTGTTCGTCTGAAGCCGCCACACAGGATCCTGAACTTTTCATTTCTCGGTTTTGTTCCTAAATCAAGATCTGAACATAAATAACGGACCAATCAGACGCCTTCATTCCCCGAGGCCCCTCCCCCTAGCGTTAGCAACAGGTTTGATTGACAGCTTGTGCGTTTCGTTGCCAAGTAAGTTCCCTTCCCGCTTTCCTGCCCCGAGTGACGATTTCTGAAATGAAATGACAAAATATCTCAAACAATTAGAATAGCTGATGTGACTAGAATCTGAACGAGCATAAAGTAAAGTCATAAAAAAGTTGCCTGCACGTTGTATTACCAGCCCGACGAGGGGAGACTGCACAAGACGCCAACGCTTTCGGTCTTACTCGATCGACTGTGTCAAAAATAGTCAGGGAAGTGTGTAAGGCAATAACTGTGCACTTGGGTCCTATGTACAGACAACTGTATTTATGCAGGTTCATGTAAACGGAAACTTTTCTGAGAACGACGCTCTGTGCACGATGTTATTTCAGAAAACGGAGCGAGGGAAATATTTGTTTCTAAAAATACCCGTGTACGTGTAAACGGGGTCTAGATTTGAATTTCACACCAGCACATTTACTCAGTGTTTAGTCCGAACTGAACTGCTCCAGGTTTAATCTTGGCTCATTTAGATTCAAATGTAGAATCTAAATACTTGAGTATATTTGATGCTGATGCTTTTACACAACATCGTTTCGGTGATTTTGTCGGAGTATCATGCGTCAATTCAACGTCGCTCTGTCCAGGCGAACGAACCTGGAGCCATGTTTGCTGTTTACAAAGGAAGAGGAAGAGACGTTGTCGTAATGAGGATTCTGATTGGCCGCAGAGCGTTTTCCTGCTTCGTGCACTGGCCCCTAGAGGCTCGGCGGAGTTATGACGGCGCTCGACGGCGTATTTGTGCAGGTTCGTGTAAACGGAAACTTTTTTGCTGTGTGCACGATGTTATTTCGGAAAACGGAGCGAGGGAAATATTTGTTTCTAAAAATATCCGTGTACGTGTAAACGGGGACTAATAACAGCAGGAATTCTGTGGCTGGAGTTTAATAACAGACAAAGTCGACTTGGGTGAACGGTTCTTTAGGCGTTTTTCTTCATGTGATGCATTTTCCAGGGCAGTAGTTTGTTCATTAAACTCAAGCAGGCGACTGTCATAATGGAGCAAAAGAAAATATCAATATGCATTAAAAATTTAAAGAAATGCAACAGTTTGTTTCTACACACCTCATATTACTCACAACTTAGATTAATATAACAACCATATTTTAGAAAATAAAACTATTTTAAGGTTATTCTCGGTCACACCACATGATATTTTACACTAAAAATGCTTCATATAAATGTTAAACACAGATTTATGCTCCTGACACTGGAAATATGTGGAAAAAGTTTAGAAACTCTTAAGTTTTAAAATGTGCCTGTTGAAAATCCTTATACGTCAATGACCCTTATGTGGGGTTTAATGTATGTATTAATATTAGTGCTGTCAAAAATATTGCATGATTGACAAGTTAACCCAAAACTATTTTAACAACATCATTTTTTTTTAAAATCGCAAACTAGTTTTTTTCATAAGCTGTGGCCGCTGCTGGAACATTAGAAAATCTACAGGATCCGACTGTAAACAGGAAGGAAAACATCAGTACGAAACAGAGAAGCCCCGTGTGCGCTGATGGGATTCATATGAGGAAAACACAAACTTAAGTCGCTCCAAAACATACAGCGAATCCACACTGACCTTGGATTATCTTATCTATGACCTTGGATCAGGACGGTGACAGAGACCGAAGTGTTTCAGCCTCTCTCCTCGTGTCCTCACTGCTCTGAGCTGTTTTACCTCCACGAACTGCTCGAGGAGCGAATCGCAACAGGACTCACATCTGCCTCATTATTTAATAGATATTTCTGTCGCTGGACTTATTTTCTCCTCTAAAGTGTTATCTGTGCACGTGTAAACGGGGCCTTAGAGTCCTCCGTACATGTCTGAGTAATCCAGAGATCTCTCCTGGGCTGTACAGGCTTTTGTCCCCCATAAACACACAAAAACATGACGCAAACCGCACACAGCGACTCCTCAAACCTGACGTGAGGCGCCGGAGGTTCAGAGTTAACCCTCGAAGACCTATAACATCGTCCACGACACAGAGGAACATGTTTCTATAACCGCAGAACTTTGTAAGTGTAAAAGACAGAAACGTCCTTTTCCCCTCTGAAAGTGCAGACATAGAGGTTTCCGTACATTTCTGCGGCTTTATCCTACGTCACACTCACGCTGTGTGATGACGGGAGCAAAACGAGTGTCCAATAGGAACTTTGTTTTCCCCAAACTCATGCGCTCCGTCCATTTTGATCGAGCCAAACTTTGCCAAAGAGTGAAGTGAGTCAAGATGGTCGACTCCTCTGACTGTGTGTGTTTAGAACGAGGGAAAAAGTCGCTCTAAGTGGAGTTAATTCTCACACACATGGAAAATGACACATCTTGGTGTGTGTAATTGTGCATCTCTTTCTATTTTGATTTAAAGGTTTATTTCAGTCCAAATGAACAAATCCAAATGTAATTTCCACCCTGGAAATGCAGAAGTGCTGTGGCTCTGGCCCTGGACCTGACAGGAGCTGTTTCCAGGACTGGACCAGGAAAGTCATGGAGCCACTGCACTTTTTTTGTTTTTAGGGCAATAAGGAGATTTTTAATTTACTTACAGACTTGATATTTTGCATTTTTGTAGCTCAGGCCCTAAATTAAGCATTTTTATGTCCAAAAAGTTGTTTCTACATGTTTGCTGTGGGTTTTGTATAAAATGGTGAATTTTATTTTCTGTTTTTTTTTTTCATCTCTATTTCTGGTCCTGTAGCTTTTATCACAGCCTCATGACACAACTACAGCAGCAGATTGTGAAATAACAGGTTGGACTGAACAAAAGGAGGTAGAACACTTCATTAGGGGTAAAAGGGGCAGTTTTAAAAGCGAAATTAAGACAAAAATCCAGACGAGGAGAAATGTACTAAAACTGCCCTCAGGTCTCCGGGGGTTAATACTCCGGCTTTAAAGAAACACTGTGGAGCTTTTCTGGTAACCGCGGTAACGACCCGTGTTCGATTCACGAAGCGAAATCTGAAGGAAAATGTCTCTGTCGAGTTCTTTTTTCCTGAAATCCTCGTCCGGATCGTCCCTGTAACGAGTCGGCGATAAATCCACACGTCTGAGTCTGAGTCTGAGTCTGAGACGAGACGTTTCATTTGCACCTGACTTTTTGGACACAAGAAAAAACCTTTAGTGGAGAAAAGAAACTGCACCTGGACACGAGGAGAGAAAGAGAGAAAGAAGAGGGAGAGAGAGAGAGAGAGAAGGAGGGAAAGAAAGAAGAGGGAGAGAGAGAGAGAGAAAAGAGGGAGGGAGAAAGACAGAGAGAGAGGATGGAGGGAGTGTTACAGGACATGAGAAAGAGAGAGACAGGAGAGAAAGAGAGGGAGAGACAGAGAGAAAAGAGAAGGAAGGGAGAGAGAGAGGAAGAGAGAGAGGGAGGAAGGCTGGGGGCAAGAGAGAGAAGGAGATTGACAGAGAGAGAAGAGGGAGGGAGGGAGGGAGGGAGGGAGGAGGGAGAGAGAGACAGAG
>CM060666.1:36902413-36922413 GCA_030686955.1 Odontamblyopus rebecca
AGGTGCAGGCAGGGGCTGGCAGGGCCCGGGAGGTGCAGGCAGGGGCCGACAGGTGCAGGCAGGGGCTCACAGGGACTGGCAGGGGCCGACAGGTGCAGGCAGGGGCTGACAGGGACTGGCAGGGGCCGACAGGTGCAGGCAGGGGCTGACAGGGACTGGCAGGGGCCGACAGGTGCAGGCAGGGGCTGACAGGGACTGGCAGGGGCCGACAGGTGCAGGCAGGGGCTGACAGGGACTGGCAGGGGCCGACAGGTGCAGGCAGGGGCAGGTAATTATCATGAAGCCAGGGCAGGTGACTCAGGAAATTACACAGACAAATACTATCAGGACATACAAATGTGCAACGCTTTTATGAGGCTTTTATTTTGAAATTATACAGACCTGGTTTAGACCTGGTTTAGTCCTGGTTTAGACCTGGTTTAGACCTGGTTTAGTCCAGGTTCAGTCCTGGTTTAGTCCTCAGTTGGAGGAGGCTCTTGAGTTCTAATCAGGCTCTAAAGTTCAATCAGAGCAGAGTCTGTGGGCACTGATCATCAACACAGATAAAACCTCTGATCCTGGTCTTGGTCTGGTCTAAACCAGGACTAAACCAGGTCTAAACCAGGACTAAACCAGGTCTAAACCAGGACTAAACCAGGACTAAACCAGGACTAAATCAGGACTAAACCAGGTCTAAACCAGGTCTAAACCAGGACTAAACCAGGTCTAAACCAGGACTAAACCAGGACTAAACCAGGACTAAACCAGGACTAAATCAGGACTAAATCAGGACTAAACCAGGTCTAAACCAGGACTAAACCAGGTCTAAACCAGGTCTAAATAAGGACTAAACCAGGTCGAAACCAGGTCGAAACCAGGACTAAACCAGGTCTAAACCAGGACTAAACAAGGTCTAAACCAGGACTAAACCAGGTCTAAACCAGGACTAAACCAGAACTGAACCACGTCGAAACCAGGACTAAACCAAGACTAAACCAGGACTAAACCAGGATTAAACCAGAACTAGACCAGGACTAAATCAGGACTAAACCAGGACTAAACCAGGTCTACACCAGGTCTACAACAGGACTAAACCAGGATTAAACCAGGACTAGACCAGGACTAAATCAGGTCTAAACCAGGCCTAAACCAGGTCTACACCAGGTCTACACCAGGACTAAACCAGGACTCAGACTAGAGTTGGTACCTGCGACTCGGGCCACGTCGGCAGTGCTCACGTTCTGCGGGTTTGGACTCACTCTGAAGGTGACGGCCGGTCCCACCACCCTGCAACACACACACAGGTTTACAGAGATGCTGGGGGGTTCTACATGCGTGTCTGTGGAGGAATGTTCAGCGGTTACCGTGGTGGAACACACGAGAAAACTCAGAAACGTGTTGAAATGTGAGAAAAACTCCAAGAAAAACACACTGAAGTGATTTAAAGAACGTGTTTAAGTTTCCTGTGATCAGACCGAGCATTTATGGTCCTGTTCAGGTTTGGTTTAGTCCTGGTTCAGTCCTGGTTCAGTTCTGGTTTGGTTCTAGTTTAGACCTGGGTTAGTCCTGGTTTAGTCCTGATTTAGACCTGATTTACACCTGATTTAGTTCTGGTTTAGTCCTGGTTCAGTCCTGGTTTAGTTCTAGTTTAGACCTGGGTTAGTCCTGGTTTAGTCCTGATTTAGACCTGATTTAGACCTGATTTAGTCCTGATTTAGACCTGGTTTAGTCCTGATTTAGTCCTGGTTTAGCCCTAATTTAGACCTGATTTAGTCCTGGTTTAGTCCTGGTTTAGTCCTGGTTTAGTCCTGGTTTAGACCTGGTTTAGACCTGGTTTAGTCCTGATTTAGTCCTGATTTAGTCTTGGTTTACTCCTGGTTTACACCTGGTTTAGTCCTGGTTTAGTCCTGGTTCAGTCCTGGTTTTAAGGTTTTAAGATTGTCTGAAAACTCAAGGAAAGCGACGAACTGAAAAACTGTGGGCTAATGCTAACGCTGATGCTAACGCTGATGCTAACGCTGATGCTAACGCTGATGCTAACGCTGATGCTAATGCTGATGCTAATGCTAATGCTAATGCTGATGCTAATGCTTGTTTAGAAGCATAATCCAGCTCCTGTTTGCTCCTGTCAGCTCCTGACAGCTACTGTTTGCTCCGGTTTGCTCCTGTCTGCTCCTGTTTGCTCCTGTCAGCTCCTGTTTGCTCCGGTTTGCTCCTGTCTGCTCCTGACAGCTCTTGCCTGCTCCTGTCAGCTCCTGCCTGCTCCTGTCTCCTCGCTCTGACATACGATGACACTCAGACCGATGGATCTGCTACTGCTTCTGTCGTCTGAACAAAAACGTCTCCCTCATTAATCGGGCTCTTTTCAGCTCCTCCCTGCAGGGGGCGCTGCAGTAGGACTAAACCAGGACTAAACCAGGACTAAACTAGGACTAAACAAGCTCTAAACCAGGACTAAACCAGGACTAAACAAGCTCTAAACCAGGACTACACAAGCTCTAAACCAGGACTAAACCAGGACTAAACCAGGAGTGAACCAGGACTGAACCAGGACTAAACCAGGACTAAACGAGTACTAAACTAGGACTAAACTAGGACTAAACTAGGACTAAACCAGGACTAAACTAGGACTAAACTAGGACTAAACAAGCTCTAAACCAGGACTAAACCAGGACTACACAAGCTCTAAACCAGGACTAAACCAGGACTAAACCAGGACTAAACAAGCTCTAAACCAGGACTAAACCAGGGCTAAACAAGGGCTAAACCAGGACTAAACCAGGACTAAACCAGGACTAAACCAGGACTAAACTAGGACTAAACTAGGACTAAACAAGCTCTAAACCAGGACTACACAAGCTCTAAACCAGGACTAAACCAGGACTAAACAAGCTCTAAACCAGGGCTAAACAAGGGCTAAACCAGGACTAAACCAGGACTAAACCAGGACTAAACTAGGACTAAACTAGGACTAAACAAGCTCTAAACCAGGACTACACAAGCTCTAAACCAGGACTAAACCAGGACTAAACCAGGACTGAACCAGGACTAAACAAGCTCTAAACCAGGACTAAACCAGGGCTAAACCAGGACTACACAAGCTCTAAACCAGGACTAAACCAGGACTAAACCAGGACTAAACCAGGACTGAACCAGGACTACACAAGCTCTAAACCAGGACTAAACCAGGGCCAAACCAGGACTAAACCAGGACTGAACCAGGACTAAACAAGCTCTAAACCAGGACTAAACAAGCTCTAAACCAGGACTAAACCAGGACTGAACCAGGACTGAACCAAGACTAAAGCAGGACTGAACCAGGACTGAACCAGGACTAAACCAGGACTGAACCAGGACTAAACATGCTCTAAACCAGGACTAAACCAGGACTTAACAAGCTCTAACCCAGGACTAAACCAGGACTTAACAAGCTCTAACCCAGGACTAAATCAGGACTAAACCAGGACTAAACCAGGACTAAACAAGCTCTAAACCAGGACTAAACCAGGACTGAACCAGGACTGAACCAAGACTAAAGCAGGACTGAACCAGGACTGAACCAGGACTAAACCAGGACTGAACCAGGACTAAACATGCTCTAAACCAGGACTAAACCAGGACTTAACAAGCTCTAACCCAGGACTAAACCAGGACTTAACAAGCTCTAACCCAGGACTAAATCAGGACTAAACCAGGACTAAACCAGGACTAAACAAGCTCTAAACCAGGACTAAACCAGGCCTGTCTCACCTGCCTCAGTTTAAATTGCACAGTGACAGAGAGTCGCCCCCTGCTGTGCCCTGACCACTGCCCCTCTCTCCCTCTTTTATCTTTCTCTCCTCCTTCTCTCCTCCCTCATTCCTGTGTGGTCAGTCTCTCCTCCCTCTCTCCTCTCCTCTCTCCTTCTTTCTCTCCTTCCTGTGTGGTCAGTCCTCCCGCTCTCCTCCCTCTCTCCTCTCCTCCCTCTCTCCTCTCCTCCCTCTCTCCTCTCCTCCCTCTCTCCTCTCCTCCCTCTCTCCTCTCCTCCCTCTCTCCTCTCCTCCCGCCTCTCCTCTCTCGTTCCTGTGTGGTCAGTCTCTTCTCCCCCTCTCCTCTCCTTCTTTCTCTCCTTCCTGTGTGGTCAGTCCTCCCGCTCTCCTCCCTCGTTCCTGTCAGTTTCTCCTCCTCTCTCCTCTCCTCCTCTTTCTTTCCCTCTGTCCTGTGTGGTCAGTCTCTCCTCTCTCCTCTCCTCCCTTCGTTCCTGTGTGGTCACAGTCTCTCCTCTCCTCCCTCTCTCCTCCCCTCTCTCCTTCTCTCCCTTTCTCTTCTTCTTTCCCTCCGTCCTGTGTGGTCAGTCTCTCCTCCCTCTCTCCTCTCCTCCCTCCGTCCTGTGTGGTCAGAGTCTTTCTCTTCGTCTCCAGCTGCGTCGGATTCTTTTGTTTCAGCTCGAGTGAAAGAAACTCCAGGCTCCTGCAGGAGTGATGGATGTGAGCGCTCGTACGGGGAGGTGGAGGAGAGAAAAGGAGCGAGGGAGGAGAGGAGCGAGGGAGGGAGGGAAAGAGGAGAGGAGTGTGTGGGTGTGTGAAGTCTTCCACCTCTGAGCCCCACACGTCAAACCTGAGGAGCCGAGGCCAAAGGAAAATCTGAGCGATTCAACCCAAGGTGAAAAGGAGGAGAAAAGGAGGAGGAGGAGAAGAGGAGGAGAGGAGGAAAGAGAGAGAAGAGGAGGACAGGAAAAGAGAGAGAGAAGAGCCGAGTTGAGTCGAACAGAAAGTCTGTGTGTGCAAAAAGGAGGAACGAGAGAGAGAAGAGGAGAAGAGAGAGAAGAGGAGGAAAGAGAGAAGAGGAGAAGAGAGAGAAGAGGAGAAGAGAGAGAAGAGGAGGAAAGAGAGAAGAGGAGGTGTATAAAGTGTTTGTTACTCACGAGAGTTCGGCGAAATTTGCCATGTGAATGTTCGACATGTGAGCGAGAACTTGCATCAGGTGAAGCCCCTCGTCTGTCTGAAGACCACTGAGAGAGAGAAGGAGGAGAGGAGGAGCGAGGAGAGGAGGAGAGGAGAGGAGGAGAGGAGAGGAGGAGCGAGGAGAGAAGGAGAGGAGAGGAGGAGAGGAGGAGAGAAGGAGAGGAGAGGAGAGGTGGCGAGGAGAGGAGAGGAGGAGAGGAGGAGCGAGGAGAGGAGGAGGAGGAGAGGAGAGGAGAGGAGAGAGGAGGAGCGAGGAGAGGAGGAGCGAGGAGAGGAGCAGAGGAGGAGGAGCGAGGAGATGAGGAGGAGAGAGGAGAGGAGTAGCGAGGAGAGGAGGAGCGAGGAGAGGAGGAGTGAGGAGAGGAGGAGCGAGGAGAGGAGAGGAGGAGATGAGGAGGAGAGAGGAGAGGAGTAGCGAGGAGAGGAGGAGCGAGGAGAGGAGGAGCGAGGAGAGGAGAGGAGAGGAGAGAGGAGGAGCGAGGAGAGGAGGAGCGAGGAGAGGAGAGGAGCGGAGAGAGGAGGAGCGAGGAGAGGAGGAGCGAGGAGAGGAGCAGAGGAGGAGGAGCGAGGAGAGGAGGAGAGGAGGAGGAGAGGAGGAGAGAAGTGTTAATAAAGTGCACGTCCATATTTACTCTGGGAGTGTTATTTTTGAGCCAAAAACAGACTTAAGGCCTCCACAACTGCAGGATTTTGGTGTTAAACCAGTGGCTCTTCACCCTGTTGGAGGAGCTGAACTCCACTAGTTTCATCTGCACATTCACCCAACTCTTCTGAAGTGGAAAAATAATACAGAATACATGAAACTAAAAATCTTCTGCTGTTGCCTTTTAGTGACCAGTTCAGAAATGTGCGGCTTCACCTTGTTGTCTGTTCCTTTTCTTCGTTTCTATGTCCAGTGTCCTCAAAAAGGAGAAGCAAAGATATGGTGTAACAAACGGTATGAAAGTCTCCAGAGCTTTTTTTAGCAATAACAGGCGACGTTACCATTACTTTTGCTCGACATAGTTCATATGAAGGGAAAATATTAAGAAAGAAATGACCCGACACCATCACCACAGTCACAGACGACTGCACAAAATCTCCTGCAGCCAATAACGGCCAAACGTGTCATCAGCAGTCACATGAGTCTGACCCTGAACCCCTGAGACCGACTCACCGAACCCCTGAGACCGACTCACCGAACCCCTGAGACCGACTCACCGAACCCCTGAGACCGACTCACCGAACCCCTGGGGCTCCATCGAACTCAGGTTAAGAACCGCTGCATTAAACGATTTTTAAACGTGAGACAAAAAACACAAACATCACAGACACGAGGAGAATCTGATGAGGTTTAACCTTAAAAGACCCACGACATCGTACACGACACAGAGGAATATGTTTCTATAACCGCAGAACTTTGTAACGGTAAAAGACAGAAACGTCCTTTTCCCCTCTGAAAGTGCAGACATAGAGGTTTCCGTACATTTCTGCGGCTTTATCCTACGTCACACTCACGCTGTGTGATGACGGGAGCAAAACGAGTGTCCAATAGGAACTTTGTTTTCCCCAAACTCATGCGCTCCGTCCATTTTGATCGAGCCAAACTTTGCCAAAGAGTGAAGTGAGTCAAGATGGTCGACTCCTCTGACTGTGTGTGTTTATAACGAGGGAAAAAGTCGCTCTAAGTGGAGTTAATTCTCACACACATGGAAAATGACACATCTTGGTGTGTGTAATTGTGCATCTCTTTCTATTTTTATTTAAAGGTTTATTTCAGTCCAAATGAACAAATCCAAATGTAATTTCCACCCTGGAAATGCAGAAGTGCTGTGGCTCTGGCCCTGGACCTGACAGGAGCTGTTTCCAGGACTGGACCAGGAAAGTCATGGAGCCACTGCACTTTTTTTGTTTTTAGGGCAATAAGGAGATTTTTAATTTACTTACAGACTTGAGATTTTGCATTTTTGTAGCTGAGGCCCTAAATTAAGCATTTATTATGTCCAAAAAGTTGTTTCTACATGTTTGCTGTGGGTTTTGTATAAAAGAGTGAATTTTATTTTCAGTTTTTTTTTTTTCCATCTCTATTTCTGGTCCTGTAGCTTTTATCACAGCCTCATGACACAACTACAGCAGCAGATTGTGAAATAACAGGTTGGACTGAACAAAAGGAGGTAGAACACTTCATTAGGGGGAAAAGGGGCAGTTTTAAAAGCAAAATGAAGAAAAAAATCCAGGCGAGGAGAAATGTACTAAAACTGCCCTTAGGTCTTTGGGGGTTAAAATCTGCGATCGTGTGGCCCACAGGCCGATCTCTGCTGGACTCACTCTGTGTCGGTGATCACGTATCCAAACTCGTCCGGCCCCCTGCGGCTGGTCCTCACGTCCAGCTCCAGCTCTGGGACCTGGACTGCTTTCCCTCGGGGTTCTCCTCCTCCTCCTCGCGGTTCTCCGTAGAGCAGAGCAGCGGGAGCAGGTTGCACCTCCTTCACCCAGCCCAGCACCTCGGACAGCTCCTCCACAGACTGCGTGTCCTTCTTCTGCACAGACACGGTCCCTTCCCTGGTCCTGCTCTGAACGCTCTCCAGCCCCACGGCCCGGCCCCCGCCCGAGGAACCCGCCGAGGAACCCGCCGAGGAACCCGCCGAGGAACCCGCCGAGGAACCCGCCAAGGAACCCACAGAGTCCTGGGGTTCGGGACCGGGTCTGGCGCCAGGTCTGGGCCGGTCCGAGTCCAGGTAGGCCAGGAGCTTGTTCAGCAGCTGTTCTCCCTCAGGCTGGAAAGAAACACAAGAGTTAAAGGTCCAACAGCGCAAAAAACGTACTCCTGTGAGCTCTGGAGTTGCGTTTCGTTTCATTCACACGTTTAAGTGACTCTTTATTATTCGTCTGTCTGCATCTCCAAAGCTCCAAACGCTCTGCTCCACCGCGTGATGTCATGAATCGGTGGTTTTCAGGTGAGCAGCTCCTGTTATTCAGTAGAGATGGGAAATTCCAGAGGCTGAAAGTATGTGTGGAGTTTAAAAACACGGCGGAGCACTTCCTGTATCACCACACGATGACATCACAAGGTGGAACAGAGTGTTTTTGGTTGGAGAAGAAGAAGAACTCGTGCTAAACGTAAAGTGATTTTTTGAATGAATGAAAAGATCCGATACCTTCACACTTCGCTCCAGGTCTTCAGCACCTGAGGGACGAGAACAAACAGGACTGAACCAGGACTGAACCGGGACTGAACCAGGACTAAACCAGGACTAAACCAGGTCTAAACCAGATCTAAACCAGGACTAAACCAGGACTAAAACAGGACTAAAACAGGTCTAAACCAGGACTAAACCAGGACTAAAACAGGTCTAAACCAGGACTAAACCAGGACTAAACCAGGACTAAACCAGGACTAAAACAGGTCTAAACCAGGACTAAACCAGGACTAAAACAGGACTAAACCAGGACTAAACCAGGACTAAACCAGGACTAAAACAGGACTAAACCAGGTCTAAACCAGGACTAAACCAGGACTAAAACAGGACTAAACCAGGACTAAACCAGGACTAAAACAGGTCTAAACCAGGACTAAACCAGGACTAAAACAGGACTGAACCAGGACTAAACCAGGACTAAACCAGGACTAAACCAGGACTAAACCAGGACTAAAACAGGACTGAACCAGGACTAAACCAGGACTAAACCAGGACTAAACCAGGACTAAACCAGGACTAAAACAGGTCTAAACCAGGACTAAAACAGGACTAAAACAGGACTAAAACAGGACTAAACCAGGACTAAAACAGGTCTAAACCAGGACTAAACCAGGACTAAACCAGGACTAAAACAGGTCTAAACCAGGACTAAAACAGGACTAAAACAGGACTAAAACAGGACTAAAACAGGACTAAACCAGGACTAAAACAGGTCTAAACCAGGACTAAACCAGGACTAAAACAGGACTGAACCAGGACTAAACCAGGTCTAAACCAGGACTAAACCAGGACTAAACCAAGACTAAACCAGGACTAAAACAGGTCTAAACCAGGACTAAACCAGGACTAAAACAGGTCTAAACCAGGACTAAACCAGGACTAAACCAGGACTAAACCAGGACTAAAACAGGTCTAAACCAGGACTAAACCAGGACTAAAACAGGACTAAACCAGGACTAAACCAGGACTAAACCAGGACTAAAACAGGACTAAACCAGGTCTAAACCAGGACTAAACCAGGACTAAAACAGGACTAAACCAGGACTAAACCAGGACTAAAACAGGTCTAAACCAGGACTAAACCAGGACTAAAACAGGACTGAACCAGGACTAAACCAGGACTAAACCAGGACTAAACCAGGACTAAACCAGGACTAAACCAGGACTAAACCAGGACTAAAACAGGACTAAACCAGGTCTAAACCAGGACTAAACCAGGACTAAAACAGGACTAAACCAGGACTAAACCAGGACTAAAACAGGTCTAAACCAGGACTAAACCAGGACTAAAACAGGACTGAACCAGGACTAAACCAGGACTAAACCAGGACTAAACCAGGACTAAACCAGGACTAAAACAGGTCTAAACCAGGACTAAAACAGGACTAAAACAGGACTAAAACAGGACTAAACCAGGACTAAAACAGGTCTAAACCAGGACTAAACCAGGACTAAAACAGGACTAAACCAGGACTAAACCAGGACTAAAACAGGTCTAAACCAGGACTAAACCAGGACTAAAACAGGACTGAACCAGGACTAAACCAGGACTAAACCAGGACTAAACCAGGACTAAACCAGATCTAAACCAGGACTAAAACAGGACTAAACCAGGACTAAACCAGGACTAAACCAGGACTAAACCAGGACTAAACCAGGACTAACCATTACCTTCTTGTGTGGCTGGAGTTTCTGGGTTGATCTTTGGTTCTTCTTCCGGCTCCACGTCTCTGGGCTCTGGTCCGGTCTGTCCCCCCTGGACCTCGGACTGGCTCAGATCCCGGCTCAGATCCCGGCCCTGGACCTGGCTCTGGTCCTGGCTGTGGTCTCGGTCCACCACCTGCAGAGCGTCGGTGATGAAGGCGGAGAGCTGGTCCACGTCGTGAGGCGACAGAGAGTCCACGTCCACGTGCTCCCGGCCGATGTTCCTCAGGACGCTCTGGATGAAACGCTCTGGAACATTCAACACGGCGCAGCAGAGTTAAAGTTGCACCCTGGGACTTTTCCCGCAGACTGTTTCCATGGAGATGTTATTGACTCAAATCCCATTTATTTAAATTAGTCCTCCCTCCATCACTGTAAAAAACTTTAAGATCTAAACACTTAAATCTATCAGAAAATGACTTAAAAGTAGTGAAATAATCTTACTGCGTGGACATTTTACTTATTATTTACTTCATTAGACAAAATACTTGTCATAATTGTCAGTCAGTATAAATATCTTGGAATCATAATAGATTCACATCTTTCCTTTAAAGCCCATATTGACAAATTGTGCAAAAAAATCACGTTAAATCTCACAAATTTTCGTGTTCCCAAATGAAATGTTAACTGAAGCTGCAAAAATGTCCCTGCATACGGTGATTCTCAGTCACTGGGACAAACGAGCAACTGAAGTTATGGATAAAAACCTCGGCATTATCATCACTGTGCAGTTTAAAAATACAGTATTCTAAACTGGGACAGTCTTCACACACTTGAAGACTTAAATTTGATTTATAAAGTCCTGCATCATTTGGCTCCAGATCCTCTGGCAGCTTCATCAGCCACAGAACCTCTGAGCTAGAGTCCTGCACTGGGGCGGGTACCCGCGGGTTTTAACGTTCTGGAGTTTTCCGGGCGGGTGGTGATCACACACGGGCAGGTCAGGTGGTGTTGCTCTCAATCCTGCATCCAGCGCTGCAGTGAGAGACTTTTCCTCCGCTGGATTTGTGAAGAACACAGAACGCAGCCGAAACCTGGACTGAGGACGACACTGTTCCTGCACAGTGACCTCGGTCAGATAAAATTAAGGCTTTTATTTTGTGTTAAACTGACATCGGCTGTTTTTTTCATTGTTTGTTTCGTTGTTATTGTGCTGTTTAGGGCTCAGGTGGAGCAAAGCTTAGCGGTTCCTGCTATTGCGGTTTGTTCGTTGTTGTTCTTTGAGACGCACTGAAGAAAATAAAGTGCGTCAGTTAAAAAGCTTCAAATTTGTGTATGATTTATCACAGGCTCAGGCAGGTAACGCGGGGAATGTTCACGGTCCGGGCGGGTGCGGGTTTAACTTTGATATAATCAGGGGTTTAACTTTGATATAATCAGGGGTTTAACTTTGATATAATCAGGGGTTTACGGGCGGGTGAAGGTTTACGGGCGGGTTTACGGGCGGGTGCGGGTTTACGGGCGGGTGCGGGTTTACGGGCGGGTGCGGGTTTACGGGCGGGTGCGGGTTTACGGGCGGGTGCGGGTTTACGGGCGGGTGCGGGTTTACGGGCGGGTGCGGGTTTACGGGCGGGTGCGGGTTTACGGGCGGGTGCGGGTTTACGGGCGGGTGAAGGTTTACGGGCGGGTGCGGGTTTACGGGCGGGTGCGGGTTTACGGGCGGGTGCGGGTTTACGGGCGGGTGTGGTGCTGTAGTGTGCAGGTGCAGGAGCGCTCGTGTGTGGAACTCATTACCTGAGGAGGTTAAACTGCTTCCAACACACAAAACCTTCACAACAACATGAAAATGTGGCTTATCAACACCTACAGCTGCCAACACTAAAAGATAAGACTTGATGTTGGGATCAAATGTTATGTCTTATTCTTTCCTCACTGTAGAGTAAGTGTATGTGTATCTTGTATTTTGCAGTAAAAAAGCGTCTTGTCACTGCAGCCGTTTTATCTGTGCCACATTATGGAGACATTCTGTATGTGATGCTTCTTCTTCTTCATGTCTTCAAACGCTTCCCTGAGGTTTATTACCAACTGCAGACCTATGACACTGTGACTTGTACTCGAGTACAGGGGCCTCTCTGGCCACTAGAGGCAGGACGTTGGTCACTTTTATTTCCAAAGCTGCACTTGGATTGTGCCTCCTCACATTTGTACTTTGATCAAAAGCACAAATGTCGGCTCTTCCTCACTGCGATCAGATGATCAGCTGTTGCTCTGCTCCTTTTGCCTTCGTCCACTCTGCACCTTTTACCTGGAACTTGTTGCAGAAAAACTGGAAATTGTCTGAACTATTGTCCTTAAATGTTTTTAAAACCAAACTGAGCCTCACAGACTCTGTTTTTCAGAACCTGTGAGTTTTAATGCTGTTTGTTTGTATGTACTTGTGTTGAAATGTGCCTCTTGGCCTGAACTCCCTTGAAAAACAGGTTTTTAATCTCAATGTGACCTTCCTGGTTAAATAAAGGTGAAATAATATATATAGTATAGGCATCATGTGCTCTCTGCTCCCTTAATTTTCTTTCTCTTCTTCTTTCTTCTTGTATAGATGTATTTTATCTCCTTTCATATCACGGCCAGAGGGCTGCAGGTGAAAACTCACCTTCTGACTCATTCTGCTTTTTTAACCTTGTGTAATCATGGGTTTGATGAAACTGCACTGTCCCTTTTCAAAGAAACTAAAACTAAAAAACCAGGACTAAACCAGGACTAAACCAGATCTAAACCAGGTTTAAACCAGGTCTAAACCAGGTTTAAACCAGGTTTAAACCAGGTCTAAACCAGGTCTAAACCAGGACTAAACCAGGTCTAAACCAGGTCTAAACCAGGACTAAACCAGGTCTAAACCAGGAATAAACCAGGTCTAAACCAGGTCTAAACCAGGACTAAACCAGGTCTAAACCAGGACTAAACCAGGTCTAAACCAGGACTAAACCAGTTCTAAACCTGGTCTAAACCAGGACTAAACCAGGTCTAAACCAGGTCTAAACCAGGTCTAAACCAGTTCTAAACCTGGTCTAAACCAGGACTAAACCAGGTCTAAACCAGGTCTAAACCAGGACTAAACCAGGTCTAAACCAGGTCTAAACCAGGACTAAACCAGGTCTAAACCAGGACTAAACCAGGTCTAAACCAGGACTAAACCAGGACTAAACCTGGTCTAAACCAGGACTAAACCAGGTCTAAACCAGGTCTAAACCAGGACTAAACCAGGTCTAAACCAGGAATAAACCAGGTCTAAACCAGGTCTAAACCAGGACTAAACCAGGTCTAAACCAGGACTAAACCAGGTCTAAACCAGGACTAAACCAGTTCTAAACCTGGTCTAAACCAGGACTAAACCAGGTCTAAACCAGGTCTAAACCAGTTCTAAACCTGGTCTAAACCAGGACTAAACCAGGTCTAAACCAGGTCTAAACCAGTTCTAAACCTGGTCTAAACCAGGACTAAACCAGGTCTAAACCAGGTCTAAACCAGTTCTAAACCTGGTCTAAACCAGGACTAAACCAGGTCTAAACCAGGTCTAAACCAGGACTAAACCAGGTCTAAACCAGGACTAAACCAGGTCTAAACCAGGACTAAACCAGGTCTAAACCAGGTCTAAACCAGGTCTAGATTACTGTGATACTGGAGCTCGGTGTTTCTGATTGAAACTTCTAAAAATGTGCTCAAAAGTAACTCGTACTCTAAGTAATATTTTCAGGTGTACTTTTACTCAGGTACAGTTGTGGCAGCAGTACTCATGCATGTAATCGAGTACTTTATGATGTAATCGAGTACTTTATGATGTAATCGAGTACTTTTAGAGTGAGTTTTTGAGTGTCTGATGTGACTCACCGTCCACAGAGCTGAGGGGGCCCCGCGCTGCTGCTCTGCCCCCGCTGAAGGGCCTGGGGCGGGCAGGAGGGGCCCCGCTGACCACTGCTGCCCCGGAGGAGAACAGCCGCCTCAGAGCGTCCAGCAGGAGGCGCTGCTCTGCATCCTGACAGAGAGAGAGAGAGAGGGGTGAGGGGCGGGGAGGGCATCGGACACAATCTGAGGCGCGGGGAGGGCATCAGACACAATCTGAGGCGCGGGGAGGGCATCTGACACAATCTGAGGCGCGGGGAGGGCATCTGACACAATCTGAGGCGCGGGGAGGGCATCTGACACAATCTGAGGCGCGGGGAGGGCATCGGACACAATCTGAGGTGCGGGGAGAGCATCTGACACAATCTGAGGCGCGGGGAGGGCATCTGACACACAGGAGGGTGGGAGGGCATCTGGTTTTACCTGGGGGAGCTCCTGGGGGGGTGGAGGCTTCACTGGAGTCGAGGGCTGAAAACACAAGAAAAAACACAGATCATCTCTCCTCTCATCTCCTCCTCTCATCTCTCCTTCTCTCCTCCTCTCTCCTTCTCTCTTCCTCTCCTCTCCTCCTCTCCTCCTTTCCTCTCCACTCCTCATCTTCTCGTCCTCTCCTCTCATCTCCTCTCCTCTCCTCTCTCCTCCTTTCCTCTCCTCCTTTCCTCTCCTCTCCTTCTCTCTTCCTCTCATCTCCTCCTCTCCTCTCATCTCCTCTCCTCTCTCCTCCTTTCCTCTCCTCTCCTCCTCTCCTCCTTTCCTCTCCTCTCCTCCTCTCCTCCTTTCCTCTCCTCTCCTCCTCTCCTCCTTTCCTCTCCTCTCCTCATCTTCTCCTCCTCTTTCGTTCTCTTCTTTCTCACTCACAGGAACAGACTCTTGTGGCAGAAGTCCGAGTCTCTGGAGATAAACCCGCAGGTTCCTCCTCAGTTCCTGCTCCGCCGGGTCCAGAACCTGAGCCCGGCCGTCGGGGCTGAAGACCGGCTCTGATCCAAGTCCCGGTCCTGGTCCCGGTCCTGGTCCGGCCTGGGGTCTCAAAGGGATCCTCCTCAGTTTGGACAGTTCTTTGGAGAGGATCCTCTGGGTGGCGTCGTCCTGCCACGTCAGACCTGCAGACACGGAAGTTTAGACCTGGTTTAGTCCTGGTTTAGTTCTGGTTCAGTCCTGGTTCAGTCCTGGTTCAGCCCTGGTTCAGTCCTGGTTCAGCCCTGGTTCAGTCCTGGTTCAGCCCTGGTTCAGTCCTAGTTGTACAGAGGGTCTCAGGCTCCCTCTAGTGGACACTTCTATCAGTGACAGAAATGTCAGACTCGAGTCCGACCTGAACCTGGTAAATGTGTGTGTAAATGTGTAAATGTGTAAATGTGTAAATGTGTAAATGTGTAAATGTGTAAATGTCTCCAGCAGCTTCATAAATCTGCTCCATCACCAAATCTTCAACCAACAAGGTCGACAAAGGAGAAACATTCTTCATAAAATAAAAATAAACTGGGACTTCCACGTTTTTCTGGTGGTCGGTGATAATAAAATGGTTCTGGAAAATTGTTCTGCAGAGACATTCATGAAAAGCATGAGTCGGTATCGTCACATTTTCTTTGTGTTTTGGTCGTTTTTAAGCAGCTTTTCTGTATTTTACCCAGACAAATGTCAGTTTCTGCCTCTTCACTGTCGCAAGATCAGATTGGTCATAAACAGAGACACTGGGACATTTCTCGTATCAAACTGGGACAAATCTGTGGTTTTGTATAAATCTGTGGGACAGGGGGACACAGGGTCAGGACTGGGACTGTCCCGGGGCAACAGGGAATGTCGTTCACTGATGCTCGTGGTCGTTTCCTTTAAGCTTTCGTCTGTCTACCCTTGATCGTTGTGGATAAATTCTTCATTTGTGAGTCCAGACGTGCCCCAGTGTCTCTGTTTATGACCAATCTGATCCTGCGACAGTAAAGAGGCAGAAACTGACATTTGTTTGGGTAAAATACAGAAAATCTGCTTATAAACGACCACAATGCAAAGAAAATGTGACGATACCGACTCGTTCGTCATGAATGGACCGAGTGCAGAACAATTTTCCAGATCCATTTTATTATTCCCAACCACCAAAAAAACGTGGATGATGGGGCAGATTTATGAAACTGCTGGAGAATACGCCGCAATTACACACCATTTACACACACATTTACCACAGAAAAACATTAACCGGAAGCTCTACAAACCTACAGCTTTAGCATTAGCTTCTTGTGTTAGCTTTAGCTTGTTTCACTGTTTCATTAGCCTGTTTCGTTAGATTGTTGTTGTTTTGTTTTTTTGTTGTTGTTGTTTCGTTAGCCTGTTTCAATAGCTTGTTTCGTTAGCTTGTTTCATTAGCTTGTTTCGTTAGCTTGGTTCATTAGCTCGTCAGCATTAGCTTGTGTCGTTAGCGTTAGCTGGTGTGGTACCTTGGCTGGACAGCTGGTGCAGCAGGAGTCTGAACCTCTGCGCCGCTGCAGGAGACACGTCGTAGGAGGAGAGGTCCTGTAGGGGGCGCCGGTGACACCGACCGAACATTCCGTCTGCACAAACGCCAGAACCAGAACACTTAAACATGAACACACGCTAATGCTCCGGTCATTTTAAACTGGAACATTCACACTTTAACAAGCTCATCAGAACATTTGTGTGAAATCAACCCGCCCGAGTTCTGAGTTCTGAATTTAAAAAATTGTGGTTTTGTTTGTGGTTCTGTTTTACGTCTTTTCCACCGCAACGAACCAGGTGCTGGTTCTGGGCTGTTGCTGCTACTGGTTCGGTGCTGGTGCTTCCTGCCGATTATCCAAGAACCGGTTCGTTTTTCCACCAGCTGAGAGCCGGAGAAGAGCTACGTGGCTACGTCCCTGCACGCGCTACTGTTGTCCTAGCAACAGCTGCGATAATAACAACAATGTTCTGCTGCGATTAACTTTACAAACGTTCTTGTCAATCCAAAGACAAAGCACACAGCTCTTCATCATTGCTATGGGCAAAGTATGCGTTACCGCGGGAGGACCACGGGTCTGGAGCTAAGCGGTCCGCCACTCCGCTGTTGTGTTTTATGTAATAAATACACTAAAGTCACTCTCTCAACCGAGAAAACATGGCGTCCAAGACGAGTGTCGGGGGCATCTGAATCATAGACCGTATATATGAGATGATTATGAGATAATCATAAGCCTCATATATACGGTCTACGATCTGAATTCAAAGGCAAAGGCGTCATGTAGCATTAGCGTGACGTGCGTCACTATAGCCCCGCCCCTGCACCTACGGCACCGGTTCTTGTTTCTGGACCAGCCTTAAGTTGGTTCTGAGTTGGAACCGGTTCTTGAGGGCCAGAGCCGGTTTATTTGTGTGGAAAAACTGGTTCAAGTTTTGACACTGGCTCCGAACCAGCACTGGAACTGCCCTGGTGGAAAAGGGGTGTCTGTGGTTCTGTCTGTGGTTCTGTCTGTGGTTCTGTCTGTGGTTCTGTGGTTCTGTCTGGTTCGGTCTGTGGTTCTGTCTGTGGTTCTGTCTGTGGTTCTGTGGTTCTGTCTGTGGTTCTGTCTGGTTCTGTCTTTGGTTCTGTCTGTGATTCTGTCTGTGGTTCTGTCTGTGGTTCTGTCTGTGGTTCTGTGGTTCTGTCTGTGGTTCTGTCTGGTTCTGTCTTTGGTTCTGTCTGTGATTCTGTCTGTGGTTCTGTCTGTGGTTCTGTCTGTGGTTCTATGGTTCTGTCTGTGGTTCTGTCTGTGGTTCTGTCTGTGGTTCTGTCTGTGGTTCTATGGTTCTGTCTGTGGTTCTGTTTGTGGTTCTGTCTGTGGTTATGTTTGTGGTTCTGTGTCACTTTTCTGCCGCTCGTCTCCATGGAGATACTTTTGATTGGTCATGTTCCACAGTGTGTCATTAAACGGATCCGTCTCCATGGAGATGAGGTTCTGAGGTTCTCACCGTTCACGCAGATCTCATGAGGAGAACACAGCGCCGAGTCAAACAGGCAACCTGCAACAGACACCGGGTTTAGACCAGATTTAGTCCTGGTTTAGTCCTAGTTTAGTCCTGGTTTAGTACTGGTTTAGTCCTAGTTTAGTCCTGGTTTAGTCCTAGTTTAGTCCTGGTTTAGTACTGGTTTAGACCTGGTTTAGTCCTGGTTTAGTCCTAGTTTAGTCCTGGTTTAGTACTGGTTTAGACCTGGTTTAGTCCTGGTTTAGTCCTAGTTTAGTCCTGGTTCAGTACTGGTTTAGACCTGGTTTAGTCCTAGTTTAGTCCTGGTTTAGTCCTGGTTCAGTACTGGTTTAGACCTGGTTTAGTCCTGGTTTAGTCCTGGTTTAGTCCTGGTTCAGTACTGGTTTAGACCTGGTTTAGTCCTAGTTTAGTCCTAGTTTAGTCCTGGTTCAGTACTGGTTTAGACCTGGTTTAGTCCTGGTTTAGTCCTAGTTTAGTCCTGGTTCAGTACTGGTTTAGACCTGGTTTAGTCCTGGTTTAGTCCTGGTTTAGTCCTGGTTCAGTACTGGTTTAGACCTGGTTTAGTCCTAGTTTAGTCCTGGTTTAGTCCTGGTTTAGATCTGGTTTAGACCTGGTTTAGATCTGGTTTAGACATGTTTTAGTCCTGTTTTAATCCTGGTTTAGACCTGATTTAGTCCTGGTTTAGTCCAATCAGAGCAGAGGATGTGGTCTCCATGGAAACCTTTGATGGTCCCTACAGGAAACAGACCATAATAAGCTCCTTAACCTTTGACCCCACGCTCTATTGATCGGATCAAAGAAGAAAGATTCGGTGGCATTAAAGTCTCTGCGTCTGATATTTTCTGTTTTAAGGCGGGAAACACAACAACTAGCATGCTAACTCTGCACTTCCTGATCCACTAACAGTAAAACGCTTCATAATTAAATACAGACTCAACATGGAGGACTTATTTTGAGCTCAGGAGCTGATTATGTCACATATCACACAGAAACATCTGATCCTGGGTCTAAACTCCACTTCCCACAATGCACCTGGCCCAGTGTAAACACAGTTTCACCTTCAGAAACATGTTTAATATTTAAGAACAAACATCTGAGTCCGAGCAAACACCAGCGCAAAACCGGACTGAGACTAGAGGCCACGGCTGGTCCTGGTTTAGACCTGGTTTAGACCTGATTTAGATCTGGTTTAGTCCTTGTTTAGACCTGGTTTAGTCCTGGTTTAGACATGGTTTAGACTTGGTTTAGACCTGGTTTAGACCTGGTTTAGACCTGGGTACAGACTCAGTGAAGACCTGGTTTAGACCTGGTTTAGACCTGGTTCAGTCCTGGTTTAGCCCATTACGATCTGGTCCTTTCATTGTTTGCCGTGAATCATTTGCGGAGAATCGTTTGCGTGAATCATTTGCCATGAATCATTTTTGGTGAATCGTTTGCAGTGAATCGTTTGTGTAAATCGTTTGCGATGAATCGTTTGCTGTGAATCATTTGCCGTGAATCGTTTGCGTAAATCGTTTGCGATGAATCGTTTGCCGTGAATCGTTTGCGTTGAATCGTTTGCAGTGAATCGTTTGTGTTGAATCATTTGCAGTGAATCGTTTGCGTGAATCGTTTGCAGTGAATCATTTGCCGTGAATCGTTTGCGTAAATCGTTTGCGATGAATTGTTTGCCGTGAATCATTTGCCGTGAATCATTTGCCGTAAATCGTTTGCCGTAAATCGTTTGCCGTGAATCGTTTGCCGTGAATCGTTTGCGTTGAATCGTTTGCAGTGAATCGCTTGTGTTGAATCATTTGCAGTGAATCGTTTGCGTGAATCGTTTGCAGTGAATCGTTTGCGTGAATCGTTTGCGATGAATCGTTTGCGATGAATCGTTTGCGTTGAATCGCTTGCGTGAATCGTTTGCGATGAATCATTTGCCGTAAATCGTTTGGGTTGAATCGTTTGCGATGAATCGTTTGCGTGAATCGTTTGCCGTGAATCATTTGCCGTGAATCGTTTGCGTTGAATCGTTTGCGTTGAATTGTTTGCGTTGAATCGTTTGCGTTGAATTGTTTGCGTTGAATCGTTTGCATTGAATTGTTTGCGTTGAATCGTTTGCGTTGAATCATTTGCGGTGAATCGTTTGCGGTGAATTGTTTGCATTGAATCGTTTGCATTGAATCGTTTGTAGAGGTTTATTCGACAGAGTTTATTAATGTCCTGCTCATGGCCTGTATTTAT
This sequence comes from Odontamblyopus rebecca, assembly GCA_030686955.1. Taxonomy (NCBI): domain Eukaryota; kingdom Metazoa; phylum Chordata; class Actinopteri; order Gobiiformes; family Gobiidae; genus Odontamblyopus; species Odontamblyopus rebecca. The sequence goes on from CM060666.1 coordinate 36,922,227, forward strand.
GAATGGACGTAGCTAACATGCTAACTCCACGTTCCAAACAAGAAGTGCTCCAGTCGGCTCTTCCGGCTCCTTTTGTGCCTCGTCATTTTGGTCTTAAATGTTGGTATGAAGCCGCGACACAGGATCCTGGAGTTTTTATTTCTCAGGTTTAAAGACACCGGGACATTGCCTCCGGCTCTGATTTCAG
>CM060666.1:36927413-36947413 GCA_030686955.1 Odontamblyopus rebecca
CGAAGAGAACGCGCCGTCCGCGGCTAAAAGGCCATGGTCCGTGCGCAACGAGCCGCGGTGCTGTTCCGAGCCGAGGGAGCGGCGCTGGCCCGGAGGATGTAGGCGGAGAGGATACAGCGGAGGAGGAGAGAGGATGTAGCCGAGGAGAGGCAGCGGGGAGCGGGGGGAGGATGGGCGTGATCCGCTCCAGCAGCTGCGCGGAGGAAACGCGACTCCCACAGTTTCAAAATAAAACCGAAGATCCGAATCCTTCAGATTTACGCACAGCTCAAGATCATGAAGCTTTTTCCAGCGCACCGAGCGGTTCAGTGTTGGAGAAGTTTACTGAATTATGAAAATGCAGATGATATTTTAAAGACGGTTCAGTGTAAAACCAAAACTGCGACACAGATGTGAGAATCTGCAGTGAGTCACACATTTATCGCACCTCCTGAACATCTATGGAGAGCAACAATAGTTCTGTTTTAGCATTAAAGATGTGGTTTGGATAAAAAGATCTTGCATAAACTGGCGGATTCAACATTACAGAAACAAATACTGTTAAAATATAGCTGCAAGCGACAATGATCGGCCCTCGCGCCACTACGGCCTAGACCAGGGGTGGGAAAGCTTAAATCCTCCAGAGCCGTTTGGAGCGAACAGGAAAGAAAACACCTGAGCCACGGCCTACTCGTATTTACGGCCTACTCGTATTTACGGCCCATTCATATATATGATCTGTGCTACTACAGATGTTTAATCTGTGAAAACTTTAACATGAATCATCTCCAACGCGACAGGAGCACAGAACATCCTCTGATACTGACGGCGTTTTCAGGCCGACAGAATCGTGCTGGTTCTGGTTCCTGCACCTAATCTCGAACCGACTGATGTGTTCAGGCCGAAAATCAGAGCTTTTGAGAACCAAAAAGTCGGTTCCCAATGGTAAAACTTGTTTTTTCCAAGTGAACCATGACGACAGACGACGTGAGCAGGTTCCTCCGGGTCACACACAGTAAAACAAACATGAGAACGGCACATCTGGACCTGCCGATACAGGTTTAATGTGTCTCCAGCACAAACTTCACCTATGACATGAAAGTGTTTATTTCTATCGCTCTTTTCACAGACGTAGGTCACAAAGGCGCTTTTACAGAGCGTTATGAACAGAACGTTCTTCATTCCTCCAGACCCGGTGGTGTAAACTGTTGTCGCCACAGTTGCCCTGGGACAGACTGGCACAAGTGCAGCTGCCAAACCAACCGGCGCCGTCGGCCCCTCCACCGCCAACACAAAACTTTCACACCTACAGTGAGTTAAGTCTCCGAATGATTCTGTACGTTCGTCCTGCAGATTTCCGTGTTCTCCTGGTTCCATCTTTGATTCGGCGTCTCTGCCGCAGAAGTTCGGTGCAGATAAATTATGTTTGTATGAAACACTCGATGTGCTGATGATACGATCCACGATGTCGTTTTCTGTGTTTTTGGTGGCAGATCCACTCCCTCTGTCCATGACCCAGGTTCACTTACGGTTTGAACACGACCGTTCACTCTGGTCCCAGTGGAACTGAGGCGGGAACCGGCTCCAGCTCCGTTCTGACCTGAAAACAGCTCCAGAGAGAAAAGTCCTAATCCACCCGTGTCCTTCAGTCCGACAGAAGAGCTGCGGTTTCTGTAAAACGGAAACAAATGTGCTAAAGCTGCATAAACACTTTATGACTCGATCCCCGTTTGAGTCCACGCAGGAAATAAAAATCCAAACTGAAATGATCCATCAGTGAATCAAAGATGCGTCTGTTTCTGTTCCGTCCTCATCACTGGAGCCGGTGAGTCCGGGCTGATCTGTGTCGGTGTTGCACATCGTGGCAGATTTTGAGAAACCAAAATATTAAAAACATTTGATTTGAATGTTGAGCCGACCGCTGCCTCCACATTCAGACTGACGTTTACAAAGGAACTAAAACAAACACTGATGAAACGCTCATGACTTCCTCCCACAGGAGGACGAGCCCTGGACCGAGCTCTTCTCTCAGGCACAAAACGCTCTGTTCCACCTTGTGATGTCACGGGGAGGGGCAGCAGAATCAGAATAAAACACGGGGACATCCTGGTTTTTGGGTGATCGGTAAGAAGGAAATTGTGAAATGAGTTTGAAAAGAAACGATTCTGCAGAGATTCAGGATGAGCCGGAATCATTTAAGAAGCTTTTCTGTATTTTACCCAAACAACAGTTTATGATTCTTTTTACTGTTGGCAGGTCTAAACCAGGACTAAACCAGGACTAAACCTGGTCTAAACCAGGACTAAACCAGGTCTAAACCAGGACTAAACCAGGACTAAACCTGGTCTAAACCAGGACTAAACCAGGTCTAAACCAGGACTAAACCAGGACTAAACCTGGTCTAAACCAGGACTAAACCTGGTCTAAACCAGGTCTAAACCAGGACTAAACCTGGTCTAAACCTGGTCTAAACCAGGACTAAACCTGGACTAAACCAGGACTAAACATGGTCTAAACCAGGACTAAACATGGTCTAAACCAGGACTAAACCTGGACTAAACCTGGACTAAACCAGGACTAAACCTGGACTAAACCTGGACTAAACCAGGTCTAAACCTGGTCTAAACCAGGACTAAACCTGGACTAAACCTGGACTAAACCAGGACTAAACCAGGACTAAACCAGGACTAAACCAGGACTAAACCTGGACTAAACCAGGACTAAACCTGGTATAAACCTGGACTAAACCAGGACTAAACCAGGTCTAAACCTGGACTAAACCAGGTCTAAACCAGGACTAAACCAGGACTAAACCTGGTCTAAACCAGGACTAAACCTGGACTAAACCAGGACTAAACCAGGACTAAAACTGGTCTAAACCAAGACTAAACCTGGTCTAAACCAGGACTAAACCTGGACTAAACCAGGACTAAACCAGGACTAAACCAGGACTAAACCTGGTCTAAACCTGGTCTAAACCTGGTCTACACCAGGACTAAACCAGGACTAAACCAGGACTAAAACTGGTCTAAACCAAGACTAAACCAGGTCTAAACCAGGACTAAACCTGGACTAAACCTGGACTAAACCTGGACTAAACCAGGACTAAACCTGCTGTAAACCAGGACTAAACCTGGACTAAACCTGGACTAAACCAGGACTAAACCTGGACTAAACCAGGACTAAACCTGGACTAAACCAGGACTAAACCTGGTGTAAACCAGGACTAAACCTGGTCTAAACCAGGACTAAACCTGGACTAAACCAGGACTAAACATGGTCTAAACCAGGACTAAACATGGTCTAAACCAGGACTAAACCTGGACTAAACCTGGACTAAACCAGGACTAAACCTGGACTAAACCTGGACTAAACCAGGTCTAAACCTGGTCTAAACCAGGACTAAACCTGGACTAAACCTGGACTAAACCAGGACTAAACCAGGACTAAACCAGGACTAAACCAGGACTAAACCTGGACTAAACCAGGACTAAACCTGGTATAAACCTGGACTAAACCAGGACTAAACCAGGTCTAAACCTGGACTAAACCAGGTCTAAACCAGGACTAAACCAGGACTAAACCTGGTCTAAACCAGGACTAAACCTGGACTAAACCAGGACTAAACCAGGACTAAAACTGGTCTAAACCAAGACTAAACCTGGTCTAAACCAGGACTAAACCTGGACTAAACCAGGACTAAACCAGGACTAAACCAGGACTAAACCTGGTCTAAACCTGGTCTAAACCTGGTCTACACCAGGACTAAACCAGGACTAAACCAGGACTAAAACTGGTCTAAACCAAGACTAAACCAGGACTAAACCAGGACTAAACCTGGACTAAACCTGGACTAAACCTGGACTAAACCAGGACTAAACCTGGTGTAAACCAGGACTAAACCTGGACTAAACCTGGACTAAACCAGGACTAAACCTGGACTAAACCAGGACTAAACCTGGTCTAAACCAGGACTAAACCTGGACTAAACCAGGACTAAACCAGGACTAAAACTGGTCTAAACCAGGACTAAACCTGGACTAAACCAGGACTAAACCTGGTCTAAACCAGGACTAAACCTGGACTAAACCAGGACTAAACCTGGTCTAAACCAGGACTAAACCTGGTCTAAACCAGGACTAAACCTGGACTAAACCAGGACTAAACCTGGACTAAACCTGGACTAAACCAGGTCTAAACCTGGTCTAAACCAGGACTAAACCTGGACTAAACCAGGACTAAACCAGGACTAAACCTGGTCTAAACCAGGACTAAACCAGGACTAAACCTGGACTAAACCAGGACTAAACCAGGACTAAACCTGGTCTAAACCAGGACTAAACCTGGTCTAAACCAGGTCTAAACCAGGACTAAACCTGGTCTAAACCAGGACTAAACCTGGTCTAAACCAGGACTAAACCTGGACTAAACCAGGACTAAACCAGGACTAAAACTGGTCTAAACCAAGACTAAACCTGGTCTAAACCAGGACTAAACCTGGACTAAACCAGGACTAAACCAGGACTAAACCAGGACTAAACCTGGTCTAAACCTGGTCTAAACCTGGTCTACACCAGGACTAAACCAGGACTAAACCAGGACTAAAACTGGTCTAAACCAAGACTAAACCAGGACTAAACCAGGACTAAACCTGGACTAAACCTGGACTAAACCTGGACTAAACCAGGACTAAACCTGGTGTAAACCAGGACTAAACCTGGACTAAACCTGGACTAAACCAGGACTAAACCTGGACTAAACCAGGACTAAACCTGGTCTAAACCAGGACTAAACCTGGACTAAACCAGGACTAAACCAGGACTAAAACTGGTCTAAACCAGGACTAAACCTGGACTAAACCAGGACTAAACCTGGTCTAAACCAGGACTAAACCTGGTCTAAACCAGGACTAAACCAGGTCTAAACCAGGACTAAACCAGGACTAAACCAGGTCTAAACCAGGACTAAACCAGGACTAAACCTGGTCTAAACCAGGACTAAACCAGGTCTAAACCAGGACTAAACCAGGACTAAACCTGGTCTAAACCAGGACTAAACCAGGTCTAAACCAGGACTAAACCAGGACTAAACCTGGTCTAAACCAGGACTAAACCTGGTCTAAACCAGGTCTAAACCAGGACTAAACCTGGTCTAAACCTGGTCTAAACCAGGACTAAACCTGGACTAAACCAGGACTAAACATGGTCTAAACCAGGACTAAACATGGTCTAAACCAGGACTAAACCTGGACTAAACCTGGACTAAACCAGGACTAAACCTGGACTAAACCTGGACTAAACCAGGTCTAAACCTGGTCTAAACCAGGACTAAACCTGGACTAAACCTGGACTAAACCAGGACTAAACCAGGACTAAACCAGGACTAAACCAGGACTAAACCTGGACTAAACCAGGAATAAACCTGGTATAAACCTGGACTAAACCAGGACTAAACCAGGTCTAAACCTGGACTAAACCAGGTCTAAACCAGGACTAAACCAGGACTAAACCTGGTCTAAACCAGGACTAAACCTGGACTAAACCAGGACTAAACCAGGACTAAAACTGGTCTAAACCAAGACTAAACCTGGTCTAAACCAGGACTAAACCTGGACTAAACCAGGACTAAACCAGGACTAAACCAGGACTAAACCTGGTCTAAACCTGGTCTAAACCTGGTCTACACCAGGACTAAACCAGGACTAAACCAGGACTAAAACTGGTCTAAACCAAGACTAAACCAGGTCTAAACCAGGACTAAACCTGGACTAAACCTGGACTAAACCTGGACTAAACCAGGACTAAACCTGGTGTAAACCAGGACTAAACCTGGACTAAACCTGGACTAAACCAGGACTAAACCTGGACTAAACCAGGACTAAACCTGGACTAAACCAGGACTAAACCTGGTGTAAACCAGGACTAAACCTGGTCTAAACCAGGACTAAACCTGGACTAAACCAGGACTAAACATGGTCTAAACCAGGACTAAACATGGTCTAAACCAGGACTAAACCTGGACTAAACCTGGACTAAACCAGGACTAAACCTGGACTAAACCTGGACTAAACCAGGTCTAAACCTGGTCTAAACCAGGACTAAACCTGGACTAAACCTGGACTAAACCAGGACTAAACCAGGACTAAACCAGGACTAAACCAGGACTAAACCTGGACTAAACCAGGACTAAACCTGGTATAAACCTGGACTAAACCAGGACTAAACCAGGTCTAAACCTGGACTAAACCAGGTCTAAACCAGGACTAAACCAGGACTAAACCTGGTCTAAACCAGGACTAAACCTGGACTAAACCAGGACTAAACCAGGACTAAAACTGGTCTAAACCAAGACTAAACCTGGTCTAAACCAGGACTAAACCTGGACTAAACCAGGACTAAACCAGGACTAAACCAGGACTAAACCTGGTCTAAACCTGGTCTAAACCTGGTCTACACCAGGACTAAACCAGGACTAAACCAGGACTAAAACTGGTCTAAACCAAGACTAAACCAGGACTAAACCAGGACTAAACCTGGACTAAACCTGGACTAAACCTGGACTAAACCAGGACTAAACCTGGTGTAAACCAGGACTAAACCTGGACTAAACCTGGACTAAACCAGGACTAAACCTGGACTAAACCAGGACTAAACCTGGTCTAAACCAGGACTAAACCTGGACTAAACCAGGACTAAACCAGGACTAAAACTGGTCTAAACCAGGACTAAACCTGGACTAAACCAGGACTAAACCTGGTCTAAACCAGGACTAAACCTGGACTAAACCAGGACTAAACCTGGTCTAAACCAGGACTAAACCTGGACTAAACCAGGACTAAACCAGGACTAAACCTGGACTAAACCTGGACTAAACCAGGACTAAATCTGGACTAAACCAGGACTAAACCTGGACTAAACCAGGACTAAACCTGGTCTAAACCAGGACTAAACCTGGACTAAACCAGGACTAAACCTGGACTAAACCTGGACTAAACCAGGTCTAAACCTGGTCTAAACCAGGACTAAACCTGGACTAAACCAGGACTAAACCAGGACTAAACCTGGTCTAAACCAGGACTAAACCAGGACTAAACCTGGACTAAACCAGGACTAAACCAGGACTAAACCTGGTCTAAACCAGGACTAAACCTGGTCTAAACCAGGTCTAAACCAGGACTAAACCTGGTCTAAACCAGGACTAAACCTGGACTAAACCAGGACTAAACCAGGACTAAACCAGGACTAAACCAGGACTAAACCTGGTCTAAACCTGGTCTAAACCTGGTCTAAACCAGGACTAAACCAGGACTAAACCAGGACTAAAACTGGTCTAAACCAAGACTAAACCTGGACTAAACCAGGACTAAACCTGGACTAAACCAGGACTAAACCAGGACTAAACCTGGTCTAAACCAAGACTAAACCTGGTCTAAACCAGGACTAAACCTGGACTAAACCAGGACTAAACCAGGACTAAAACTGGTCTAAACCAAGACTAAACCTGGTCTAAACCAGGACTAAACCTGGACTAAACCAGGACTAAACCAGGACTAAAACTGGTCTAAACCAAGACTAAACCTGGTCTAAACCAGGACTAAACCAGGACTAAACCAGGACTAAACCAGGACTAAACCTGGTCTAAACCTGGTCTAAACCTGGTCTAAACCAGGACTAAACCAGGACTAAACCTGGTCTAAACCAGGACTAAACCAGGTCTAAACCAGGACTAAACCAGGACTAAACCTGGTCTAAACCAGGACTAAACCTGGACTAAACCAGGACTAAACCTGGTCTAAACCAGGACTAAACCTGGACTAAATCTGGACTAAACCAGGACTAAACCTGGACTAAACCTGGACTAAACCAGGACTAAATCAGGACTAAACCAGGACTAAACCGGGACTAAACCTGGTCTAAACCTGGTCTAAACCAGGACTAAACCTGGACTAAACCAGGACTAAACATGGTCTAAACCAGGACTAAACATGGTCTAAACCAGGACTAAACCTGGACTAAACCTGGACTAAACCAGGACTAAACCTGGACTAAACCTGGACTAAACCAGGTCTAAACCTGGTCTAAACCAGGACTAAACCTGGACTAAACCTGGACTAAACCAGGACTAAACCAGGACTAAACCAGGACTAAACCAGGACTAAACCTGGACTAAACCAGGACTAAACCTGGTATAAACCTGGACTAAACCAGGACTAAACCAGGTCTAAACCTGGACTAAACCAGGTCTAAACCAGGTCTAAACCTGGACTAAACCAGGTCTAAACCAGGACTAAACCAGGACTAAATCAGGACTAAACCAGGACTAAACCTGGACTAAACCTGGACTAAACCAGGTCTAAACCTGGTCTAAACCAGGACTAAACCTGGACTAAACCAGGACTAAACCAGGACTAAACCAGGACTAAACCAGGACTAAACCAGGACTAAACCTGGACTAAACCAGGACTAAACCTGGTATAAACCTGGACTAAACCAGGACTAAACCAGGTCTAAACCTGGACTAAACCAGGTCTAAACCAGGACTAAACCAGGACTAAACCTGGTCTAAACCAGGACTAAACCTGGACTAAACCAGGACTAAACCAGGACTAAAACTGGTCTAAACCAAGACTAAACCTGGTCTAAACCAGGACTAAACCTGGACTAAACCAGGACTAAACCAGGACTAAACCAGGACTAAACCTGGTCTAAACCTGGTCTAAACCTGGTCTACACCAGGACTAAACCAGGACTAAACCAGGACTAAAACTGGTCTAAACCAAGACTAAACCAGGACTAAACCAGGACTAAACCTGGACTAAACCTGGACTAAACCTGGACTAAACCAGGACTAAACCTGGTGTAAACCAGGACTAAACCTGGACTAAACCTGGACTAAACCAGGACTAAACCTGGACTAAACCAGGACTAAACCTGGTCTAAACCAGGACTAAACCTGGACTAAACCAGGACTAAACCAGGACTAAACCTGGTCTAAACCAGGACTAAACCTGGACTAAACCAGGACTAAACCTGGTCTAAACCAGGACTAAACCTGGACTAAACCAGGACTAAACCTGGTCTAAACCAGGACTAAACCTGGACTAAACCAGGACTAAACCAGGACTAAACCTGGACTAAACCTGGACTAAACCAGGACTAAATCTGGACTAAACCAGGACTAAACCTGGACTAAACCAGGACTAAACCTGGTCTAAACCAGGACTAAACCTGGACTAAACCAGGACTAAACCTGGACTAAACCTGGACTAAACCAGGTCTAAACCTGGTCTAAACCAGGACTAAACCTGGACTAAACCAGGACTAAACCAGGACTAAACCTGGTCTAAACCAGGACTAAACCAGGACTAAACCTGGACTAAACCAGGACTAAACCAGGACTAAACCTGGTCTAAACCAGGACTAAACCTGGTCTAAACCAGGTCTAAACCAGGACTAAACCTGGTCTAAACCAGGACTAAACCTGGACTAAACCAGGACTAAACCAGGACTAAACCAGGACTAAACCAGGACTAAACCTGGTCTAAACCTGGTCTAAACCTGGTCTAAACCAGGACTAAACCAGGACTAAACCAGGACTAAAACTGGTCTAAACCAAGACTAAACCTGGACTAAACCAGGACTAAACCTGGACTAAACCAGGACTAAACCAGGACTAAACCTGGTCTAAACCAAGACTAAACCTGGTCTAAACCAGGACTAAACCTGGACTAAACCAGGACTAAACCAGGACTAAAACTGGTCTAAACCAAGACTAAACCTGGTCTAAACCAGGACTAAACCTGGACTAAACCAGGACTAAACCAGGACTAAAACTGGTCTAAACCAAGACTAAACCTGGTCTAAACCAGGACTAAACCAGGACTAAACCAGGACTAAACCAGGACTAAACCAGGACTAAACCTGGTCTAAACCTGGTCTAAACCTGGTCTACACCAGGACTAAACCAGGACTAAACCAGGACTAAAACTGGTCTAAACCAAGACTAAACCTGGACTAAACCAGGACTAAACCAGGACTAAACCTGGACTAAACCTGGACTAAACCTGGACTAAACCAGGACTAAACCTGGTCTAAACCAGGACTAAACCTGGACTAAACCTGGACTAAACCAGGACTAAACCTGGACTAAACCTGGACTAAACCAGGACTAAATCAGGACTAAACCAGGACTAAACCTGGACTAAACCTGGTCTAAACCTGGTCTAAACCAGGACTAAACCTGGACTAAACCAGGACTAAACATGGTCTAAACCAGGACTAAACATGGTCTAAACCAGGACTAAACCTGGACTAAACCTGGACTAAACCAGGACTAAACCTGGACTAAACCTGGACTAAACCAGGTCTAAACCTGGTCTAAACCAGGACTAAACCTGGACTAAACCTGGACTAAACCAGGACTAAACCAGGACTAAACCAGGACTAAACCAGGACTAAACCTGGACTAAACCAGGACTAAACCTGGTATAAACCTGGACTAAACCAGGACTAAACCAGGTCTAAACCTGGACTAAACCAGGTCTAAACCAGGACTAAACCAGGACTAAACCTGGTCTAAACCAGGACTAAACCTGGACTAAACCAGGACTAAACCAGGACTAAAACTGGTCTAAACCAAGACTAAACCTGGTCTAAACCAGGACTAAACCTGGACTAAACCAGGACTAAACCAGGACTAAACCAGGACTAAACCTGGTCTAAACCTGGTCTAAACCTGGTCTACACCAGGACTAAACCAGGACTAAACCAGGACTAAACCTGGACTAAACCTGGACTAAACCTGGACTAAACCAGGACTAAACCTGGTGTAAACCAGGACTAAACCTGGACTAAACCTGGACTAAACCAGGACTAAACCTGGACTAAACCAGGACTAAACCTGGTCTAAACCAGGACTAAACCTGGACTAAACCAGGACTAAACCAGGACTAAACCTGGTCTAAACCAGGACTAAACCTGGACTAAACCAGGACTAAACCTGGTCTAAACCAGGACTAAACCTGGACTAAACCAGGACTAAACCTGGTCTAAACCAGGACTAAACCTGGACTAAACCAGGACTAAACCAGGACTAAACCTGGACTAAACCTGGACTAAACCAGGACTAAATCTGGACTAAACCAGGACTAAACCTGGACTAAACCAGGACTAAACCTGGTCTAAACCAGGACTAAACCTGGACTAAACCAGGACTAAACCTGGACTAAACCTGGACTAAACCAGGTCTAAACCTGGTCTAAACCAGGACTAAACCTGGACTAAACCAGGACTAAACCAGGACTAAACCTGGTCTAAACCAGGACTAAACCAGGACTAAACCTGGACTAAACCAGGACTAAACCAGGACTAAACCTGGTCTAAACCTGGACTAAACCAGGACTAAACCAGGTCTAAACCTGGACTAAACCAGGTCTAAACCAGGACTAAACCAGGACTAAACCTGGTCTAAACCAGGACTAAACCTGGACTAAACCAGGTCTAAACCTGGACTAAACCTGGTCTAAACCAGGACTAAACCTGGACTAAACCAGGTCTAAACCAGGACTAAACCAGGTCTAAACCAGGACTAAACCTGGTCGAAACCAGGACTAAACCAGGTCTAAACCAGGTCTAACCCTGGACTAAACCAGGTCTAACCCTGGACTAAACCAGGTCTAAACCAGCTCCAAACCAGGTCTAAACCAGGTCTAACCCTGGACTAAACCAGATCTAAACCAGCTCCAAACCAGGTCTAAACCAGGTCTAAACCCGGTCTAAAACAGATCTAACACAGATCTAAACCTGGACTAAACCTGGTCTAAACCAGGACTAAACCTGGTCTAAACCAGGTCTAAACCTGGTCTAAACAAGGTCTAACCCTGGACTAAACCAGGTCTAAACCCAGTCTAAACAAGGTCTAACCCTGGACTAAACCAGGTCTAACACAGATCTAAACCAGGTCTAAACCAGGTCTAAACCAGGACTAAACCTGGACTAAACCAGGACTAAACCAGGACTAAAACTGGTCTAAACCAAGACTAAACCTGGTCTAAACCAGGACTAAACCTGGACTAAACCAGGACTAAACCAGGACTAAACCAGGACTAAAACTGGTCTAAACCAAGACTAAACCTGGACTAAACCAGGACTAAACCAGGACTAAACCAGGACTAAAACTGGTCTAAACCAAGACTAAACCTGGACTAAACCAGGACTAAACCAGAACTAAACCTGGTCTAAACCTGGTCTACACCAGGACTAAACCAGGACTAAACCAGGACTAAAACTGGTCTAAACCAAGACTAAACCTGGACTAAACCTGGACTAAACCAGGACTAAACCTGGTCTAAACCAGGACTAAACCTGGACTAAACCTGGACTAAACCAGGACTAAACCAGGACTAAACCAGGACTAAACCAGGACTAAAACTGGTCTAAACCAAGACTAAACCTGGACTAAACCAGGACTAAACCAGGACTAAACCTGGTCTAAACCTGGTCTAAACCTGGTCTACACCAGGACTAAACCAGGACTAAAACTGGTCTAAACCAAGACTAAACCTGGACTAAACCTGGACTAAACCAGGACTAAACCTGGTCTAAACCAGGACTAAACCTGGACTAAACCTGGACTAAACCAGGACTAAACCTGGACTAAACCAGGACTAAACCAGGACTAAACCAGGACTAAACCAGGACTAAACCAGGACTAAACCTGGACTAAACCAGGACTAAACCTGGTCTAAACCAGGACTAAACCTGGACTAAACCAGGACTAAACCAGGACTAAACCTGGACTAAACCTGGACTAAACCAGGACTAAATCTGGTCTAAACCAGGACTAAACCTGGACTAAACCAGGACTAAACCTGGTCTAAACCAGGACTAAACCTGGACTAAACCAGGACTAAACCTGGACTAAACCTGGACTAAACCAGGTCTAAACCTGGTCTAAACCAGGACTAAACCTGGACTAAACCAGGACTAAACCAGGACTAAACCTGGTCTAAACCAGGACTAAACCAGGACTAAACCTGGACTAAACCAGGACTAAACCAGGACTAAACCTGGTCTAAACCTGGACTAAACCAGGACTAAACCAGGTCTAAACCTGGACTAAACCAGGTCTAAACCAGGACTAAACCAGGACTAAACCTGGTCTAAACCAGGACTAAACCTGGACTAAACCAGGACTAAACCAGGACTAAACCTGGTATAAACCAAGACTAAACCTGGTCTAAACCAGGACTAAACCTGGACTAAACCAGGACTAAACCAGGACTAAAACTGGTCTAAACCAAGACTAAACCTGGTCTAAACCAGGACTAAACCTGGACTAAACCAGGACTAAACCAGGACTAAAACTGGTCTAAACCAAGACTAAACCTGGTCTAAACCAGGACTAAACCAGGACTAAACCAGGACTAAACCAGGACTAAACCTGGTCTAAACCTGGTCTAAACCTGGTCTACACCAGGACTAAACCAGGACTAAACCAGGACTAAAACTGGTCTAAACCAAGACTAAACCTGGACTAAACCAGGACTAAACCAGGACTAAACCTGGACTAAACCTGGACTAAACCTGGACTAAACCAGGACTAAACCTGGTCTAAACCAGGACTAAACCTGGACTAAATCTGGACTAAACCAGGACTAAACCTGGACTAAACCTGGACTAAACCAGGACTAAATCAGGACTAAACCAGGACTAAACCGGGACTAAACCTGGTCTAAACCTGGTCTAAACCAGGACTAAACCTGGACTAAACCAGGACTAAACATGGTCTAAACCAGGACTAAACATGGTCTAAACCAGGACTAAACCTGGACTAAACCTGGACTAAACCAGGACTAAACCTGGACTAAACCTGGACTAAACCAGGTCTAAACCTGGTCTAAACCTGGTCTAAACCTGGACTAAACCTGGACTAAACCAGGACTAAACCAGGACTAAACCAGGACTAAACCAGGACTAAACCTGGACTAAACCAGGACTAAACCTGGTATAAACCTGGACTAAACCAGGACTAAACCAGGTCTAAACCTGGACTAAACCAGGTCTAAACCAGGACTAAACCAGGACTAAACCTGGTCTAAACCAGGACTAAACCTGGACTAAACCAGGACTAAACCAGGACTAAAACTGGTCTAAACCAAGACTAAACCTGGTCTAAACCAGGACTAAACCTGGACTAAACCAGGACTAAACCAGGACTAAACCAGGACTAAACCTGGTCTACACCAGGACTAAACCAGGACTAAACCAGGACTAAACCTGGACTAAACCTGGACTAAACCAGGACTAAACCTGGTGTAAACCAGGACTAAACCTGGACTAAACCTGGACTAAACCAGGACTAAACCTGGTCTAAACCAGGACTAAACCTGGACTAAACCAGGACTAAACCAGGACTAAAACTGGTCTAAACCAGGACTAAACCTGGACTAAACCAGGACTAAACCTGGTCTAAACCAGGACTAAACCTGGACTAAACCAGGACTAAACCTGGTCTAAACCAGGACTAAACCTGGACTAAACCAGGACTAAACCAGGACTAAACCTGGACTAAACCTGGACTAAACCAGGACTAAATCTGGACTAAACCAGGACTAAACCTGGACTAAACCAGGACTAAACCTGGTCTAAACCAGGACTAAACCTGGACTAAACCAGGACTAAACCTGGACTAAACCTGGTCTAAACCAGGACTAAACCAGGACTAAACCTGGACTAAACCAGGACTAAACCAGGACTAAACCTGGTCTAAACCTGGACTAAACCAGGACTAAACCAGGTCTAAACCTGGACTAAACCAGGTCTAAACCAGGACTAAACCAGGACTAAACCTGGTCTAAACCAGGACTAAACCTGGACTAAACCAGGTCTAAACCTGGACTAAACCTGGTCTAAACCAGGACTAAACCTGGACTAAACCAGGACTAAACCTGGTCTAAACCAGGACTAAACCAGGACTAAACCTGGTCTAAACCAGGACTAAACCTGGTCTAAACCAGGACTAAACCTGGACTAAACCAGGACTAAACCTGGTCTAAACCAGGACTAAACCTGGACTAAACCAGGACTAAACCAGGACTAAACCAGGACTAAACCTGGACTAAACCAGGACTAAACCTGGTCTAAACCAGGACTAAACCTGGACTAAACCAGGACTAAACCTGGACTAAACCAGGTCTAAACCTGGTCTAAACCAGGACTAAACCTGGACTAAACCAGGACTAAACCTGGACTAAACCAGGTCTAAACCAGGACTAAACCAGGTCTAAACCTGGTCTAAACCAGGACTAAACCAGGTCTAAACCAGGACTAAACCTGGTCTAAACCAGGACTAAACCTGGACTAAACCAGGACTAAACCTGGACTAAACCAGGTCTAAACCAGGGCTAAACCTGGACTAAACCAGGACTAAACCTGGACTAAACCAGGTCTAAACCAGGACTAAACCTGGACTAAACCAGGACTAAACCTGGACTAAACCAGGTCTAAACCAGGACTAAACCAGGTCTAAACCAGGACTAAACCTGGTCGAAACCAGGACTAAACCAGGTCTAAACCAGGTCTAACCCTGGACTAAACCAGGTCTAACCCTGGACTAAACCAGGTCTAAACCAGCTCCAAACCAGGTCTAAACCAGGTCTAACCCTGGACTAAACCAGATCTAAACCAGCTCCAAACCAGGTCTAAACCAGGTCTAAACCCGGTCTAAAACAGATCTAACACAGATCTAAACCAGGTCTAAACCAGGTCTAAACCTGGTCTAAACCAGGTCTAAACCTGGTCTAAACAAGGTCTAACCCTGGACTAAACCAGGTCTAAACCCGGTCTAAACAAGGTCTAACCCTGGACTAAACCAGGTCTAACACAGATCTAAACCAGGTCTAAACCAGGTCTAAACCAGGACTAAACCTGGACTAAACCAGGACTAAACCAGGACTAAAACTGGTCTAAACCAAGACTAAACCTGGTCTAAACCAGGACTAAACCTGGACTAAACCAGGACTAAACCAGGACTAAACCAGGACTAAAACTGGTCTAAACCAAGACTAAACCTGGACTAAACCAGGACTAAACCAGGACTAAACCAGGACTAAAACTGGTCTAAACCAAGACTAAACCTGGACTAAACCAGGACTAAACCAGGACTAAACCTGGTCTAAACCTGGTCTACACCAGGACTAAACCAGGACTAAAACTGGTCTAAACCAAGACTAAACCTGGACTAAACCTGGACTAAACCAGGACTAAACCTGGTCTAAACCAGGACTAAACCTGGACTAAACCTGGACTAAACCAGGACTAAACCAGGACTAAACCAGGACTAAACCAGGACTAAAACTGGTCTAAACCAAGACTAAACCTGGACTAAACCAGGACTAAACCAGGACTAAACCTGGTCTAAACCTGGTCTAAACCTGGTCTACACCAGGACTAAACCAGGACTAAACCAGGACTAAAACTGGTCTAAACCAAGACTAAACCTGGACTAAACCTGGACTAAACCAGGACTAAACCTGGTCTAAACCAGGACTAAACCTGGACTAAACCTGGACTAAACCAGGACTAAACCTGGACTAAACCAGGACTAAACCAGGACTAAACCAGGACTAAACCTGGACTAAACCAGGACTAAACCTGGTCTAAACCAGGACTAAACCTGGACTAAACCTGGTCTAAACCAGGACTAAACCTGGACTAAACCAGGACTAAACCTGGTCTAAACCAGGACTAAACCTGGACTAAACCAGGACTAAACCAGGACTAAACCTGGACTAAACCAGGACTAAATCTGGTCTAAACCAGGACTAAACCTGGACTAAACCAGGACTAAACCTGGTCTAAACCAGGACTAAACCTGGACTAAACCAGGACTAAACCTGGACTAAACCTGGACTAAACCAGGTCTAAACCTGGTCTAAACCAGGACTAAACCTGGACTAAACCAGGACTAAACCAGGACTAAACCTGGTCTAAACCAGGACTAAACCAGGACTAAACCTGGACTAAACCAGGACTAAACCAGGACTAAACCTGGTCTAAACCTGGACTAAACCAGGACTAAACCAGGTCTAAACCTGGACTAAACCAGGTCTAAACCAGGACTAAACCAGGACTAAACCTGGTCTAAACCAGGACTAAACCTGGACTAAACCAGGTCTAAACCTGGACTAAACCTGGTCTAAACCAGGACTAAACCTGGACTAAACCAGGACTAAACCTGGTCTAAACCAGGACTAAACCAGGACTAAACCTGGTCTAAACCAGGACTAAACCTGGTCTAAACCAGGACTAAACCTGGTCTAAACCAGGACTAAACCTGGACTAAACCAGGACTAAACCAGGACTAAACCTGGACTAAACCAGACTAAACCTGGTCTAAACCAGGACTAAACCTGGACTAAACCAGGACTAAACCTGGACTAAACCAGGTCTAAACCTGGTCTAAACCAGGACTAAACCTGGACTAAACCAGGACTAAACCTGGACTAAACCAGGTCTAAACCAGGACTAAACCAGGTCTAAACCTGGTCTAAACCAGGTCTAAACCAGGACTAAACCTGGTCTAAACCAGGACTAAACCTGGACTAAACCAGGACTAAACCTGGACTAAACCAGGTCTAAACCAGGGCTAAACCTGGACTAAACCAGGACTAAACCAGGTCTAAACCAGGACTAAACCAGGACTAAACCAGGTCTAAACCAGGACTCAACCAGGTCTAAACCAGGACTAAACCTGGTCTAAACCAGGACTAAACCAGGTCTAAACCAGGTCTAACCCTGGACTAAACCAGGTCTAACCCTGGACTAAACCAGGTCTAACCCTGGACTAAACCAGGTCTAAACCAGCTCCAAACCAGGTCTAAACCAGGTCTAACCCTGGACTAAACCAGATCTAAACCAGCTCCAAACCAGGTCTAAACCAGGTCTAAACCCGGTCTAAAACAGATCTAACACAGATCTAAACCAGGTCTAAACCAGGTCTAAACCTGGTCTAAACCAGGTCTAAACCTGGTCTAAACTAGATCTAAACCAAGTCTAAACCTGGTCTAAACCAGGTCTAAACAAGGTCCAAACCAGATCTAAACAAGGTCTAACCCTGGACTAAACCAGGTCTAAACCCGGTCTAAACAAGGTCTAACCCTGGACTAAACCAGGTCTAACACAGATCTAAACCAGGTCTAAACCAGGTCTAAACCAGGTCTAACACAGATCTAAACCAGGTCTAAACAGGACTTAATCCTCACACGACTCAGGTCTGAGTAATTTAGGACCTTTTACACGTGTTTTCCGGTTGGGAATAAACAGACACAGGGTGAAGTTGCACAGCCGAACGAAGCTCTTTAATTAAAATACAATTAAAATACAATTAAAATACAATTAAAATACAATTAAAATACAATTAAAAGCCACAGAGTGACTTTACAGTGGAATTACTCTGGGTTTGTCAGTTTAAGGCACACGTTTAAACGAGGCGAAGCTGCGCCACAAACACGACTCCAGACACATTGATGTGATTCTGCGTTCTTCTATTTCTACTGAATGTGTGTGAAGGTCGACACGTTACAGCGTTTCAGACGAACAGAAGCTCCACGTCCCTCGTCTCTGCTCAGGACGACGGGATTTACACAAACGCCCAGAGTTTAGAGGCGAGAATTTATACGAACAAATGTGTGATTATAAAACAGGTCATGACGGACGATACGGATCCTGAAAACCACAAAACAGGAGCCAAAACATTATGACGAGGACCGGACCAGGACCGGACCAGGACCGGACCAGGACCGGACCAGGACCAGGACCGGACCAGGACCAGGACTAGACCAGGACCGAACCAGGTCTAAACCAGGTCTAAACCCGGTCTGTGGTCATGTTGTTTTGGCTCATGTGGAGTTTGTGAGAATCGAACTCTCCTCCGGCTCCAAACACGACGCTCTCCAGCGCCTCCTAGTGCAAACAGAACCCGCCGCTCCGACTCAGGATCCCAACTAATGTAAAACAAGGACGGAAACAAGGTACAAAATACACTCAACGAGATAATACCGTTCTGAGAGGATTTCACAGGAAACAATGAAGTAAATATGGTGTAAAAATATGGAAGTGAAGGTTCGGCAGAGGCTGTTTGTGCCGGTACAAGACCCGCAAGACACAAAGGAAACAGCCCCGGAGCCTCCGGCGAGAAGTCGCCTCATGAAACTCAAACCTGCACAAAACTGTGTCAGTCGTTTGTGCTGCAAAAAGTTTTGTTTGTGCGATTCTGGTTCTTCAGATATTCACAGTTTTATTTTGGTCGATGACGTCGTCCAGAACCAGAAGAATTATTTCTGTGGTAATTATAGGACGTCATTTCTGCTCAGCTGACGGAGACAAACTCCACAAAACTAGTGAAGAGAAACGACCTGAGGCTGAGGAAAAGTCATTATTACCACAGAAATAATAATGAATAATTTTAGAAATAAACTCACACAAATGAAACTGTCACAGCACAAAACAGCACAAACCAAATACAAACGTTTGACATCATTTTCTTCCTGTTTTGAGGCTGTTTCACATTCTGAGGTTCTGGACGACGTCATCGACCAAAATAAAACTGTGAATATCTGAAGAACCAGAATCACACAAACGAAACTTTTTGCAGCACAAACGATGGACGGAGTTTTCGTGCAGGTTTGAGTTTCATGGGGCGACTTCAGCAGGTCCTGGAGCCTCGGGATGGACACGATTCTACGTTAAATCGAACGTTCCGGCTGCAAAAACGTGGAGCTAAAATGACACAAAACATGATACAAGTTCTTAAAAGTGCATCTGACAGATTCATATATTTTCTCAAAATCTGATTCTGGTTTTAAATATTTGTAGCTTGTTTTTACCACATTAAATTTGAGTTTTCTGCCAAAGGAAATGTTGGGGAAAAACTGCCTGAAATTGGGGTTTTATAAAGAATTTGTTTTAAACGGTTGAAAATTGACGCTTATAATATAATTTTAGAAAACAGTTAACTGGCAG
>CM060666.1:36952413-36994913 GCA_030686955.1 Odontamblyopus rebecca
GAAGCAGCAGCACGAGGGACGCACCGATACGAGTACGAGTACAATCATTTCTGTACTTGCCGATACCGATACTTTACCAATCTACAAATCTATCTACAAAAAATATATTTAATAAACCTGGAAAAATACAAACAGCCCTGATATTCCCTCTACACACCGGACCGTCTCCCTAAAAAGAACTTTAAGCTTTTCTTTCATTTTATTATTATTATTTAATTTAGCTTTGATCAGACTGAGAAACGTCCTTTCATTTTTTCATATGAATATGAAAATTTGACAAACTTTCTGAATATACTCTGACGAGTCTATTATGGAAGTATCGGGCCGATACCCAATACAAGTATCGGTATCGGTGCATCCCTAAGTAGCAGTAACAGTAGGATCTGTTGTAGTAGTAGGAGTAGTAGTAGTAATAGTAGCAGTATTCGCAGTATTCGCAGTATTCGCAGTATCCGCAGTATCCGTAGTATTCGCAGTATTCGCAGTATTCGCAGTATACGTAGTATTCGCAGTATCCGCAGTATTCGCAGTATTCGCAGTATTCATAGTATTCGTAGTACTCGTAGTATTCGTAGTACTCGTAGTACTCGTAGTATTCGTAGTACTCGTAGTATTCGTAGTACTCGTAGTACTCGTAGTATTCGTAGTATTCGTAGTACTCGTAGTATTCGTAGTATTCGTAGTACTCGTAGTATTCGTAGTATTCGTAGTACTCGTAGTATTCGTAGTATTCGTAGTACTCGTAGTATTCGTAGTATTCGTAGTACTCGTATTATTCGTAGTACTCGTAGTACTCGTAGTATTCGCAGTATTCGTAGTATTTGTAGTACTCGTAGTATTCGTTGTACTCGTAGTATTAGCAGTATTCGTAGTATTCGTAGTACTCGTAGTACTCGTGTTACCTGCAGCTGTGGACGACCACGATGAGTCGGTTCCTCTGGGAGCTCAGTCTGATGGTGAGTTGGATCTCCCCCAGAGGAAAGACCTCCGAGCCACTGGGACAGGGACAGACAGAGACAGACAGGGAAAGACAGGGACAGACGGGGACAGACGGGGACAGACAGGGACAGACAGGGACAGACAGGGACAGACAGGGACAGGGACAGACAGGGACAGACAGGGTAAGAGACAGGGACAGACAGACAGACAGGGACAGACAGAGACAGACAGGGACAGACAGGGACAGACAGGGACAGGGACAGACAGGGACAGAGAGACTTTATAAGCATGTTGTTCTGTATCAAGATCTTTATAGAGTTGTTATTATTATTTAGAGAATTTATGATGAATACGTTTTGTGCTGAATGACAAAAATGAAACGAGTAGAACGAGTATTAAAATTGTAAGTGTATAATCCTGGTGCTGCACTTTACTCTGTGCTCGTATAATCCTGGTGCTGCACTTTACTCTGTGCTCGTATAATCCTGGTGCTGCACTTTACTCTGTGCTCGTATAATCCTGGTGCCGCACTTTACTCTGTGCTCGTATAATCCTGGTGCCGCACTTTACTCTGTGCTCGTATAATCCTGGTGCCGCACTTTACTCTGTGCTCGTATAATGCTGGTGCTGCACTTTACTCTGTGCTCGTATAATCCTGGTGCCGCACTTTACTCTCTGCTCGTATAATCCTGGTGCCGCACTTTACTCTGTGCTCGTATAATCCTGGTGCCGCACTTTACTCTGTGCTCGTATAATCCTGGTGCCGCACTTTACTCTGTGCTCGTATAATCCTGGTGCCGCACTTTACTCTGTGCTCGTATAATCCTGGTGCTGCACTTTACTCTGAGCTCGTATAATCCTGGTGCTGCACTTTACTCTGTGCTCGTATAATCCTGGTGCTGCACTTTACTCTGTGCTCGTATAATCCTGGTGCTGCACTTTACTCTGTGCTCGTATAATCCTGGTGCCGCACTTTACTCTGTGCTCGTATAATCCTGGTGCCGCACTTTACTCTGTGCTCGTATAATCCTGGTGCCGCACTTTACTCTGTGCTCGTATAATCCTGGTGCCGCACTTTACTCTGTGCTCGTATAATCCTGGTGCCGCACTTTACTCTGTGCTCGTATAATCCTGGTGCCGCACTTTACTCTGTGCTCGTATAATCCTGGTGCTGCACTTTACTCTGAGCTCGTATAATCCTGGTGCTGCACTTTACTCTGTGCTCGTATAATCCTGGTGCTGCACTTTACTCTGTGCTCGTATAATCCTGGTGCCGCACTTTACTCTGTGCTCGTATAATCCTGGTGCCGCACTTTACTCTGTGCTCGTATAATCCTGGTGCCGCACTTTACTCTGTGCTCGTATAATCCTGGTGCCGCACTTTACTCTGTGCTCGTATAATCCTGGTGCCGCACTTTACTCTGTGCTCGTATAATCCTGGTGCCGCACTTTACTCTGTGCTCGTATAATCCTGGTGCTGCACTTTACTCTGAGCTCGTATAATCCTGGTGCTGCACTTTACTCTGTGCTCGTATAATCCTGGTGCTGCACTTTACTCTGTGCTCGTATAATCCTGGTGCTGCACTTTACTCTGTGCTCGTATAATCCTGGTGCCGCACTTTACTCTGTGCTCGTATAATCCTGGTGCCGCACTTTACTCTGTGCTCGTATAATCCTGGTGCCGCACTTTACTCTGTGCTCGTATAATCCTGGTGCCGCACTTTACTCTGTGCTCGTATAATCCTGGTGCCGCACTTTACTCTGTGCTCGTATAATCCTGGTGCCGCACTTTACTCTGAGCTCGTATAATCCTGGTGCCGCACTTTACTCTGTGCTCGTATAATCCTGGTGCCGCACTTTACTCTGTGCTCGTATAATCCTGGTGCCGCACTTTACTCTGTGCTCGTATAATCCTGGTGCCGCACTTTACTCTGTGCTCGTATAATCCTGGTGCCGCACTTTACTCTGAGCTCGTATAATCCTGGTGCCGCACTTTACTCTGAGCTCGTATAATCCTGGTGCTGCACTTTACTCTGTGCTCGTATAATCCTGGTGCCGCACTTTACTCTGAGCTCGTATAATCCTGGTGCCGCACTTTACTCTGAGCTCGTATAATCCTGGTGCTGCACTTTACTCTGTGCTCGTATAATCCTGGTGCTGCACTTTACTCTGTGCTCGTATAATCCTGGTGCTGCACTTTACTCTGTGCTCGTATAATCCTGGTGCTGCACTTTACTCTGTGCTCGTATAATCCTGGTGCCGCACTTTACTCTGAGCTCGTATAATCCTGGTGCTGCACTTTACTCTGTGCTCGTATAATCCTGGTGCTGCACTTTACTCTGTGCTCGTATAATCCTGGTGCTGCACTTTACTCTGTGCTCGTATAATCCTGGTGCTGCACTTTACTCTGTGCTCGTATAATCCTGGTGCCGCACTTTACTCTGTGCTCGTATAATCCTGGTGCCGCACTTTACTCTGTGCTCGTATAATCCTGGTGCTGCACTTTACTCTGTGCTCGTATAATCCTGGTGCCGCACTTTACTCTGTGCTCGTATAATCCTGGTGCCGCACTTTACTCTGTGCTCGTATAATCCTGGTGCCGCACTTTACTCTGTGCTCGTATAATCCTGGTGCTGGTAAATGGACAGTGGAACTGTTCCGATCTACGGCCGTGTCTTAAATGTTTGTTTAACCTGCGCTGCATAAAATAAGATTAAACTTTATTGATCTCACAGTGGCTCCAGGACAGTTTAGTGCAAAAAAGGAAAAAAAGTGTGATGCAATTAAGATAAACAATAATAAAAATAGAAATAATAATAAAAATAATAATATAAAGTGAATAAGTATATGTACAAAATGTACAAAGAGAATGGAAGTGCACTGGCGATAAGATCAGAAAAGATAAGAAAATAACAGTAAACTGTAAAGTACTTGTTAGATGATGCTGAGGTTTTATTTCACTCTTTCGTCGGTAAATAAATTCTTGTTCTTCATATGAACCTGGCTCCACATTCGCTCCTGTAAGAGCTCGATGAGCTTCATTTGACTGGAGCTGAACGCCACGGTGACGTGACTTAGTCCACTTCTTTATACAATTTACGCTCCAAACACAAGGCCACAGTCGTCTACAGGCCTGAGAGGGTGAGGAGCTCGGAGTAGAGCCACTGCTCACTACAATAGTTTTATATAATCTGTGACACTTGTGGATTATTTTTTATGGGCATTTTAAATCATAATATTTGTCTAAAAAACAGGTTTAAAACACTGATTTCACCTCATGTTGAACATGTTAATAATAATAATAATAATAATAATAATCATAATAATCATCATCATCATCATCATCATCATCATCATAATAAGATCCCGATGCCACGGTTACAGGAGCGAATCTGGAGCCAGGTCCATATTTGGAAATCCTCCCGCGAGTATCATAGCAACACAAGAGCCAATCATGAGTGAGGAGGTTAAATGTGGCGCCTCCTCCTGGCAGAGCTGATGCATCATATATACGGACTATGGATGTGATACTCTGCACCTGCAGGACACTGGATTTACCTGATTCTGCACAAGAAGAAGAAACTTTGAGCTTTAAAGAGTTTAAGTCACTGATTTATGTTGTTTGTTCTGTTCCGTACGAACAACAACAGAGTCACAATTTAACCAAATTCTCTTTACTTTCTGCTCGTTAAATTCTGCTCGTTCAGATTCTAGTCACATTAGATATTGTGACTGTTTGAGATATTTTGTCATTTTATTTCAGAAATCGTCACTCGGGGGAAAGCGGGAAGGGAACTTACTTAGCAACGAAACGAGCTGTCAATCAAACCTGTTGCTAACGCTAGGGGGAGGGGCCTCGGGGAACGAAGGCGTCTGATTGGTCCATTATTTATGTTCAGATCTTGATTTAGGAACAAAACAGAGAAATGAAAAGTTCAGGATCCTGTGTGGCGGCTTCAGACGAACAGTTTAAGTCCAGAATGACGAGGCTCAGAGCAGCAGGTACAGACAGAGGGACGAGAAGATCCTAATGTGAAGGAGCCCCAAGAGCCTCCTGGAGCACTTCCTGTTTGGCACGCGGCGGCTAACGGGTTAGTGGCTAACGGGTTAGCTTAGCCCACTCATATATACGGACTATGGTTGTGATGTGTTATAGGGTTAGGGTTGTGTTTTATTGTATTGTGCTGTTCTCCGTTGTGTTATGTTGCGTTGTTACTCACTTGTGCAGCTGGGAGAGCCGGTACTGCAGCTCCTGAGTGGCGTACGGGTTTGAAATGTCTGAGGCGATGGAGGGCGTCGGCTCTTTGGCCCCGGGGAGGTTCTGCTGCGACCCGGAGATGGTGAGGCTGGACCGGGTCAGGCTCTTGTCCAGGGCTCCGTTCTGAAGGCTCTGGTTCGGGGCGGAGACGGGGGCGGCGCGCGGGGCCCCGGAGTCGGTCTTCGGGCCGCCGTTGGAGGAGATGGAGGGGCGGGGCGTGGAGGCGGAGCTCTTACGCACCTGCACCGAGGAGGGGGCGGAGTCTGAGGCGGCGCCGGCGTCTTTCTCCAAACACAGAATCTGAGGAAACAGAAGCGCGGAGGCTGAGAGCGGGACGTGTTAAACCGTCTCACATTTCCCCGGGGTTTACGGTTTTACTGTGGCTACCGTATTTTTCGGAATATAAGTCGCCCCGGAGTATAAGTCGCACCAACCAAAAAATGCACAATGAAGAATAAAAAAAACATATATAAGTTTTTGGGGAAATTGATTTGATCAAATCAGAGTCCAGGAACAGACATTTCCTCTTAAAGGCGACTTATAGTAATAAGAACAGAACAGAGAAGAACAGGCTGAACATGTGTCTGGTTTGTTCACGTCACATATGAACAGTTCTTCACAAAACTAGAGCAGAAACAACAGAACAAGTTTATACCGAACTCTCCATCTCGCTCCAAATCACTAAATCCACTGAATTCTTCATCCTCGTGTCACTTCTGAGTAACTCCACCAGCTCCAGATAAATTCAGCTTTTAGCCGCGATGAGCTTTTGTTTTCTTCATTTCAGTTCCAGTTTCCTCCACTTTTCTCCATCAAACACGAGTTTCTCTCACTCCAAACTCTTTCTGCTGCTCGATTGTTCCTCTCTTCCTCCGCTCTTCACACGTTTCCGGTTCTCGCTCAGTATTTACCGTAAGTAATAATGTGTTTGTGCACATTGGTTTAAGTTTTACACAAACTAAACTTAAAGCCTCGTGGCTCATTTGCAGATAGTGAAAAAACAGCTGGTGCTGATGCTTCTGTGACTAAAGGACCAGATTCACTGGACAAAAAAAGTCTCCATGTGGATTTAAGTAAGAAAACAGGAGTGAGGTGCTGCAGGTGGTGACAGAAGTGACAGTGGAGCAGGAGGAGGAGCCTGAGGCGGAGCAGATGCTGGTACAGAGAGCGCCCCCTGTGGCTCAGTGTGAAAATCACCAACATGTGAAATTATATCTCGCTGTGGAAACGCGTCGGCTCCTTCGATGCATAAAGGACTTTAATATATTCAGTCGGTGCCTCGGGTTTGGACCTCGCCCATGTTTACGTTTACGTTTAGATGAACTGAAATATTTCATATATAAGTCGCAGGAAACACCCAAACCATGAAAAAAAGTGTGACTTATAAAAATACGGTAATTCAGAATTATTCTCCTCCTAAACCCTTCAGAAACAGAGTCGCAGCTTTATACTTGAAGATGAGCCACAAGTTCTGATCAAACCAAACGTTGCATCAGCATCAGCGCACGAGCTCTTACCCTGAGAGCTTTGTGTTTTAAGAGCTCTTACCCTGAGAGCTTTGTGTTTTAGGAGCTCTTACCCTGAGAGCTTTGTGTTTTAGGAGCTCTTACCCTCAGAGCTTTGTGTTTTAAGAGCTCTTACCCTCAGAGCTTTGTGTTTTAGGAGCTCTTACCCTCAGAGCTTTGTGTTTTAGGAGCTCTTACCCTGAGAGCTTTGTGTTTTAGGAGCTCTTACCCTCAGAGCTTTGTGTTTTAGGAGCTCTTACCCTGAGAGCTTTGTGTTTTAGGAGCTCTTACCCTCAGAGCTTTGTGTTTTAGGAGCTCTTACCCTGAGAGCTTTGTGTTTTAAGAGCTCTTACCCTCAGAGCTTTGTGTTTTAGGAGCTCTTACCCCGAGAGCTTTGTGTTTTAGGAGCTCTTACCCTGAGAGCTTTGTGTTTTAGGAGCTCTTACCCTCAGAGCTTTGTGTTTTAGGAGCTCTTACCCCGAGAGCTTTGTGTTTTAGGAGCTCTTACCCTGAGAGCTTTGTGTTTTAAGAGCTCTTACCCTCAGAGCTTTGTGTTTTAAGAGCTCTTACCCTGAGAGCTTTGTGTTTTAGGAGCTCTTACCCTCAGAGCTTTGTGTTTTAGGAGCTCTTACCCTCAGAGCTTTGTGTTTTAGGAGCTCTTACCCTCAGAGCTTTGTGTTTTAGGAGCTCTTACCCTGAGAGCTTTGTGTTTTAGGAGCTCTTACCCTGAGAGCTTTGTGTTTTAGGAGCTCTTACCCTCAGAGCTTTGTGTTTTAGGAGCTCTTACCCTGAGAGCTTTGTGTTTTAGGAGCTCTTACCCTCAGAGCTTTGTGTTTTAGGAGCTCTTACCCTGAGAGCTTTGTGTTTTAGGAGCTCTTACCCTGAGAGCTTTGTGTTTTAGGAGCTCTTACCCTGAGAGCTTTGTGTTTTAGGAGCTCTTACCCTGAGAGCTTTGTGTTTTAGGAGCTCTTACCCTGAGAGCTTTGTGTTTTAGGAGCTCTTACCCTGAGAGCTTTGTGTTTTAGGAGCTCTTACCCTGAGAGCTTTGTGTTTTAGGAGCTCTTACCCTCAGAGCTTTGTGTTTTAGGAGCTCTTACCCTCAGAGCTTTGTGTTTTAGGAGCTCTTACCCTGAGAGCTTTGTGTTTTAGGAGCTCTTACCCTGAGAGCTTTGTGTTTTAGGAGCTCTTACCCTGAGAGCTTCATGTTTTAAGAGCTCTTACCCTCAGAGCTTTGTGTTTTAGGAGCTCTTACCCTCAGAGCTTCATGTTTTAAGAGCTCTTACCCTCAGAGCTTTGTGTTTTAGGAGCTCTTACCCTCAGAGCTTTGTGTTTTAGGAGCTCTTACCCTCAGAGCTTTGTGTTTTAAGAGCTCTTACCCTCAGCGCTTCGTGTTTTAGGAGCTCTTACCCTCAGAGCTTTGTGTTTTAGGAGCTCTTACCCTCAGCGCCATCTTCATCTTCAGGCTGCAGCTGGGCCCGGAGCTCCTCAGGATGAAGCTCTTGTTCATGGTCATGTCTTTGGCCTTCATCAGCTCGTCCAGAGGAACCGTGAGCGTGCCCAGGGAACACTCGTGCTTCTCGTCCTTCACCTGGACACGGCAAACGACAGAGGTCAACCCACATGCATCAGATGCCCTCCCCGTGGGGTCACATTCTGTCTAAAAGCTGCTATTTCTACATCTTAAACCTCTATAAACATGTTCTGAAATGCCTGGGCTTCTTGGACTTGGTTTTAAATGGTTTATCGCTATGGAAACGGTCTTAATTCTCCATAAAAACCCCTGAAACCCGCACATTAGTTTCTACTAAAGTTTCTACTAAAAAAACACATTTGTACTTTTTTTTTTAAAGCTGCACTGTGTAATTTTTCTAGTAGAGGATCCGTCACCTGCTTGTTTCTATGGATACGTCATTGTTCTGCCTGGAATGTTCCACAGTGTGACATTAAACAGCTCGACTTTACATTTATTCAATCACAGCTGCAGGTTTTCTAGCTCTAAAACACCTAAAAAAACAGGCGTTCTGACTGTGAGCGAGGTCGCCTCTCCACAGATCTGACCTGTAACGTGGTCTGGTTTGATCAGAACTGAATCAGGACTAAACCAGGACTAGACCGAGACCAGACCAGGACTAGACCGAGACCAGTTCCACAGTGTGGACTTTAAACAGCTCTACTTTACATTTATTCAGTTACAGGTGGTTTTAGAGCTCCAAAAACGTAGAAAAACAGGCATTCTGACTGTGAGCGGGGTCGCCTCTCCACAGACCTGACCTGGAACTTGATCTGGTTTGGTCAAAAAGGGTTTAATGCCGTACTGCGGAACATTCCAGACAAAGTTACACCACGCAGAGGACGTTTCATTAGACTTTTCAGACGCTGTGACGTTCCGGGGCTAAAATCTGAACTCTGAAATCACAAACTCTTTTCGCTCGTGTTTGCGTTTTGGAAAAGTGCAAAGGAAAAGTGTGGGAAGTCCAGACCTCGACATCCAGATGCTGCGTATTCGGATTGTGGACGAGGAACGTGAAGGCCTCCTCCCACACGGGCTCGTTGGTTTTGTAACGCCTCTGAAATCCAACACAGTAATATCAGTCGGAGTTTGAAGTTATGTGAAGTGTGATTTTTTTCCAACATCCCGACATTCGACATGTGATTAAGACTGGACTGAGCTCTTTTCAGGACCAGATTTTCACCGACTGGAGGTTTAGTCCTGGTTTAAACCTGGTTTGAGTCCTGATTTTAGTCCTGGTTTAGTTTCAGACCTGATTTAGTTTTAGGCATGGTTTAGTCCTGGTTTTAGTCCTGTTTTAGATCTGGTTTTAGTCCTGTTATAGACCTGGTTTAGTCCTGGTTTAAAAGCAAGTCTATACCAGGACTAAACCAGGTCTAAACCAGGTCTAAACCAGGACTAAAACCAGGTCTAAACCAGGTCTAAACCAGGTCTAAACCAGGACTAAAACCAGGTCTAAATCAAGACTAAACCAGGACTAAAACCAGGACTAAACCAGGTCTAAACCAGGACTAAAACCAGGTCTAAACCAGGACTAAACCAGGTCTAAACCAGGACTAAAACCAGGTCTAAACCAGGACTAAATCAGAACTAAAAGCAGGTCTAAACCAGGACTAAACCAGGTCTAAACCAGGACTAAAACCAGGTCTAAACTAGGACTAAATCAGGACTAAAAGCAGGTCTAAACCAGGACTAAACCAGGTCTAAACCAGGACTAAATCAGAACTAAAAGCAGGTCTAAACCAGGACTAAACCAGGTCTAAACCAGGACTAAAACCAGGTCTAAACTAGGACTAAATCACGACTAAAAGCAGGTCTAAACCAGGACTAAACCAGGTCTAAACCAGGACTAAAATCAGGTCTAAACCAGGACTAAACCAGGTCTAAACCAGGACTAAACCAGGTCTAAACCAGGACTAAAATCAGGTCTAAACCAGGACTAAACCAGGTCTAAACCAGGACTAAAATCAGGTCTAAACCAGGACTAAACCAGGTCTAAACCAGGACTAAATCAGAACTAAAAGCAGGTCTAAACCAGGACTAAACCAGGTCTAAATCAGGACTAAATCAGGACTAAACCAGGACTAAATCAGGACTAAAAGCAGGTCTAAACCAGGACTAAAATCAGGTCTAAACCAGGACTAAATCAGAACTAAAAGCAGGTCTAAACCAGGACTAAACCAGGTCTAAACCAGGACTAAATCAGGACTAAACCAGGACTAAATCAGGACTAAAAGCAGGTCTAAACCAGGACTAAAACCAGGTCTAAACCAGGACTAAATCAGAACTAAAAGCAGGTCTAAACCAGGACTAAACCAGGTCTAAACCAGGACTAAAACCAGGTCTAAACCAGGACTAAAACCAGGTCTAAACCAGGACTAAATCAGGACTAAACCAGGACTAAATCAGGACTAAATCAGAACTAAAAGCAGGTCTAAACCAGGACTAAAACCAGGTCTAAACCAGGACTAAAACCAGGTCTAATCCAGGACTAAAATCAGGTCTAAACCAGGACTAAATCAGGACTAAAAGCAGGTCTAAACCAGGACTAAAACCAGGTCTAAACCAGGACTAAATCAGGACTAAAAGCAGGTCTAAACCAGGACTAAAACCAGGTCTAATCCAGGATTAAAATCAGGTCTAAACCAGGACTAAATCAGAACTAAAAGCAGGTCTAAACCAGGACTAAAACCAAGTCTAAACCAGGACTAAAATCAGGTCTAAACCAGGATTAAATCAGGACTAAAAGCAGGTCTAAACCAGGACTAAAACCAGGTCTAATCCAGGACTAAAATCAGGTCTAAACCAGGACTAAAACAGGTCTAAAAGCAGGTCTAAACCAGGTCTAAACCAGGACTAAAACAGGTCTAAAAGCAGGTCTAAACCAACGCACCTCCTCTCGCCGCTGCCTCATGAGTAAATTGTCGGAAAGGGAACATAAAAGGTGTCGGAATGGGGTGATGTCGGAATAGGGGGGTGTCGGAATAGGGGGATGTCGGAATAGGGGATGTCGGAATGGGGGGGATGTCGGAATAGGGGGATGTCGGAATAGGGGATGTCGGAATGGGGGGGATGTCGGAATGGGGGGTTGTCGGAATGGGGGGCTGTCGGAATGGGGGGCTGTCGGAATAGGGGGCTGTCGGAATAGGGGGCTGTCGGAATGGGGGGCTGTCGGAATAGGGGGCTGTCGGAATAGGGGGCTGTCGGAATAGGGGGCTGTCGGAATAGGGGGCTGTCGGAATAGGGGGCTGTTGGAATAGGGGGGATGTCGGAATAGAGGACTGTTGGAATAGGGGGCTGTCGAAATGGGGGGCTGTCGGAATAGGGGGCTGTCGGAATAGGGGGCTGTCGGAATGGGGGGGATGTCGGAATAGGGGGATGTCGGAATAGGGGATGTCGGAATAGCGGTGTGTCGGAATAGCGGTGTGTCGGAATAGCGGTGTGTCGGAATAGGGGCTGAACCCGGAGTCCGGCTCCTCTCACCTTACTCTCGAAGCTCTTGTGTCCCACAGTGAACTGCACGAACGGACTGGGGTCTGACGTCACCTTCTTACCCGTCTGAAGAGGAGGAAACGAGTTTATTAAACAGTAAAACACCACACGTGAAACCGTGCGCTCACTTTTGAGGATTAGATCGTGTACGTGTGTTGGAATAAAACTTCCTCTACCTGGAATAACTCAAGATAAATTATCCCAAACAAATGTACTTCACTTACATAAAGATGTCTAAGGAAGTGGACATGACAGGTTTAATGTCCAGAAATTAGAGATGAAACAAACGGAAAATTGAACACAGAAATCAGAAAAAATACTACTAAACTAAACTACACTAAACAAAACCATTTTCAACAAAACAGCAGGTCAGACTCGTGAGAGTCTGGACTCACTTGGTGAGTCCAGACGTCCCTGTTTCCCCGGGACAGATTTATATAAGAAATGTCCCAGTGTCTCTGTTTATGACCAACCAGTCATTTCTTTAGCTAAAATTTAGAAAAGCTGCAGCAACGGTGAGTGTGAACGATGAACGTGAACGATAAGTGTGAACGATAATGATGAGCGTGAACGATGAGCATGAACGATGAGTGTGACCGATGATGATGAGCGTGAACGATGAGTGTGAACGATGATGATGAGCGTGAACGATGAGTGTGAACGATGATGATGAGCGTGAACGATGAGTGTGAACGATGAGCGTGAACGATGAGTGTGAACGATGATGATGAGCGTGAACGATGAGTGTGAACGATGAGTGTGAACGATGATGATGAGCGTGAACGATGAGTGTGAACGATGATGATGAGCGTGAACGATGAGTGTGAACGATGATGATGAGCGTGAACGATGAGTGTGAACGATAAGTGTGAACAATGAGTGTGAACGATGAGTGTGAACAATGAGTGTGAACGATGAGTGTGAACAATGATGATGAGTGTGAATGATGAGTGTGAACGATGAGCGTGAA
Organism: Odontamblyopus rebecca; assembly: GCA_030686955.1. Lineage (NCBI taxonomy): Eukaryota > Metazoa > Chordata > Actinopteri > Gobiiformes > Gobiidae > Odontamblyopus > Odontamblyopus rebecca. The sequence continues at coordinate 36,965,088 of CM060666.1, forward strand.
CGATGAGTGTGAACGATGATGATGAGTGTGAATGATGAGTGTGAACGATGAGTGTGAACGATGATGATGAGCGTGAACGATGATGATGAGCGTGAACGATGATGGTGAGCGTGAACGATGATGATGAGCGTGAACGATGATGGTGAGCGTGAACGATGATGGTGAGCGTGAAAGATGATGGTGAGCGTGAACGATGATGGTGAGCGTGAACGATGAGTGTGAATGATGAGTGTGAACGATGAGCGTGAACGATGAGTGTGAACGATGATGATGAGCGTGAACGATGAGTGTGAACGATGATGATGAGCGTGAACGATGAGTGTGAACGATGATGATGAGCGTGAACGATGAGCGTGAACGATGAGTGTGAACGATGATGATGAGCGTGAACGATGATGATGAGCGTGAACGATGATGATGAGCATGAACGATGATGGTGAGCGTGAACGATGAGTGTGAGCGATGAGCGTAAACGATGATGGTGAGCGTGAACGATGATGATGAGCATGAACGATGATGGTGAGCGTGAACGGCGAGTGTGACATCACAGTCCAAGACTGTTGGGCTGTGACATCAGAAACGCCGTTCTGACCAATCAGAGCGTGAGCTGCTAGAGCGGCGCCAGCGCGGGCTCAGAGCGAGGCTAGGCTAACGCTTACAAAGCTGATTTTTAGGTGCTTTGACAATAAAAAAAATTTTTAAGTTCGTATTATGAAAATACAGAAGAATCCCTACAAAATCCGACCTTTCTGAAAGCTGTGGACGCCCTGTCAGCCGAACACGGGCAGTTTGATTTCTCAAAAAATACATTGTGCTTCTATGGGAGATTTTTTCTTGGGCTGCAGCTGCAATATCTCATTCGGCCACACGTCAGTCTGCGGTCACGGATAGAGGAGGCGGGGCTTATCCAGCTCTTATTATACATCCATGGTTTTTACATGTGAGCAACACGAAAACAGCAAAGCATCATGGTCTATGTAGTCCCCTGTGTTTGACTGATGTTAGTGACGTCTGTGGATTCAGGCAGAATCCAAATGGCCTCCACACGTGACTGAAAACACACACCGTGCAGATATACTGTATATACACACATACACACACATATATATATACACGCAGTATATATACACACACATGTAACACTGTGAATGTGTGAACAAACTCTCCTCTGATGAAGGTGTGAGGGCCTCTCCAGACCAAAGCGATCCTTTATTTCTGATTTATTCAACATTGTGATCATATTCCGTACAGTCCCTGACAAAAGTCTTGTCTCTTATCCATTTTGTAGAAACAAAAGTTTATAACCTGACTTTAAATTAATCGATTGGTTTTAGAAATGTCTCATATTAAAGCTAAAACCCTCCCAAATTATGCTCAATATACTCAAATAAATTTGCTTCACTGAAGAAACATTAATCATTTAATGAACACAGAAAGGTCAGAGTTTGGCAGGACAAAAGTCTTGTCTCCTTGTCACATGATGCACCCAGTCCTAGATTCCAGCCTCACCTGTGATCAGTTACTGATCAGTCACTTAGTGGGTGTGTATAAAAAGAACCCCAGCACACCAGACCTTCACATCAACTGCAACTTGACCTCTGACAACCTGCCTAAGATCCACCCTGAGACCAAAGCGTTAATTATCAAGAGGCTGAAGACCAGATCCACTGCTGAGGTGGCTGACACCTTCAATGTGTCTCAGCGTCAAGTACAAAGAATAAGAAAAAGATCTGAAAAGACTGGAGATGTTTTTGACAAGCTCAGGTCCAGCAGACCCTGCAAGACAACTGCTCGGGAGGACCGTTTGTTGATTCGAAAATCCAAGGCCCCTTTTCCACTGCAGCAGAGCTCCACCAGGCCTGGTCACCTCAAGTCCCTGTGTCAACCAGAACAGTTTGTAGAATTCTGTCTCGAAATGGACTCCATGGTCGAATCAGTGCACAGAAACCAGCACTAAACAAAAGGCAATTAAAAAACCGTGTGGTATTTGCCAAGGCCCACAGCCTGCTAAAAGGATGGACACTGGAAAAGTGGCAGAAGGTGGATTTCTCAGATGAATCCTCGGTTGAATTACATCACAGCCGCCGCAAATATTGCAGGAGACCTACTGGAGCCCACATGGATCCAAGATTCACCCAGAAAACAGTTAAGTTTGGAGGTGGAAAAATCATGGTCTGGGGTTCCATCCAGTATGGGGGTGTGAGAGACATTTGCAGGGTGGAAGACAATATCAATAGCCTAAAATATCAAGAAGTATTAGCACCTCTTACATTCCCAACCATAAAAGGGGTCAAAGCAGCAGGATGGTGCTCCATCACATACTTCTATCTCTACATCAAAGTTCCTCAAGGTGAAGAAGATCAAGGTGCTCCAGGACTGGCCCAGTCACCAGACATGAACATCACTGAGCATGTCTGGGGTAGAATGAAAGAGGAAGCATGGAAGGAACAACCAAAGAATCTGGATGAACTCTGGAGGCTGTGAGACGCTTTCTTTGCTGTTCCTGATGACTTCATCAACAAATTGTAAGAATCATTGTCGAACCACATGGATGAAGTCCTTCAAGCTCATGGAAGTCATACAAGATATTAAATATGGAGCTCACAGCACCACTACTTAATTCACTGACGTTATGCAACAGATTTTTGTATTTGAAGTAAATTATTTGTTCAATTTTCTGTAGGCGACAAAACTTTTGTCCTGCCAAACTCTGACCTTTCTGTGTTCATTAAATGATCAATGTTTCTTCAGTGAAGCAAATTTATTTGAGTATATTGAGCATAATTTGGGAGGGTTTCAGCTTTAATATGAGACATTTCTAAAACCAATCGATTAATTTAAAGTCAGGTTACAAGATTTTGTTTCTACAAAATGGATAAGAGACAAGACTTTTGTCCGGGACTGTATATCTGAGTGTATAAGTGAGTGTGACGTCTCCACAGCGTCGCTCAAAGGAGGCCCCTGGTTAGCTTAACAGGTTAGCTTAGTCCACTCAGATATACGGACTATGACTGTGATGTGTTTTTGTACGCGGCCGTATTCATGTTCATGTTTTGGTTCATGCTTTTCTCTGATTGGCTAAAGCGCCTGTCAATCACGTCCAGGAGAGCATGATGTTACCTGTCGCTGTCAGGTCTGTACAGGTGCGTGTGTGGGCGGGGCTTAGTGATGTCAGCGCGAGGGGGCGAGTTCTGTGCGGCTTTGGACTGGAGAGGTCTGTGGCATTAGCACGTGTTAGCGTTAGCATGCTGTTACCTTGAGGACCTTACTGACAGTGGCCGTCTTCAGGCGAGTCCAGGTGCCACAGGTGCGACAGGTGAGACAGAAGCAGGTTAATTACACCAGAGACAGGGACACACAGAGAGGGTTCAGTTTATGTCATTTTCACACATGTGCACGAGGATCTGAGAACAGCAAAACTTTATCTGTGAGACGACGGACGAGGGCGGCAAATCACCACCGATTTACACGACCTCCAAGAAACTCAAACCTGCTTCGTTTGTGCGGCAAAAAGTTTTGTTATAAAAGTCTGTATTATTATAAAATATGAATCAAAAGCAAATGACTAAAGACTGAGACAGCCTTTTCCACAGCCTCAGGTCGTTTCTCTTCACTAGTTTTGTGGAGTTTGTCTCCGTCAGCTGAGCAGAAATGACGTCCTATAATTACCACAGAAATAATAATGAATCATTTCAGAAATAAACTCACACAAATGAAACTGTCACAGCACAAAACAGCACAAACCAAATACAAACGTTTTCTATCATTTTCTTCCTGTTTTGAGGCTGTTTCACATTCTGAGGTTCTGGACGACGTCATCGACCAAAATGAAACTGTGAATATCTGAAGAACCAGAATCACACAAACGAAACTGACACAGTTTTTCCAGGTTTGAGTTTGATGAGGCGACTTCACGCAGGTGTTTATAGACTTTAAAGTGTAAAGTCTGAACACTCATTTCACCACAGGGTAAATATGTCACTTTTTTAGGTTTACATTTTTACTTCCTGGTTGGAAATCATGACATCACAATAGGTAATTCAATGGGCCCAAACTCCCAATATACACAGACTTTATTATTTAACAAATTAAAGTATAAGAAAACATCTTTATTTTGTTGAAAACATGTCAAGTAGGAAGAGACGTGTAAATTGTGCCGAACTTTTGAACAGAATTCCCGTTGTGATGTCATCAGTGGGTTTTAAAACTCTCATTTTCAACAGATTTTCCGACATTTCTCCACAAACTGTTTCTTGATTTGTGTAAAACTATAATTTATATTCACTCCACTGTTGAAGTAAAAGCCTTTAAAAATAAAAAGCTGTCTAAAAGTGCTCGTGCAGATGTGTGGGCTTCAGACTGAATAAACCAAACCCTCCGTAAAGAAGAGAATGACCCAGACCAGAGACGCCAGCACCACAGACGTGATCAGGTTAGTGACAGCTCCATTAGAGGAGAGGAAGCTTAAAGGGACAGGACTACGGCTAATACAGGAGGAGACATCATGACCGTCCCTTTAAGACGCTGACGTGAAGACGACACGAGGTTAAATAAATGATGAAGTGCCGCCACTTTCACGGCTGCAGGAGCGATGAACACAAACACTTAGAAACACAAGAGAAACTGAAGCACCGACTGTAGAACTGTGGTCTGTTCTACTCGTGTTCCCTGATCCTTTTCACCAGAACATATTTATTATTTAAACCCTCGAAGACTCTACGACATCGTCCACGACACAGAGGAACATGTTTCTATAACCGCAGAACTTTGTAAGTGTAAAAGACAGAAACGTCCTTTTCCCCTCTGAAAGTGCAGACATAGAGGTTTCCGTACATTTCTGCGGCTTTATCCTACGTCACACTCACGCTGTGTGATGACGGGAGCAAAACGAGTGTCCAATAGGAACTTTGTTTTCCCCAAACTCATGCGCTCCGTCCATTTTGATGGAGCCAAACTTTGCCAAAGAGTGAAGTGAGTCAAGATGGTCGACTCCTCTGACTGTGTGTGTTTATAACGAGGGAAAAAGTCGCTCTAAGTGGAGTTAATTCTCACACACATGGAAAATGACACATCTTGGTGTGTGTAATTGTGCATCTCTTTCTATTTTTATTTAAAGGTTTATTTCAGTCCAAATGAACAAATCCAAATGTAATTTCCACCCTGGAAATGCAGAAGTGCTGTGGCTCTGGCCGTGGTCCTGACAGGAGCTGTTTCCAGGACTGGACCAGGAAAGTCATGGAGCCACTGCACTTTTTTTGTTTTTAGGAGATTTTTAATTTACTTACAGACTTGAGATTTTGCATTTTTGTAGCTAAGGCCCTAAATTAAGCATTTTTATGTCCAAAAAGTTGTTTCTACATGTTTGCTGTGTGTTTTGTATAAAAGAGTGAATTTTATTTTCAGTTTTTTTTTCATCTCTATTTCTGGTCCTGTAGCTTTTATCACAGCCTCATGACACAACTACAGCAGCAGATTGTGAAATAACAGGTTGGACTGAACAAAAGGAGGTAGAACACTTCATTAGGGGTAAAAGGGGCAGTTTGAAAAGCAAAATTAAGAAAAAAAATCCAGGCGAGGAGAAATGTACTAAACCTGCCCTCAGGTCTTCAGGGGTTAAAGCTAAAACGGTCCAGCAGGGGGCGCTGTTTCATTTGGCCCGACCTGCTGCGTAATACATCAGGGTTAAACTCTTCTCTGGTGTTTTGGGTTTGGCGTTAGGGCATCAGGGTTAAACTCACAAACAGACTCCTGTAGAGGGACGACGTGTTCTCACAAAACACAAACCCAGAGACTCGGCTGTGGTCGACCTGAGCTCCCGGAGAGACAGAACCCTCGAAAACAGACTGGAGACGGAGAGAGAGAAGGAGAGAGGAGGGTGGAGGGAGAAGAGAGAGAAAGACGTAGGGAGGGAAAGAAGTAAGAGAGAGAAAGGAGGTGATAGAGAGGAGAGAGAAAGAGGAAAGGTGGGATGAAGGGAGGGAAAGAAGGAGAAAAGGAGCAGGGTGAAGGGAGAGAGAGAGGCAGAGGGGAGGGAAAAAAGGATAGAGAGAGAAAAGAAAGGTGGGATGAAGGGAGGGAAAGAATGAGAAGAGGGTGAGAGAGGATAAGGAGAGAGAGAGGGAGGAGAAGGGGTGAAAAGGATCGTGTGAAGGAAGAAAGGAGAGAGGGAGAGGGTAAAAGAGGACAGAGAAAGAGAGGAAGGTGGTGATAGAGAGGAGAGAAGGAGGGAGAGATGGAAAGAAGTGAGAGAGAGAGAGAAAGGGGGAGAAATAAGCGAGAGACAAAGAGGAGGTGATAGAGAGGAGAGAGAGAAAAGGAAGGTGGGATGAAGGAAAAGAGAGGGAGTGGAGAGGGAAGGAGGGTAAAAGAGGATAGGGAGAGTGAGTGAGAGAGAGGGAGAGGGGTGAAAGAGGAAAACGAGGAAAAAAAGGAGTAGGGTGAAGGGAGCGAGAGAGCGAGAGAAAGGAGGCGGAGGGAGAGGAGAAAGGGTGAAAGAGAAGTGGGAAAGAGAGAGAAAGGAGATGATAGAGAGGAGAGAGAGAGAAAATAAAGGTGCGATGAAGGGAGAGGGAGAGAGGAGAAGGGGTGAAAGAGGGGAGAGAAGGAGGGAGAGATAAGTGAAAGAAAGAAGTAGGAGAGAGAGAAAGGGGAGGGTGATAGAGAAGAGAGAGAGAAAAGGAAGATGGGATGAAGGGAGAGAGAGAGAGGAGAGCGAAGGAGGGTGAAAGAGGATAAAGAGGGAGAGAGACGGAGAAAAGGAGCAGGGCGAAGGGAGGGAGAGAGGCAGAGGGGAGGGAAAAGAGGATAGAGAGAGGGAGAGAAAGGGAAGGTGGGATGAAAGGAGAGAGAGGGGAGAGAGATGGAAAGAGAAGTGGGGGAGAGAGAGAGAAGGGCAAAAGAGGATAGGAAGAGAGAGAGAAAGAGGAAGGTGGGATGAAGGGAGAGAGGAGGAGGAAAAGGAGGTGAAAGAGGAGAGGAAGATGGACAGAGGAGGAGAAGGAGGTGAAAGAAGAAAGAAAGAGAGAGGGGAGGGGTGCAAAAGAGGAGAGGGAGCGAGAGAAAAGGTGTGGAGAGAGAGAAAGAGAAAAAAGGAAGGTGGGATGAAGGGAGAGAGAGGAAGAGGAGGAGAAGGGGGTGAAAGAGGAAGGAGGAAAGAAGAGACGAAAGGACGAAGGCAGACAGAGGGAAGGGGTGAAAGAAAAAAAGAAGGAAAGAGAGAAAGATGAGGACAAGGACACAGACACAGAAAAAGAAACAGAAAAAAGAACAGAAAAATGAAGAAAAGGAAAAACAATCGCACAGAACTCGTGTCACTTCTACAGACGAATATTTAATCCACAGAAACACGACATTTGGGGATTTTCTGAATTCGCTTTTTTGTTTTTTCGTTTGACTTTAAATCAGTGAAATAATTCGATGAAACAGAGAAAAACACGCAGGGATTTGACTGAATTAAAATCAAATCAAAGCAAAATCACTGAGATCAACGTGGCTCCTGATTACGGAGAATTCTGGAATGAGAATCAGCGTTTGCTTTTGTTTTCAGAAGTCGCCGCACATCGAACGCAACAGACAAAAACTACGTCCATCGTTTGTGCAAAAAGTTTCATTTGTGCTGCTTTAGTTTTGGAGAAATTATCGATTCTTTTACAGGTTAAATTAGGGTCGATCAGCCCCACAGGAAGCTTCAAAATGCTCGAAAACGCCCAAAATGGAGTCAGTCATTTGTGCTGTGACAATTTTCATTTGTGTGAGTTTATTTCTAAAATTATTCATTATTATTTCAGAAACGACCTGAGGCTGTGGAAAAGTCTGTTTCAGTCTTTAGTCATTTGCTTTTGATTCATATTTTATAGAATAACACAGACTTTTCCTCAGCCTCAGGTCGTTTCTCTTCTCTAGTTTTGTGGAGTTTGTCTCCGTCAGCTGAGCAGAAATGACGTCCTATAATTACCACAGAAATAATAATGAATCATTTTAGAAATAAACTCACACAAATGAAACTGTCACAGCACAAAACAGCACAAACCAAATACAAACGTTTGACATCATTTTCTTCCTGTTTTGAGGCTGTTTCACATTCTGAGGTTCTGGACGACGTCATCGACCAAAATAAAACTGTGAATATCTGAAGAACCAGAATCACACAAACGAAACTTTGTGCAGCACAAAAGGTCGACTCCATTTTGTGCGTTCTGATCATATCCCGTATCTCTGAGTCTGAGTGAGTGACGTCTCCACAGCGTCAGTGTCGCTCCTGTTGCCACGGTTACAGGAGCGAATCTGGAGCCAGGTCCATATTTGGAAATCCTCCCGCGAGTATCATAGCAACACAAGAGCCAATCATGAGTGAGGAGGTTAAATGTGGCGCCTCCTCCTGGCAGAGCTGATGCATCATATATACGGACTATGGATGTGATACTCTGCACCTGCAGGACACTGGATTTACCTGATTCTGCACAAGAAGAAGAAACTTTGAGCTTTAAAGAGTTTAAGTCACTGATTTATGTTGTTTGTTCTGTTCCGTACGAACAACAATAGAGTCACAATTTAACCAAATTCTCTTTACTTTCTGCTCGTTAAATTCTGCTCGTTCAGATTCTAGTCACATTAGATATTGTGACTGTTTGAGATATTTTGTCATTTTCTTTCAGAAATCGTCACTCGGGGGAAAGCGGGAAGGGAACTTACTTAGCAACGAAACGAGCTGTCAATCAAACCTGTTGCTAACGCTAGGGGGAGGGGCCTTGGGGAATGAAGGCGTCTGATTGGTCCGTTATTTCTGTTCAGATCTTGATTTAGGAACAAAACAGAGAAATGAAAAGTTCAGGATCCTGTGTGGCGGCTTCAGACGAACAGTTTAAGTCCAGAATGACGAGGCTCAGAGCAGCAGGTACAGACAGAGGGACGAGAAGATCCTAATGTGAAGGAGCCCCAAGAGCCTCCTGGAGCACTTCCTGTTTGACACGCACCGGCTAACGGGTTAGTGGCTAACGGGTTAGCTTAGTCCACTCAGATATATGGACTATGGTCGCTGCAGACTGATTTTGGAGCATTTTGAAGCTTCCTGTGGGGCTGATCGACCCTAATCTGACCTGTAAAAGAATCGTTAATTTCTCCAAAACTAAAGCAGCTGAAACGATGGACACACAGTCGTTTTTGTGGAGGTTTGCGTCTGACGAGCGGAGAACTTCACACAGGTGGCAGGGGCTGATCACAGGAGCAGGTGCAGGGGGTGGCAGGTGCAGCAGGAGGGGCAGGTGCGGGAGGGTGATACTTACGGGCAGGTTTCGCGCCGAGTCGAGGAAGACGATGAGCAGGGCGGAGGAGAGGCCGTCGTTGGCGTGTCCCCGGTCGGCCCTGATGCCCGACAGGACCTGAGAACGACTGGGGTTAAAGCTGCACTCTGGAACTTTTCTGACAATCGCTTTGGCAATCAGCTGAAGATTTACAGTAAATTTTTACATCATTAAATATATCGGTAGCTGCAACTCCTGTTTTACTGGGATCATATCGACTGCAAAAACATGCACAGTGGTTGGGCCCTCGTATATATGAACACCGTGTCCCAAAAGTTCATGCACCACAGAAAAAGTCAACTCAGATTGTGAATATTCAACAAAATGCATTTTTTCAAAAGCCAGTGTATCCCACCTGCATCTGAATTACTGCCCTCAGCCTGTTGGGCATCGAATGCACTAAGTTCTTTAAAACGGAAGGCTCAATGTTGCCCCACTCCCACAGCCCTCGCTCTGAGCTGCTTCATGGTGGTAGGGGGAGGGCTGTGGAATTGGGTTGAGGTCCGGGGAGGTGGGTGGTCATTCCTCTTTGTGCAGAAAGCTGCTCAGAACACCACTGTTGGGTTGTAAGAACAGTATGTGCGGGGCACCATCTGGCATAAAGACCATTTACACGCCTGTTGAACATCTTCCTCGCTGTGGCAGGGCCTGATTTCTTCTTTCTGGTGAGTGTGGGAAGTAGCACTGGCTGGAGAATGTTGTTAACATAATACTCAGTGTTGATGGTGGTGTCCTGGGGTAAAACATGCAGCTCAGACGGTCCTGAAGATGACATCGCCCTGCAGACTGTTGAAACGGGTGCTGAACGTTACCTGTTCAGAAGGTGGCACTTCCATTCGATTGTCGGTATAAATGTGGTCGTTTCGTCTGTTGGGAGTTGGAAATAAGTAGAGAGGGCACTCATGAGAGAAAAAACAGTCTCTTTGGGTCATTTTGCATATTACTTTGCAAAAGCCCTTCTCCTTTTGCAGTTTGGTGAGGAATCCACTGTCTTCTGTAGGCTCTCAGACCCAGTTTCTCAGTCAGAAAACGATGGCTGGTGCTTTTAGCGACGGCTTCCCCAAGATTCTTCAGTCTTTGAGTCTGCGGCAGGATTGGTGTCTCTTTCCTTGGCCTTGAGGATGAGGTCTCTGTCCCTCGAGCTCAGAGCTGAGGGGCGACCTGCACGGGGCAGGTCTTAAAGGGAGTCACAGCTCTGGTGTCTCTGCCAACACTTCACCATCGTGAGCTTCTGCTAAGGTCCTGAGCTGCTCCTGCAGGTTTTCCCTGCACCAGGCAATGGCCTGAGCACAGACATGAGGCTGTGAAAGTGCAGCTTTTCCGGATTTTTGTTTGGCCATCGTGGCAACACTACCAAAAAGGTTCTGTCAGTGACATGATTCATGGTCATTCAAGAAATGTACAGGCCTTTAACAAACAGATGATCTAAGTAACCAACCTCACAACACCTGACTGACCTGGTGCCCCCCATTTTGGAGACAAATGGACAGAAATATTACCCACTGGGGTGCATGAAGTTTTGGGACACGGTGTACAATATTTATTGGAACAGGTGCGCTCGATAGTGCAGAAATTACGGTTTGTGTAAAAGTCAAAGTAAAATATAAAAATAAGTAATAAAAATCTGAATAAAAATGATAGGATGATTGACAGGACAGAGGCTGATGTGTTACATAAAAGACCAGGCGACAGAAAGGTTTAATGCCGCAGTGTGAGACGTTCCAGAGCAGCGTTCCCGGGACTGACCTGGGGGAGTTTGTCGGGAGACGGCAGCAGCGAGAGCCACTCCATCTTCAGGTGGATCTTCCCCTGAGACACCTCGTCCAGATCGAACCACTGGACACAAAACCAAAACGCACCAATGAAACGACCGCTCGACGTTTGTCACAGCGTCTGAGGGTCAACGCCCCAGTCGTGCTCAGTGCTCAGAGGTTAGAGGTCAGGGGTTAGAGGGTTAGAGGTCGGGGGGTCAGAGGTCGAAATGGAAAAACTATGACCGCCCCAGTTTTTTATATGACAAACAATATTCAAGTCTTATGAACCAGAACTAAACCAGGTCTAAACCAGAACTAAACCAGGTCTAAACCAGAACTAAACCAGGTCTAAAGCAGAACTAAACCAGGTCTAAACCAGAACTAAACCAGGTCTAAACCAGAACTTAACAGGTTTAGTGGTTTACTGCTTTTTATAACTTTTCTCCTGTGGCCCCATGAAAAATGAGCTGCCGTCCCTGAACTGAACCCACATCCTCCTAAACCAGTGGTTCTTAACCTTCGATGGAACCCCAGGGGTTCGGTGAGTCAGTCTCAGGGGTTCAGGGTCAGACTCATGTGATTCATGATGACACGTTTGGCCGTTATTGGCTGCAGGAAATTTTGTGAGCGCAATAATCTGTGACTGTCCTGATGGTGTCGTGTCATTTCTTTCTTAATATTTTCCCTTCATACGAACTATGTCGAGCAGAAAAAGAAAGTGGTCGGACGAGTCTGTGCACCAATAAAATATATATACCGATGGTTGAATTTGAAAAAAAACATTTTATTTTTCCAATTAAGAAGGTTTGGTGAATGTGCAGATGAAACTAGTGGAGTTCAGAACCTCCAACAAGGTGAAGAACCACTGACCTAAAGTGAGTGCTGTTTAAACTGTGGAGTGGGCGTAACGATATCCCAGTCTCACAATACGAATTGTAGGGGTGTGCGATCTGACGATATTAAATGAAGAATAAGAACGTGTAGACGACTGAAGTGCAGAGATCGCAGAGATCGTCTTGGGCACATTCTGTAACCTGCAGTTCTACAAACACTGAAGCGCCAGAGATCGATTCTGCCTCTTTTTTTTGCTCTGGCACCAAGGATCACATGTTCATCGAGAGACTGAGGATGGGACAATGTGTTTGCTGATGTCTATGTCAGATCATGTTTCCATGTTTTTCACTGTGAAGCCCATTGGGGCAACTCTTGTTGTGATCCTGGGCTATAAAAATAAAACTGAACTTGTTTTTTTAATGCGATTCTGATGTTCTCGCTCACACGCAGACAGAGCACACACATGTCAGAGGAGCTGCACTTATAAAACTCCTGCACTATTTGCTCTCCGGACCCGACTCTGCCCGGGCCCCTGGACCGCGGCGGTGGGACTGTTCCTCCTGCAGCTCCGTGGACGGGGCCGCGAGTGGAGCAGGGGTCCACAAAGTGTGACATGGCGGCGGTGTCCGAGCTCCACAACACACGAAGCTCGGTCACCGGTCCGTTTGCTCGCCTCATCTACGGCGAACCTCCAGGCTCTCGACACTTAGAACCGCACGAAGCCCCGCAGGTCCCTTAAGATCGGGCACTGGAGTTATTTTACAGAAAGCCTCATAAAATGTATTTTGTTTTACCAAAAAAAGGTAAAATTATTATATTATTATTTTATTCTATGTACAATTGTGCTCATAAGTTTCCCTGCAGAATTGATGATTCTTGGTCCAGAAGCTGCACACGGGACGTACTTGGATATTCAACATGATAATGATCCAAAACACAAAGTGGAGCTGTGGCTCCAGCAGAATAAAGTGAAGGTTCTGGAGTGTTCGTCTCTTCTGACCTCAGTATCACTGAGCCTCTGGGCAGATTCAAGCTGCAGTTCAGACAAGAGCCCAAGAATTTACAGGAACTGGAGCCTTTTGCCCAGAAGAATGAGCAGCTTTACCATCAGAGAAAAGAACACATCCACAACTATCACAAAAGACTCCAGCTTCACTGGGTCATTTGTGTAGTTTCTGTTTCATTATTATTTAAAAAGAGGAAACACAGGTGTTTGATAATAAACGGCTTCACCCAAGAAGCACCAACCATGAGTGAAAGAAAAGTTTTTGTGTTATTCATATTCTCTGAAAGATGGACAAGAAATCATAAATTCTGTCAGGGTCTGTGAACTTATGAGCACAACTGTATAATTATTATTATTATTATTATTATTATTATTATAGATATATTTTTTTTCAGAAAGGTTCTTTGACCTAAATTGTCTGTTTTTCTTTTTCCCATTTAAGATCGTGATAAAATTGAAATAGTGATTGTATTTTATTTTCTTAAATCGTGATCCTCTTTGAACCGCCTAGGGAGTCCTGGTGCCACGTGCACCGATGGACCCCCTTGTGCTCGAACATGGTGTTCGTTATGGACAAACCGTGACTAGCACAGAAGTCCAATAACAGAACACCGCTCGGGTTCAGATCAGGGAGGCCGTTCCTCCCAATCACCCCTCTCCAAGTGTCACTGTCGTTGCCCACGTGGGCGTTGAAGTCCCCCAGTAGAACAACGGAGTCCCCGGTCGGTGCACTGTCCAGTCCCCCTCCCAGAGACTCCAAGAAGGCCGGGTACTCTGCACTGCTGTTCGGCCCGTAGGCCGACACCACAGTGAGAGACCTGTCCCCGACCCGAAGGCGCAGGGACGCGACCCTCTTGTTCACCGGGGTGAACTCCAACACGCAGCGGCTGAGCTGTGGGGCAATGAGCCCACACCAGCTCGCCGCCGCTCCCCACGACCAACGCCAGAGAAATGGAGAGTCCAACCCCTCTCAAGGAGTTGGGTTCCGGACCCCAAGCTGTGCGTGGAGGTGAGGCCGACTATATCTAGCCGGTAACGCTCGACCTCCCGCACAAGCTCAGGCTCCTTCCCCCCCAGCGAGGTGACATTCCATGTCCCCAGAGCCAGTCTCCATGTCGGGAGATCTGGTCGCCGAGGCCCCTGCCTTCGACTGCCGCCCAGATCTCTCTGCACCCGGCCCCTATGGCTCCTCCCGCGGATGGTGGGTCCAGGGGAGGGCGGTCCCACGTCGCTCCTTCGGGCTGTGCCCGGCCGGGCCCTGTGGGAAAAGGCCCGGCCACCAGGCGCTCGCCATCGAGCACCCACCCCAGGCCTGGCTCCAGGGTGGGGCCCCGGTGACGCCGATCCGGGCGACGTATCTTGCCTCTGTATGGTGCTCATCATTAAGGGCTTCTGAACCGCTCTTCGTCTGACCCGTCCCTCTGGACCTGTTTGCCTTGGGTGACCCTACCAGGGGCATAAAGCCCCCGACAACATAGCTCCTGGGATCATTCGGGTACTCAAACCCCTCCACCACGTTAAGGTGGCTAGGCCGGAGGTCGATGATCGACTTTGTTGTCGTGTCATCTGACCTCCGGCCGTGTGTCTTGGACACTCGGGTGAAGAGAGGGGCAGAGATGTCAACTGATCACCACCTGGTGGTGAGTTGGGTCCGCTGGCGGAGGAGGAAGCTGGAAAGACCTGGCAGGCCCAAGTGTATCGTGAGGGTCTGTTGGGAACGTCTGGCGGAACCTTCTGTCAGTGCGGCCTTCAACTCACACCTCCGGGAGAGCTTCTCCCGGATCCCGGGGGAGGCTGGGGACATGGAGCCCGAGTGGGCTTCGTTCTCGGCCTCTATTGTCGATGCGGCCGCTCGTAGCTGTGGCCGTAAGGTCTGCGGTGCCTGTTGCGGCGGCAATCCCCGAACCCGGTGGTGGACACCGGAAGTAAGGGATGCCGTCAAGCTGAAGAAGGAGTGCTACCAGGCCTTGCTGGCTCGGGGGACTCCTGAGGCAGTTGACAGGTACCGGCGGGCCAAGCTGCAGCCCGGGCGGTTGCAGAGGCAAAAACTCGGGTCTGGGAGGAGTTCGGGGAGGCCATGGAGGAGGACTATCGGACGGCCCCAAGGAAATTCTGGCAAACCGTCCGGCGCCTCAGGAGGGGGAAGCGGCCCTTCACCAACACTGTTTACAGTGCGGGGGGGGAGCTGCTGACCTCAACTGGGAATGTTGTCGGGCGGTGGAAGGAATACTTTGGGGATCTCCTCAATCCCACCGTCACGTCCTCCGAAGAGGAGGCCGAGGCTGGGGACCCAGAGGCGGACTCGCCCATCACCCTGGCTGAAGTCACTGAGGTGGCCAGAAAGCTCCTCGGTGGCAAGGCTCCGGGGGTGGATGAGATCCGTCCTGAGTACCTTAAGTCTCTGGGTGTTGTGGGTCTTGGCTGACACGTCTCTACAACATTGTGTGGCGGTCGGGAACAGTACCTCTGGACTGGCAGACCGGGGTGGTGGTCCCTCTGTATAAGAAGGGGGACCGGAGGGTGTGTTCCAACTACAGGGGAATCACACTCCTCAGCCTCCCCGGTAAAGTCTGGGACGGATTTACATTATTGTTACGTCCCTGTTAATAATTCCAAGTAACTATAAAAACGACAGGAAGTGTTCAGAACTCGACGACTAAAGCAGAGTAAAAATGTAAACACACGTCACCTCGTCCACTTTCTGTTCCTTCTCCAGTTCGGCCAAATCGATCATCAAACTGAAAAACAAAAAGAACATCACACAGACGGACTCTCGTGAGCTTAAGTCCTGTTCCAACGCTGTTTCCCTGCTCAAAAACCCGGAGATTTGTTTCGTTTCATTCATGTCTGAGTGACTCTTTATTATTCGTCCGGCTTCAAAGCTCCAAACGCTCTGCTCCACCTCGTGATGTCATCATGAAGCGGGAGTTTTCAGGTGAACGGCCTCGTTTTATTTAGTGGTATGACAGAAAACGTTTGTATTTGGTTTGTGCTGTTTTGTGCTGTGACAGTTTCATTTGTGTGAGTTTATTTCTAAAATTCTTCATTATTATTTCTGTGGTAATTACAGGACGTCATTTCTGCTCAGCTGACGGAGACAAACTCCACAAAACTAGAGAAGAGAAACGACCTGAGGCTGAGGAAAAGTCTGTTTCAGTCTTTAGTCATTTGCTTTTGATTCATATTTTATAGAATAACACAGACTTTTCCTCAACCTCAGGTCCTCACACAGATTAAAACTGTCACAGCACAAAACAGCACAAACCAAATACAAACGTTTGACATCATTTTCTTCCTGTTTTGAGGCTGTTTCACATTCTGAGGTTCTGGACGACGTCATCGACCAAAATAAAACTGTGAATATCTGAAGAACCAGAATCACACAAACAAAACTTTCTGCAGCACAAACGATGGACGGAGTTTTTGTGCAGGTTTGAGTTTGATGGGGCGACTTCAGCAGGTGTTAAAATGATCCAAATGATTCTAGTGAAGGTGTGTGGAGTTTAAAAACACAGTGGAGCACTTCCTGGGTCTAAACCAGGACTAAACCAGGTCTAAACAAGGACTAAACCAGGTCTAAACCAGGACTAAACCAGGTCTAAACAAGGACTAAACCAGGACAAAACCAGGACTAAACAAGGTCTAAACCAGGTCTAAACCAGGACTAAACCAGGACTAAACCAGGTCTAAACCAGGTCTAAACCAGGTCTAAACCAGGACTGAACCAGGACAAAACCAGGACTAAACAAGGTCTAAACCAGGTCTAAACCAGGTCTAAACCAGGACTAAACCAGGACTGAACTAGGACAAAACCAGGACTGAACCAGGTCTAAACCAGGTCTAAACCAGGACTGAACCAGGACAAAACCAGGACTAAACCAGGACTAAACCAGGACTAGACCAGGACTGAACCAGGACTGAACCAGGACTAAACCAGGTCTAAACCAGGTCTGAACCGGGACTGAACCAGGACTAAACCAGGACTAAACCAGGACTAAACCAGGACTAAACCGGGTCTAAACCAGGTCTAAACCAGGACTAAACCAGGACTGAACCAGGACTGAACCAGGACTAAACCAGGACTAAACCAGGACTAAACCAGGACTGAACCAGGACTAAACCAGGACTAAACCAGGACTGAACCAGGACTGAACCAGGACAAAACCAGGACTAAACCAGGTCTAAACCAGATCTAAACCAGGACTAAACCAGGTTTAAACCAGGACTGAACCAGGACTAAACCAGGTCTAAACCAGGACTGAACCAGAACTAAACCAGGACTGAACCAGGACTGAACCAGGACTGAACCAGGACTGAACCAGGACTAAACCAGGTCTAAACCAGGTCTAAACCAGGACTAAACCAGGTTTAAACCAGGACTGAACCAGGACTAAACCAGGACTAAACCAGGACCACATGATGACGTCCCAAGGTGAAGCAGAGCGTTTTCAGTTTGGGAGAAGAGCTGTGTGAACGCAGATCAGACGAGAGCGAAACATTTCACATATTTCTGCATTTATCCCGATGTGGAGTCAAGTGTAAAGTTAGAAATAAAAACGGGTTCTTTATCATTTATTGGTTTGTTTTTTACCTTCCCAGGAAGTCGTCTTTATCCGTGTCCTCGTCGGACAGCTCCAGCTGCACGTTCTTCACCGCAGAGTTATCATAAATCAGAGCCTGAAAAATTACAGTTTACAAGGTTTAAATCAGGACTAAACCAGGACTGGACCAGGACTGGACCAGGACTGGACCAGGACCAGGACTAAACCAGGACTGGACCAGGACTGGACCAGGACTAAACCAGGACTGGACCAGGACTGGACCAGAACTAAACCAGGACTGGACCAGGACTGGACCAGGACTGGACCAGGACTGGACCAGGACTGGACCAGGACTGGACCAGGACTAAACCAGGACTGGACCAGGACTGGACCAGGACTGGACCAGGACTGGACCAGGACTGGACCAGGACTAAACCAGGACTGGACCAGGACTGGACCAGGACTGGACCAGGACTGGACCAGGACTGGACCAGGACTGGACCAGGACTAAACCAGGACTGGACCAGGACTGGACCAGGACTGGACCAGGACTAAACCAGGACTGGACCAGGACTGGACCAGGACTGGACCAGGACTAAACCAGGACTGGACCAGGACTAAACCAGGACTGGACCAGGACTGGACCAGGACTGGACCAGGACTAGACCAGGACTGGACCAGGACTGGACCAGGACTGAACCAGAACTGGACCAGAACTGGGCCAGGACTAAACCAGGTCTAAACCAGGTCTAAACCAGGTCTAAACCAGATCTAAAACAGGACTAAACCAGGTCTAAACCAGGACTGAACCAGGACTAAACCAGGTCTAAAAAAGGTCTAAACCAGGACAAATCCAGGTCTAAACCAGGTCTAAACCAGGACTAAACCAGGTCTAAACCAGGTCTAAACCAGATCTAAACCAGATCTAAACCAGATCTAAACCAGATCTAAACCAGGACTAAACCAGGTCTAAACCAGGACTGAACCAGGACTAAACCAGGTCTAAAAATGGTCTAAACCAGGACAAATCCAAGTCTAAACCAGGTCTAAACCAGGACTAAACCAGGTCTAAACCAGGTCTAAACCTCGTACCTCGTAGACCTCGTTCCACTTGGGGTTGACGGTGTCGTGGATCACTCGGCTCTGGAACCGTTGGGTCCCGATCTGGATCACGCCGTACGGATCCGACTTCCCTTTGATCAAACCTCCCAGAAACGTATCCTTCCCCAGGAGATCCTGAGCCTCCAGGAAGTGGATCCTCAGCACGCCCTGGAAAAGAGCCAGACCAGGACTGAACCAGGACTAAAGAGGACTACACCAGGACTAAAGAGGGCTACACCAGGACTAAAGAGGGCTAGAACAGGACCAGCCCTAGAAAAGAGCCAGACCAGGACTGAACCAGGACTAAAGAGGACTACACCAGGACTAAAGAGGGCTAGAACAGGACCAGCCCTGGAAAAGAGCCAGACCAGGACTGAACCAGGACTAAAGAGGACTACACCAGGACTAAAGAGGGCTAGAACAGGACCAGCCCTGGAAAACAGCCAGACCAGGACTGAACCAGGACTAAAGAGGACTACACCAGGACTAAAGAGGGCTAGAACAGGACCAGCCCTGGAAAACAGCCAGACCAGGACTGAACCAGGACTAAAGAGGACTGAACCAGGACTAAAGAGGGCTAGAACAGGACCAGCCCTGGAAAAGAGCCAGACCAGGACTGAACCAGGACTAAAGAGGACTACACCAGGACTAAACAGGACTAGACCAGGACTAAACAGGGCTAGACCAGGACTAAACAGGACTACACCAGGACTAAACAGGACTAAACAGGACTAGACCAGGACTAGACCGGGACTAAATAGGACTAAACAGGACTAGACCAGGACTAGACCGGGACTAAATAGGACTAAACAGGACTAGACCGGGACTAAATAGGACTACACCAGGACTAGACCAGGACTAAACAGGACTAGACCAGGACTAGACCAGGACTAGACCAGGACTAGACCAGGACTAGACCAGGACTAGACCAACTCAAATCCAGGAGGTCGGGGCTGTTTTCCTGGATCTTCTTAGGCGTTTGAAACTGTAAATCACTCTGTGCTTTTGACCAAAATGCAAAACTTCCATTTATCAGCAAATACTATAAACTGGTTTCAGTCGTACCTGGCCGACCGTTAGATCGTTACCAGTGCGTAAAAATAAAAGATAAAACCTCACAGTTCACAACCTGTACGTGTGGTGTGCCCCAAGGGTCCATTCTGGGGCCTTTGCTCTTCAGTCTGTACATTGCCTCCGTCTGCAGCGGTGCAGAAGTCCTAATGTATGCGGACGATTCGGGTTTTTTTTTTTGCGCTCCGTTCTGACGCTAATTCATTAATCACAATGCACAAAAGCACCAGAGCGGCTCAACAACTCCTCACTTGCCTCACTGTGTATTTCTCCAACAAAAACACTCAAAACGTCCTCCCAAATATTTACGTGGATAATCGCATGATCAAAAACGTTGAAGAGGTTAAATATCTAGGTGTCATATTGGACCCTTCACTTAACTTTAAAAATCACATTAAACAGACCTGCACATCATCATAACCGAAGAGCTCTAAAATCTCTTAGACCTTTACATAATCAGGCCCTGAAAATCCTCGATAAAAAGCCAAGGCGTTACCATCATTGCCATGTTTTGGAAAAATATAAAATACTAAGTTTCGACAACTTGATCAGGTGCTGGTATCCGTCTGGTCCACAAAATCTGACACGACGCCGCCCGACCTCCTCTTAAGACCAACATGCAGCCTCAAGTGTTAAGGTCTGTGTCCGGAGGCGACGGCAATGTTCCTCAAAGAAAGTCTCTCAATCTGCCTTTTCCTATGAAGCATCACAGAACGGAACGGGCTTCCAGACAATCTAAAGAACATGCCTGATTTTTACAGCTTTTCACGGGCCGTCAAAAATTGGATTCTGGAGCCAAACATGTGAACAGTTCCTGACGGTATTTTGCCATCAGGTGTTTCCCCTGTGGGTATCACCTGATGGCCCCAGATTACCACACCAATAGTGTTACAACATCACATCACATCACATTACATCACATTATACACTGCACTTTTAAATTGTACATATTTATTTTGTTGTATATTTGTATGTTGTATAGTTGTTTTGTGTTTGTGTACAGATGGAAATGAGCTCTGAGCTCCAGTCTGGTACAAACATCTGCCCCTGTGCCTAATGCAACTGTGCCCTGTCCTAATAAACCAAGAACATTTCATGAAAAAAGGTCTTAAGCAGCTCTAAACCTGGTCTAAACCAGGACTAAACCAGGACTAAACCAGGACTAACCCAGGACTAAAGCAGGACTAAAGCAGGACTAAACCAGGACTAAAGCAGGACTAAAGCAGGACTAAAGCAGGACTAAAGCAGGACTAAAGCAGGACTAAAGCAGGACTAAAGCAGGACTAAACCCGGTCTAAACCCGGTCTAAACCCGGTCTAAAGTCTTACCTTGGGCACGGGGAAGCGCAGCTGGGACAGTTGGGCGTCTCCCACCAGGGGGATGCTGATCTTATTGGGAAGAACCAGATACTGACACAGAATGTCCTGGATCAGCCCGTCACTCAGACCACTGCAAACACAGGGATACGAGAGTACTACAGAGTACTGCAGTACTACAGAGTACTACAGAGTACTGCAGTACTACAGAGTACTGCAGTACTACAGAGTACTACAGAGTACTGCCGTACTACAGAGTACTGCAGTACTACAGAGTACTACAGTACTACAGAGTACTACAGAGTACTGCAGTACTCTGTAGTACTGCAGTACTACAGAGTACTGCAGTACTACAGAGTACTACAGTACTACAGAGTACTACAGAGTACTGCAGTACTACAGAGTACTGCAGAGTACTACAGAGTACTGCAGTACTACAGAGTACTGCAGAGTACTACAGAGTACTGCAGTACTACAGAGTACTACAGTACTACAGAGTACTACAGTACTACAGAGTACTACAGAGTACTGCAGTACTACAGAGTACTACAGAGTACTACAGAGTACTGCAGAGTACTGCAGTACTACAGAGTACTGCAGTACTACAGAGTACTACAGTACTACAGAGTACTGCAGTACTACAGAGTACTGTAGTACTGCAGTACTACAGAGTACTGCAGTACTACACACTGGATCGGCCCGTCACACAGACCACTGCAAACACAGGGACATGAGTACTACACATGAGTACTACACAGTACTGCAAACAGAGACACATGGGTACTACACAGTAGTACACAGTACTACAGTACTGTAGTACTGTGTAGTACTACAGTTTACTCACAGTTTTAGTACTAGTATCATGTAGTACTACAATTTACTCATAGTTTTAGTACTAGTATCATGTAGTACTACAGTTTACTCACAGTTTTAGTACTAGTACTATGTAGTACTACAGTTTACTCACAGTTTTAGTACTAGTATCATGTAGTACTACAGTTTACTCAGTTTTAGTACTAGTACTATGTAGTACTACAGTTTACTCACAGTTTTAGTACTAGTATCATGTAGTACTACAGTTTACTCACAGTTTTAGTACTAGTATCATGTAGTACTACAGTTTACTCACAGTTTTAGTACTAGTACTATGTAGTACTACAGTTTACTCACAGTTTTAGTACTAGTATCATGTAGTACTACAGTTTACTCACAGTTTTAGTACTAGTATCATGTAGTACTACAGTTTACTCACAGTTTTAGTACTAGTATCATGTAGTACTACAGTTTACTCACAGTAATATAACAAACGGCACTTTTAAGGTTCTTAACTCTTTTAGGGAACTTTTCGATCAGGGTCCGTCACCTGCTCGTTTCTATGGAGACTTCACTGCTCTGCCTGAAATGTTCCGCAGTGTGACATTAAACAGCTCTACTTTACTTTTATTAAATCACAGGTGGTTTTAGAGCTCAAAAATACCCAGAAAAACAAACATTCTGACTGAGCGGCGTCGCCTCTCCACAGATCTGACCTGGAACTCCATCTGGTTTGGTCTCCATCAAGACAGAAAGGTTTAAAGCCACACTGCGGAACATTCCACACAAAGCAACAACATCTCCATGGAGACAAGCGTTGGACAGAGCCTCCACTGGAAGTTCATCTGTGCAGCCTGTAGGGGTCAGTGTAGGACTGGACTAAACCAGGACTGAGCCAGGACTGAGCCAGGACTGAGCCAGGACTGAGCCATGACTGAGCCAGGACTGAACCAGGACTAAACCAGGACTGAGCCAGGACTGAGCCAGGACTGAGCCAGGACTGAGCCAGGACTGAACCAGGACTGAACCAGGACTGAGCCAGGACTGAGCCAGGACTGAGCCAGGACTGAGCCAGGACTGAACGAAGACTGAACGAAGACTGAACCAGGACTAAACCAGGACTGAACGAAGACTGAACCAGGACTGAGCCAGGACTGAACCAGGACTGAACCAGGACTGAACCAGGACTGAGCCAGGACTGAGCCAGGACTGAGCCAGGACTGAGCCAGGACTGAGCCAGGACTGAGCCAGGACTAAACCAGGACTGAGCCAGGACTGAGCCAGGACTGAGCCAGGACTGAGCCAGGACTGAACCAGGACTGAACCAGGACTGAACCAGGACTGAACCAGGACTGAGCCAGGACTGAGCCAGGACTGAGCCAGGACTGAGCCAGGACTGAACGAAGACTGAACGAAGACTGAACCAGGACTAAACCAGGACTGAACGAAGACTGAACCAGGACTGAGCCAGGACTGAACCAGGACTGAACCAGGACTGAGCCAGGACTGAGCCAGGACTGAGCCAGGACTGAGCCAGGACTGAGCCAGGACTGAACCAGGACTGAACGAAGACTGAACCAGGACTAAACCAGGACTGAACGAAGACTGAACCAGGACTAAACCAGGACTAAACCAGGACTGAACGAAGACTGAATGAAGACTGAACCAGGACTAAACCAGTACTAAACCAGGTCTAAACCAGGACCTGGAGGTAAGTGCTTTTCCAGAATGTAATTACATTTTATGACCTGACAAATATTTAATTAAGTTTGATCTAAAAGACTCACAAATATTCAAACTATGAGACAGGACGACACGTTTCACTCACTGCACCTGTGTGTGTGTGTGTGTGTGTGTAATAGTGTGTGTGTGTGTAATAGTGTGTGTGTGTGTGTGTAATAGTGTGTGTGTGTGTGTGTAATAGTGTGTGTGTGTGTAATAGTGTGTGTGTGTGTGTGTGTGTGTGTGTGTGTAATAGTGTGTGTGTGTAATAGTGTGCGTGTGTGTGTGTAATAGTGTGTGTGTGTGTGTGTAATAGTGTGTGTGTGTAATAGTGTGTGTGTAATAGAGTGTGTGTGTGTAATAGTGTGTTGTTGTGTGTGTAATAGTGTGTGTGTAATAGTGTGTGTGTAATATTGTGTGTTGTGTGTATTGTGTGTGTGTAATAGTGTGTGTGTAATAGTGTGTGTTGTGTGTAATAGTGTGTGTGTAATATTGTGTGTGTGTAATAGTGTGTGTGTATTCTGTGTATGTAATAGTGTGTTGTGTGTATTGTGTGTGTGTAATAGTGTGTTGTGTGTGTTGTGTGTGTGTAATAGTGTGTTGTGTGTAATAGTGTGTGTGTAATTGTGTGTATTGTGTGTGTAATAGTGTGTGTGTGTAATAGTGTGTGTTGTGTGTAATAGTGTGTGTGTAATATTGCGTGTTGTGTGTATTGTGTGTGTGTAATAGTGTGTGTGTAATAGTGTGTGTGTGTGTAATAGAGTGTGTAATAGTGTGTGTGTGTAATAGTGTGTGTGTGTAATAGTGTGCGTGTGTAATAGTGTGTGTAATAGTGTGTGTGTGTAATAGTGTGTGTGTGTGTAATAGTGTGTGTGTGTGTAATAGTGTGTGTGTGTGTAATAGTGTGTGTGTGTGTAATAGTGTGTGTGTAATTGTGTGTATTGTGTGTGTAATAGTGTGTTGTGTGTGTAATAGTGTGTGTGTGTGTGTAATAGTGTGTGTGTGTAATAGTGTGTGTGTAATAGTGTGTGTGTAATAGAGTGTGTGTGTGTAATAGTGTGTGTGTAATAGTGTGTGTGTGTAATAGTGTGTGTGTGTGTAATAGTGTGTGTGTGTAATAGTGTGTGTGTGTGTAATAGTGTGTGTGTGTGTAATAGTGTGTGTGTGTAATAGTGTGTGTGTGTAATAGTGTGTGTGTGTGTAATAGTGTGTGTGTGTGTGTAATAGTGTGTGTGTGTAATAGTGTGTGTGTGTGTAATAGTGTGTGTGTGTAATAGTGTGTGTGTGTAATAGAGTGTGTGTGTGTAATAGTGTGTGTGTGTAATAGAGTGTGTGTAAGAAATAGTGTGTGTGTGTTATAGTGTGTGTGTGTGTTTTATAGTGTGTGTGTGTAATAGTGTGTGTGTGTAATAGTGTGTGTGTGTGTAATAGTGTGTGTGTGTGTAATAGTGTGTGTGTGTGTAATAGTGTGTGTGTGTGTAATAGTGTGTGTGTGTAATAGTGTGTGTGTGTGTAATAGTGTGTGTGTGTAATAGTGTGTGTGTGTAATAGAGTGTGTGTGTGTAATAGTGTGTGTAATAGAGTGTGTGTGTAATAGTGTGTGTAATAGAGTGTGTGTGTGTAATAGAGTGTGTGTGTGTAATAGTCTGTGTGTGTAATAGTGTGTGTGTGTGTAATAGTGTGTGTGTGTAATAGTGTGTGTGTGTGTAATAGTGTGTGTGTGTAATAGTGTGTGTGTGTGTAATAGTGTGTGTGTGTGTAATAGTCTGTGTGTGTAATAGTGTGTGTGTGTGTAATAGTGTGTGTGTGTAATAGTGTGTGTGTGTAATAGTGTGTGTAATAGAGTGTGTGTGTAATAGTGTGTGTGTGTAATAGAGTGTGTGTGTGTAATAGTGTGTGTAATAGAGTGTGTGTGTAATAGTGTGTGTGTGTAATAGTGTGTGTGTGTAATAGTGTGTGTGTGTGTAATAGTGTGTGTGTGTAATAGTGTGTGTGTGTGTGTAATAGTGTGTGTGTGTAATAGTGTGTGTGTGTGTAATAGTGTGTGTGTGTAATAGTGTGTGTGTGTGTAATAGTGTGTGTGTGTGTGTAATAGTGTGTGTGTGTAATAGTGTGTGTGTGTGTAATAGTGTGTGTGTGTAATAGTGTGTGTGTGTAATAGAGTGTGTGTGTGTAATAGTGTGTGTGTGTAATAGAGTGTGTGTGTGTAATAGTGTGTGTGTGTAATAGTGTGTGTGTGTGTAATAGTGTGTGTGTGTAATAGTGTGTGTGTGTAATAGTGTGTGTGTGTAATAGTGTGTGTGTGTGTAATAGTGTGTGTGTGTAATAGTGTGTGTGTGTGTAATAGTGTGTGTGTGTAATAGTGTGTGTGTGTAATAGAGTGTGTAAGAGAAGCAGGTGAATCACACTAAACAGTGAGTTTGATGCAGTTTCTCGGGGTGTTTGCTGCAGATTGGTCTGAGTGTTCTGACGTTACAAGAACTAAACTGATGTTATTTTTAAGGCTGTAGAACTTTAGCCGACACCAACGTTGGGCATTATTAAAAGAATAGAACAGAATCCCGTTTATTGTCACTCAGGACGGGCAGGATTAGTCGATTAATCGATATTTGATCCTTCAGAGTTTGGTGGATCAGGTTCATGTTCATGGCCAAACTGAATGTCGGTGTCTGTGTAACGTAGCCTGAGGAGTCGAGGTCTGAGCACAAACTCTGGAGCCTCACAGTCCCACGTCTCGGCTCTGGCTCCTTGGAGATCCCTATATTCCTCAGAGTGCGTTTCCCTGCACATCAGTGTCCCGGGTATGATCGGGTTTTTGAGTGTCCCGGTTTCACATGTTTACGCAGCATCTGCAACGCGACATACGCACAGAACAGACTCAGCACCAGCAGAACATCCTCTGTCACAGAGAGAACACTCATATTCACTGAGTCACAGAGAGAACACTCATATTCACTGAGTCACAGAGAGAACACTCATATTCACTGAGTCACAGGGAGAACACTCATATTCACTGAGTCACAGAGAGAACACTCATATTCACTGAGTCACAGGGGGAACACTCATATTCACTGAGTCACAGGGAGAACACTCATATTCACTGAGTCACAGGGAGAACACTCATATTCACTGAGTCACAGAGAGAACACTCATATTCACTGAGTCACAGGGAGAACACTCATATTCACTGAGTCGAGTCCTTTAGTCCCACAGAAGCTGAAGCAGCAGCACAAGGAAAGAGCTGCTTTTTTCAGCTCTTACAGTTTATGCAAATGAGTCGTGAGGTTTTAAGTTTAGTTTCTGTAAAACATAAACAGACGTTTAAATCTGCATTAAACACATTCTGACCTCACACTGATCTGGAGTCAGGACGTTTGTGTGTTTAAAGTTCAGATTATTTATGCAGATTAGGAACAGGAAGAATTGTGATGATAATTTTAATACAAAATGTTAATGATTAATCGAAAATCGATCGTTAATTTTCCCGGCGATCGATTAAGAAATGCCCGTCCCTAATTGTCAGTCCGCAGGATGAGACTAAACTCAGCTCCAGCGCAGACGAGCACGTGGGATATTCAGGACCATAGTGTATTTTTTATATATATCGTATATTTTAAGGCGTTTTCTGGGACAGCAGCAGAAAGGAGAGGTGAGGAGGGAGGAAGAGTTGGTCTTTTTTATATTTCTCTGTAAAAACTCAGATTAAACTCATGATTCACACGTTTTTCCATGGACCAGCTCACATTTTGTGACCACTATAATCACATTATTTACCTTTGTGACCTGTGGCCTCATTCACTGTACATAAAGACAAATAAAGGTTTAAAGTAGAGACTGAAGACCAGCTAGAGAATATTAACAACATTAAGTGGATTATGGATGAAAATAAAAATAGAATGAATTATTATTGATTCTTTTTTAGACATTTTGATCTAATAACAGGTGTTTTAGAGTCTGTGCAGTTTAAATAACGACCACAGTGATCAAAATACAACTAAGATGAGACGAATAAATGAAGTAAAAAGTGTTTTAGAGGAGCGTTCACAGACAGAGCAGGTCAGTAAATAAAGTAAAAATCAGATGAAGTGTTTAGAGGAGCGTTCACAGACAGAGCAGGTCAGTAAATAAAGTAAAAATCAGATGAAGTGTTTAGAGGAGCGTTCACAGACAGAGCAGGTCAGTAAATAAAGTAAAAATCAGATGAAGTGTTTAGAGGAGCGTTCACAGACAGAGCAGGTCAGTAAATAAAGTAAAAATCAGATGAAGTGTTTAGAGGAGCGTTCACAGACAGAGCAGGTCAGTAAATAAAGTAAAAATCAGATGAAGTGTTTTAGAGGAGCGTTCACAGACAGAGCAGGTCAGTAAATAAAGTAAAAATCAGATGAAGTGTTTAGAGGAGCGTTCACAGACAGAGCAGGTCAGTAAAGAAAGTAAAAATCAGATGAAGTGTTTTAGAGGAGCGTTCACAGACAGAGCAGGTCAGTAAATAAAGTAAAAATCAGATGAAGTGTTTTAGAGGAGCGTTCACAGACAGAGCAGGTCAGTAAATAAAGTAAAAATCAGATGAAGTGTTTAGAGGAGCGTTCACAGACAGAGCAGGTCAGTAAATAAAGTAAAAATCAGATGAAGTGTTTAGAGGAGCGTTCACAGACAGAGCAGGTCAGTAAATAAAGTAAAAATCAGATGAAGTGTTTTAGAGGAGCGTTCACAGACAGAGCAGGTCAGTAAATAAAGTAAAAATCAGATGAAGTGTTTAGAGGAGCGTTCACAGACAGAGCAGGTCAGTAAATAAAGTAAAAATCAGATGAAGTGTTTTAGAGGAGCGTTCACAGACAGAGCAGGTCAGTAAAGAAAGTAAAAATCAGATGAAGTGTTTTAGAGGAGCGTTCACAGACAGAGCAGGTCAGTAAATAAAGTAAAAATCAGATGAAGTGTTTAGAGGAGCGTTCACAGACAGAGCAGGTCAGTAAATAAAGTAAAAATCAGATGAAGTGTTTAGAGGAGCGTTCACAGACAGAGCAGGTCAGTAAATAAAGTAAAAATCAGATGAAGTGTTTAGAGGAGCGTTCACAGACAGAGCAGGTCAGTAAATAAAGTAAAAATCAGATGAAGTGTTTAGAGGAGCGTTCACAGACAGAGCAGGTCAGTAAATAAAGTAAAAATCAGATGAAGTGTTTAGAGGAGCGTTCACAGACAGAGCAGGTCAGTAAATAAAGTAAAAATCAGATGAAGTGTTTAGAGGAGCGTTCACAGACAGAGCAGGTCAGTAAATAAAGTAAAAATCAGATGAAGTGTTTAGAGGAGCGTTCACAGACAGAGCAGGTCAGTAAATAAAGTAAAAATCAGATGAAGTGTTTAGAGGAGCGTTCACAGACAGAGCAGGTCAGTAAATAAAGTAAAAATCAGATGAAGTGTTTTAGAGGAGCGTTCACAGACAGAGCAGGTCAGTAAATAAAGTAAAAATCAGATGAAGTGTTTTAGAGGAGCGTTCACAGACAGCAGGTCAGTAAATAAAGTAAAAATCAGATGAAGTGTTTTAGAGGAGCGTTCACAGACAGAGCAGGTCAGTAAATAAAGTAAAAATCAGATGAAGTGTTTTAGAGGAGCGTTCACAGACAGCAGGTCAGTAAATAAAGTAAAAATCAGATGAAGTGTTTAGAGGAGCGTTCACAGACAGAGCAGGTCAGTAAATAAAGTAAAAATCAGATGAAGTGTTTTAGAGGAGCGTTCACAGACAGAGCAGGTCAGTAAATAAAGTAAAAATCAGATGAAGTGTTTTAGAGGAGCGTTCACAGACAGAGCAGGTCAGTAAATAAAGTAAAAATCAGATGAAGTGTTTAGAGGAGCGTTCACAGACAGAGCAGGTCAGTAAATAAAGTAAAAATCAGATGAAGTGTTTTAGAGGAGCGTTCACAGACAGAGCAGGTCAGTAAATAAAGTAAAAATCAGATGAAGTGTTTTAGAGGAGCGTTCACAGACAGAGCAGGTCAGTAAATAAAGTAAAAATCAGATGAAGTGTTTAGAGGAGCGTTCACAGACAGAGCAGGTCAGTAAATAAAGTAAAAATCAGATGAAGTGTTTAGAGGAGCGTTCACAGACAGAGCAGGTCAGTAAATAAAGTAAAAATCAGATGAAGTGTTTAGAGGAGCGTTCACAGACAGGGCAGGTCAGTAAATAAAGTAAAAATCAGATGAAGTGTTTTAGAGGAGCGTTCACAGACAGAGCAGGTCAGTAAATAAAGTAAAAATCAGATGAAGTGTTTAGAGGAGCGTTCACAGACAGAGCAGGTCAGTAAATAAAGTAAAAATCAGATGAAGTGTTTAGAGGAGCGTTCACAGACAGAGCAGGTCAGTAAATAAAGTAAAAATC
>CM060666.1:37002413-37167413 GCA_030686955.1 Odontamblyopus rebecca
AGAGCCACAGCACTTCTGCATTTCCAGGGTGGAAATTACATTTGGATTTGTTCATTTGGACTGAAATAAACCTTTAAATAAAAATAGAAAGAGATGCACAATTACACACACCAAGATGTGTCATTTTCCATGTGTGTGAGAATTAACTCCACTTAGAGCGACTTTTTCCCTCGTTATAAACACACACAGTCAGAGGAGTCGACCATCTTGACTCACTTCACTCTTTGGCAAAGTTTGGCTCCATCAAAATGGACGGAGCGCATGAGTTTGGGGAAAACAAAGTTCCTGTTGGACACTCGTTTTGCTCCCGTCATCACACAGCGTGAGTGTGACGTAGGATAAAGCCGCAGAAATGTACAGAAACCTCTATGTCTGCACTTTCAGAGGGGAAAAGGACGTTTCTGTCTTTTACGGTTAGAAAGTTCTGCGGTTATAGAAACATATTCCTCGGAATTGTATAAGATGTCATAGAGTCTTCGAGGGTTAAAGTTTGGAATGAGCTGTACAGAACATAAAGCGTAAAAGCACGTGTGTGTTTGTGCGTTACTGCGAACAACAGGAACTCGTGATGTCCGTGTGCTGAAAGAGGTCTGAAGTTTCACGCCAAAAACGGAGAGAAAATAGTCGTTTACTTCGATTATAAAGATGAAAACCACAAGAGGAGAGAAGGATGAGAAAAGACGAGGAGCTGGATCAGAGAGACGCACACGCAGAGACAGGAGGAGATGGATTTTAGTCAAACCTCGTGAAACGTGAGGACAGCCAGGTCAACCAGACACGTCAGCCGAGAAGGAGCCGTCCGAGGCCTCGTTTAATTCTCCTGGTTTGACTGGAACTCTGCGATTGGTCCAGAGATCATCCCGTTTTCTTTACCTATACCCGAGGGTCGTGTGACTACATGTCGCCGGTACTTCGTGGAGCAGTCGCCAAGTTGCCAAGAGGTCGTTACTGAATCGCATCCACATCGCAAGTCCTCGCCGAGAGTTCGCCCACAGTCGTCCGTGTTCGTTAATATTCGTCAAACGTCGCCGTAAGTTCGCGGTGACGTCGTCTTTGCATCGTCGCCGCCTCGTCAGGACATCGTTACCACGTCGCAAAGTATCGTCAACAGTTCGGAAATGTATCGCAGAAGAGGAACACCGGCGATGTCTTGACGAGGTTTTCGCGATGTTGCGGTCGCGGACGCTTTGTAAATACGTCGGCAGCCGCTGTGGAAGGGGCTTAACTCCTCGCCTTAAAACCCACTTTTATTCTCCGGCTTTTAACCCTGCGTGAGTTTGTGTGCTCCTCTGTGTCTCTTATCTATTTTATTTTATTTATTTTAATTGTACTTTGTGTGTCGCTTTAATTTGGTTTTACTGGTTTTATTATTTTAAAACTGATGTGACCAAATTTCATCTTTTCTTTATGTTTAATCTCTGTGCAGCACTTTGGAACCTGCTCTGTTTGTAAAATGTGCCGTAGAAATAAAGTGGATTTGGATTTAAATGCCTAATACCATTGCACCTGTAGCATTCTGATGTCTGACTTTGTGCACTCGTACATGGATCATGGTTTATGTTTTACAGCTGTGCTCATAGGTTTACAGACCCTGACAGAATTTGACTGATTTCTTGTCCAGAATATGAATGAAACACCAAAACTTTTCTTTCACTCATGGTCAGTGCTTCTTGGGTGAAGCCGTTTATTTTTAGGGACTGAGGATGAAAATTAGCGTTGGCTATAATCCTGCGTATTTACAGATATCTGTGATTTTTCCATATGTTCCCGTTTTGATATGGATTGTCCCTTCAATAAATAAATAAATAAATAAAAGCCGTTTATAATCAAACTCCTGTGTTTCCTCTTTTTAAATCATAAAGAAACAGAAACTACACAAATGACCCAGTGAAGCTGGAGTCTTTTGTGATAGTTGTGGATGTGTTCTTTTCTCTGGTGGTAAATCTGCTCATTCTTCTGGGCAAAAGGCTCCAGTTCCTGTAAATTCTTGGGCTCTTGTCTGAACTGCAGCTTGAATCTGCCCAGAGGCTCAGTGATACTGAGGTCAGAAGAGACGAACACTCCAGAACCTTCACTTTATTCTGCTGGAGCCAGTGACAGCTCCACTTTGTGTTTTGGATCATTATCATGTTGAATATCCAAGTACGTCCCATGTGCAGCTTCTGGACCAAGAATCATCAGTTCTGCAGGGAAACTTATGAGCACAACTGTAGGCGTCTAACTGTACTGCCTCTAAGGCTCTTGTGTTTACTCAGTTTCTTGTGGTTTCTTGGTTTCGTAAAAGCGACTCGCCGGAGGAAAAAGGCGACTCCTGCTGTGGACGATTAAAATGCACTGGCCTCATCATCCAGATCAACCAAAGTTTAGATCACAGTCTATCGATCTGTCGATATTTGGCACAGCTCCAGTCAAAAGTATTGAAAATCGATACTTAAACTAGTATTGATACGATACACTCCTGTGAGCAGGTGTCAGTATTAAAAAAGTCCCACTGACAGAACAGAACCTGAACGGGTTTAGAACAAACTGGATCAGAACAAGTGTAAGAGCTCAAAGTGTACAGCCATGGACCTGGATTAGACCTGGATTAGACCTGGATTAGACCTGGATTAGACCTGGATTAGACCTGGATTAGACCTGGATTAGACCTGGATTAGACCTGGTTTAGACCTGGATTAGACCTGGTTTAGACCTGGATTAGACCTGGATTAGACCTGGATTAGACCTGGATTAGACCTGGATTAGACCTGGATTAGACCTGGATTAGACCTGGATTAGACCTGGTTTAGATCTAGTTTAGACCTGGTTTAGACCTGGTTTAGACCTGGTTTAGACCTGGTTTAGACCTGGTTTAGACCTGGTTTAGACCTGGATTAGACCTGGATTAGACCTGGTTTAGACCTGGATTAGACCTGGATTAGACCTGGATTAGACCTGGATTAGACCTGGATTAGATCTAGTTTAGACCTGGTTTAGACCTGGTTTAGACCTGGTTTAGATTTGGTTTAGACCTGGTTTAGACCTGGTTTAGTCCTGGTTTAGTCCTGATTTAGTCCTGGTTTAATCCTGGTTTACTCCTGGTTTAGTCCTGGTTTAGACCTGGTTTAGTCCTGGTTTAGTCCTGGTTTAGTCCTGGTTTAGACCTGGTTTAGTCCTGGTTTAGTCCTGGACACCGAGGATCACACAGATATAAATCCACATGGGAACAGAAAAGAAAATTCCACCGTTTAAAGCTGAAAATCACAGGAGATCATCTAAATAAAGAGTTTTTGTTCTGGAGACTCACTAAATAAAGAGTTTTTGTTCTGGAGACTCACTAAATAAAGAGTTTTTGTTCTGGAGACTCACTAAATAAAGAGTTTTTGTTCTGGAGACTCACTAAATAAAGAGTTTTGTTCTGGAGACTCACTAAATAAAGAGTTTTGTTCTGGAAACTCACTAAATAAAGAGTTTTGTTCTGGAGACTCACTAAATAAAGAGTTTTGTTCTGGAGACTCACTAAATAAAGAGTTTTGTTCTGGAGACTCACTAAATAAAGAGTTTTGTTCTGGAGACTCACTAAATAAAGAGTTTTGTTCTGGAGACTCACTAAATAAAGAGTTTTGTTCTGGAAACTCACTAAATAAAGAGTTTTGTTCTGGAGACTCACTAAATAAAGAGTTTTTGTTCTGGAGACTCACTAAATAAAGAGTTTTTGTTCTGGAGACTCACTAAATAAAGAGTTTTTGTTCTGGAGACTCACTAAATAAAGAGTTTTGTTCTGGAGACTCACTAAATAAAGAGTTTTTGTTCTGGAGACTCACTAAATAAAGAGTTTTTGTTCTGGAGACTCACTAAATAAAGAGTTTTGTTCTGGAGACTCACTAAATAAAGAGTTTTGTTCTGGAGACTCACTAAATAAAGAGTTTTGTTCTGGAGACTCACTAAATAAAGAGTTTTTGTTCTGGAGACTCACTAAATAAAGAGTTTTGTTCTGGAGACTCACTAAATAAAGAGTTTTTGTTCTGGAGACTCACTAAATAAAGAGTTTTGTTCTGGAGACTCACTTGACTCCGGGAATATCCAGCATGTTTGTGAGTCCGGTCCAGTTTATGTCGAGCCACTGAAACACAAACAGAAGAAACTTAGAGCAAACATGTGATCAGGAAAACGCCGCGTCTCCGTGGAGATCAGTCCACGGAGATAGATGAACCCTAACCCACGGAGATGTGTCGTTCGTTCAGATGTGTCGTTCGTTCATTCGTTTTACAAAATAAAACCAAAAATAATAACATATTGATTTGATTTAGATTTTTCTTTTGTTCATTCTCTGCATTTAGTTTTTTTCCACAGCTGCCTAAAACTTTTGCACAGAACTGTACAAAAACTCACTACTCACTGCTACTGCTACGAGTGCTTATTTATTTAGTTTATTTAAATGTGCTCGTATCGTGTACGTGAGTCACGTGTTTTAATTGAGTGAGTAGAGTCTCTGCACCCCAACGGAGCAGCTGAAACATTTAGAAAATTTGACGTGATTACGTTGCTTCTGCCCATTATTTAAGATTAGAGCTCAAAAACGTCCTGGTGCGCAGGGCGGGGGCGCCTCACATCAACTGACTGGTCTTTAGAAACATTATCACAATTCTGACCTATGAGGATTCAGCTGCTCTGTCCCGCCTCAGCCCAACAGGCTAATGCTACTGCTACAGGCTAATGCTACTGCTACAGGCTAATGCTGAACTACAGGGCTGTGTCCGCTAGCTACTTTCGCCTAAACCGAAACAGGAGAGCGGGAGGAGAGGCCTAAAGCGCGGGACACACGGACACAGACCGGGTCCCGGGACACTCGCCGCCGGGACACTCGCTGCTGGAGCTGGGGAAGTCGTTCGCTGCCCTGTCGTTTCTGGGTGTAAAAGTTTGACCTGAGCTTATCGCAGAGCTCAAATTAGACATCGACTTTAGACAAACTTTATGGATCCAAACGGGAAATGACTCGGACACAGGAGCTCACACATCATAAAGGTAAAATGGTGAAAAAGAAGAAAGAAGAAAGAGCTCCACGCTGCAGTTCTTTGACGCTCCCAAATATTCATTTCAGTGACACCACAGTGTGACGTTTCAGGTCAAACCCTTCAGACATGAAAGTATTCATGTCTGAAGCAGCGGACTCGAACAAACACAAAACAAACAAACAGAATGATTGAATATCTTTCATGTCTGAAGGGCTTGACCTGAAACGTCACACTGTGGTGTCACTGAAATGAATATTTGGGAGCGTCAAAGAACTGCAGCGTGGAGCTCTTTCTTCTTTCTTCTTTCTCACCATTTTACCTTTATGATGTGTGAGCTCCTGTGTCCGAGTCATTTCCCGTTTGCAAATATCTGAAGAACCAGAATCGCACAAACAAAACTTTTTGCAGCACAAACGAAGCACAAACGACTGACTCCATTTTGGGCATTTTCGAGCGTTTTGAAGCTTCCTGTGGGTCTGACCCCAATTTGAGAAAAAAGAAAAGAATCGTTAGTTTCTCCAAAACTAAAGAAGCACAAACGAAACTTTTTGCAGCACAAACGATTGACATAATTTTTGTGCAGGTTTGAGTTTGAAGGGGGCGACTTCACGGAGGTGTTTAAGTGTGGATTATATTCTATAAAACCTGCACAATAAAAAATACTTTGCAGTGTCGTCACGCTGGGGGTGAATAAACCTGCCTTGGCTTGTCTATGGTGGGATGTTCAGCGGTTACCATGGTGATGCAAACACTAGCCCGGTTTACATGAGCATTTTAAATCAGAATGAATTAATTCCGAATTAAATAGTCCGGAATTAAAATATTCTCCTTCGAGTTTACATGTATGTACATTTATGAGTTCATGACGAGAACTCGGGATGAGGACGGGAAACATCGGGATCTTTCACAGGCGTTGAACAACTGGAATTAATTTAAGCGGAATAAACGTTTACATGATCGAGGAATAATTTAAATCAGATTTAAGAACGGAATAAACCACTGACTTAATTCGGAATTAGGTTTAAAACCGAATAAACATAAATCTGAATAAACATTAGGAATGAAGTGTTTGCATGGTCTTTTAAAATCGGAATTAACTTTTATTCCGAATTAATTTATTTTAAATCGGATTTAAAGGTCTCATGTAAACGGGGCAACTGTCAAAAACGTTTTAAGATCTGCCTGAAAACTCAAGAAAAAAAAAAAAATCACCAAATGGATTTAAAGAGTTCAAATGAAGCTCAGATTAGAGTCTAACTTGAGTAACAGAGCTTCAGACAGAGCAGTGCTTCCAGTTAGCACCAAACAGCAGTAAAGTCTTGATGATTTGAGCTTTGGAGGGGTGTAGATGCCGGGTGTTTTCTGGGCTTAATGAGTCTAACAAACACGAATTACATAATGTTTCCAGTTTCGTTCCTGCCTTTTCCTGTTTACTGTAGATGTAACCGCGCCTCACAGCCACAGAAACTCAAAATTACCACAATTTTAGGGGGGGAAAAATGTAATTGTGACTTTTCTGACGGGTAAAATTGTGATTCGATTTGTGATTTATGTTTAAAAAAGCAGGATTCTGTCCAGGCCGCACACTGTAGAGGGCTACACTACAGGAAAAACTACAACTTTTACACAGAATAAGACCCCAGGGACACACAGGGAGGGCATCTGACACATAGGG
The DNA here is from genome assembly GCA_030686955.1 of Odontamblyopus rebecca. Lineage (NCBI taxonomy): Eukaryota > Metazoa > Chordata > Actinopteri > Gobiiformes > Gobiidae > Odontamblyopus > Odontamblyopus rebecca. Next base: position 37,009,083 of record CM060666.1, read on the forward strand.
ACCCTTCAGAACATATTTGTAAGGGTCTAAACTACACGTCCAACAAGATTTAGTTGTTAAGTTCTTTGCAGTTCAGAGTGAAAGCAAAGTTCAGTGTAAAATACGAACTAATAAAAGAGCTGTGCTGTGTTGGTCTGTTGGTGTGTCGCGTCGGTCTGTTGGTGTGTCGCGTTGGTCTGTTGGTGTGTCGCGTTGGTCTGTTGGTGTGTCGCGTTGGTCTGTTGGTGTGTCGTGTCGCGTTGGTCTGTTGGTGTGTCGCGTTGGTCTGTTGGTGTGTCGTGTCGCGTTGGTCTGTTGGTGTGTCGCGTTGGTCTGTTGGTGTGTCGCGTCGGTCTGTTGGTGTGTCGCGTTGGTCTGTTGTTGTGTCGTGTTGGTCTGTTGGTGTGTCGTGTTGGTCTGTTGGTGTGTCGCATTGGTCTGTTGGTGTGTCGCGTTGGTCTGTTGGTGTGTCGCGTTGGTCTGTTGGTGTGTCGCGTTGGTCTGTCGCGTTGGTCTGTTGGTGTGCCGCGTTGGTCTGTTGCGTTGGTCTGTTGGTGTGTCGCGTTGGTCTGTTGGTGTGTCGCGTTGGTCTGTTGGTGTGTCGCGTTGGTCTGTCGCGTTGGTCTGTTGGTGTGCCGCGTTGGTCTGTTGCGTTGGTCTGTTGGTGTGTCGCGTTGGTCTGTTGGTGTGTCGCGTTGGTCTGTTGGTGTGTCGCGTCGCGTTGGTCTGTTGGTGTGTCGCGTCGCGTTGGTCTGTTGGTGTGTCGCGTTGGTCTGTTGGTGTGTCGTGTCACGGTCTGTTGGTGTGTCGCGTTGGTCTGTTGGTGTGTCGCGTTGGTCTGTTGGTGTGTCGTGTCACGGTCTGTTGGTGTGTCGCGTTGGTCTGTTGGTGTGTCGCGTCGCGTTGGTCTGTTGGTGTGTCGCGTTGGTCTGTTGGTGTGTCGCGTTGGTCTGTTGTTGTGTCGCGTTGGTCTGTTGGTGTGTCGCGTTGGTCTGTTGGTGTGTCGCGTTGGTCTGTTGGTGTGTCGCGTTGGTCTGTTGGTGTGCCGTGTCGGTCTGTTGGTGTGTCGCGTCGGTCTGTTGGTGTGTCGTGTCGGGCTGTTGGTGTGTCGCGTTGGTCTGTTGGTGTGTCGTGTCGCGTGGGTCTGTTGGTGTGTCGCGTTGGTCTGTTGGTGTGTCGCGTTGGTCTGTTGGTGTGTCGTGTCACGGTCTGTTGGTGTGTCGTGTCGCGTTGGTCTGTTGGTGTGTCGCGTTGGTCTGTTGGTGTGTCGCGTTGGTCTGTTGGTGTGCCGTGTCGCGTTGGTCTGTTGGTGTGTCGCGTCGCGTTGGTCTGTTGGTGTGTCGCGTTGGTCTGTTGGTGTGTCGCGTTGGTCTGTTGGTGTGTCGTGTCACATTGGTCTGTTGGTGTGTCGTGTCGCATTGGTCTGTTAGTGTGTCGTGTCGCGTTGGTCTGTTGGTGTGTCGCGTCGCGTTGGTCTGTTGGTGTGTCGTGTTGAGTTGGTCTGTTGGTGTGTCGTGTCACATTGGTCTGTTGGTGTGTCGCGTCGCGTTGGTCTGTTGGTGTGTCGCGTCGCGTTGGTCTGTTGGTGTGTCGTGTTGAGTTGGTCTGTTGGTGTGTCGTGTCACATTGGTCTGTTGGTGTGTCGCGTCGCGTTGGTCTGTTGGTGTGTCGTGTTGAGTTGGTCTGTTGGTGTGTCGCGTTGGTCTGTTGGTGTGTCGTGTTGGTCTGTTGGTGTGTCGTGTCGCATTGGTCTGTTGGTGTGTCGTGTCGCGTTGGTCTGTTGGTGTGTCGTGTTGGTCTGTTGGTGTGTCGTGTCGCGTTGGTCTGTTGGTGTGTCGCGTTGGTCTGTTGGTGTGTCGCGTTGGTCTGTTGGTGTGTCGCGTTGGTCTGTTGGTGTGTCGCGTTGGTCTGTTGGTGTGTCGCGTTGGTCTGTTGGTGTGTCGCGTTGGTCTGTTGGTGTGTCGTGTCGCGTTGGTCTGTTGGTGTGTCGCGTTGGTCTGTTGGTGTGTCGCGTTGGTCTGTTGGTGTGTCGTGTCGCGTTGGTCTGTTGGTGTGTCGTGTCGCGTTGGTCTGTTGGTGTGTCGTGTCGCGTTGGTCTGTTGGTGTGTCGTGTCGCGTTGGTCTGTTGGTGTGTCGTGTCGCGTTGGTCTGTTGGTGTGTCGTGTTGGTCTGTTGGTGTGTCGTGTCGCGTTGGTCTGTTGCGTTGGTCTGTTGGTGTGTCGCGTTGGTCTGTTGGTGTGTCGCGTTGGTCTGTTGGTGTGTCGCGTTGGTCTGTTGGTGTGTCGTGTCGCGTTGGTCTGTTGGTGTGTCGCATTGGTCTGTTGGTGTGTCGCATTGGTCTGTTGGTGTGTCGTGTCGCGTTGGTCTGTTGGTGTGTCGCGTTGGTCTGTTGGTGTGTCGTGTTGGTCTGTTGGTGTGTCGCGTTGGTCTGTTGTTGTGTCGCGTTGGTCTGTTGGTGTGTCGTGTCGCGTTGGTCTGTTGGTGTGTCGCGTTGGTCTGTTGGTGTGTCGTGTTGGTCTGTTGTTGTGTCGCGTTGGTCTGTTGTTGTGTCGCGTTGGTCTGTTGGTGTGTCGTGTCGCGTTGGTCTGTTGGTGTGTCGCGTTGGTCTGTTGGTGTGTCGTGTCGCGTTGGTCTGTTGGTGTGTCGTGTCGCGTTGGTCTGTTGGTGTGTCGTGTCGCGTTGGTCTGTTGGTGTGTCGTGTCGCGTTGGTCTGTTGGTGTGTCGCGTTGGTCTGTTGGTGTGTCGCGTTGGTCTGTTGGTGTGTCGTGTCGCGTTGGTCTGTTGGTGTGTCGTGTCGCGTTGGTCTGTTGGTGTGTCGCGTTGGTCTGTTGGTGTGTCGTGTCGCGTTGGTCTGTTGGTGTGTCGCGTCGGTCTGTTGGTGTGTCGTGTCGCGTTGGTCTGTTGGTGTGTCGCGTTGGTCTGTTGGTGTGTCGCGTTGGTCTGTTGGTGTGTCGTGTTGGTCTGTTGGTGTGTCGCGTCGGTCTGTTGGTGTGTCGTGTCGCGTTGGTCTGTTGGTGTGTCGCGTTGGTCTGTTGGTGTGTCGTGTCGCGTTGGTCTGTTGTTGTGTCGCGTTGGTCTGTTGGTGTGTCGCGTTGGTCTGTTGGTGTGTCGTGTCGCGTTGGTCTGTTGGTGTGTCGCGTTGGTCTGTTGGTGTGTCGTGTCGGTCTGTTGGTGTGTCGTGTCGCGTTGGTCTGTTGGTGTGTCGCGTTGGTCTGTTGGTGTGTCGTGTTGGTCTGTTGTTGTGTCGCGTTGGTCTGTTGTTGTGTCGCGTTGGTCTGTTGGTGTGTCGTGTCGCGTTGGTCTGTTGGTGTGTCGCGTTGGTCTGTTGGTGTGTCGTGTCGCGTTGGTCTGTTGGTGTGTCGTGTCGCGTTGGTCTGTTGGTGTGTCGTGTCGCGTTGGTCTGTTGGTGTGTCGTGTCGCGTTGGTCTGTTGGTGTGTCGCGTTGGTCTGTTGGTGTGTCGCGTTGGTCTGTTGGTGTGTCGTGTCGCGTTGGTCTGTTGGTGTGTCGTGTCGCGTTGGTCTGTTGGTGTGTCGCGTTGGTCTGTTGGTGTGTCGTGTCGCGTTGGTCTGTTGGTGTGTCGCGTTGGTCTGTTGGTGTGTCGTGTCGCGTTGGTCTGTTGGTGTGTCGCGTTGGTCTGTTGGTGTGTCGCGTTGGTCTGTTGGTGTGTCGTGTCGCGTTGGTCTGTTGGTGTGTCGCGTTGGTCTGTTGGTGTGTCGTGTCGCGTTGGTCTGTTGGTGTGTCGCGTTGGTCTGTTGGTGTGTCGTGTCGCGTTGGTCTGTTGGTGTGTCGCGTTGGTCTGTTGGTGTGTCGTGTCGCGTTGGTCTGTTGGTGTGTCGCGTTGGTCTGTTGGTGTGTCGCGTTGGTCTGTTGGTGTGTCGTGTTGGTCTGTTGGTGTGTCGCGTCGGTCTGTTGGTGCGTCGCGTTGAGTTGGTTTGTTTGTGGTCCTTAAACCAGAGGATAAACAGTTTAATACTCACAGGTCTCTTGAGGAAGAAGACGGACAGGGCCCCGATCAGAGGCATGTCGCCCAACAGAGGCTCCATGACGACGCGCATCACCCCATGGAGCTGCAGACAGGGACAGACAGGGACAGAGACAGGGACAGACAGGGACAGAGACAGGGACAGACAGGGACAGACAGGGACAGACAGGGACAGGGACAGACAGGGACAGACAGGGACAGAGACAGGGACAGAGACAGGGACAGACAGGGACAGACAGGGACAGACAGGGTCAGATCGTGTGTCCACCTTTGTTCTACAACATGCAGGAATCAACACAACTGTAGGTGTATTTTATGATTAAGGAAACAATTTACAAATTTAGCCTGGACTAAACCGGGGCTAAACTGGGACTAAACCGGGACTAAAACAGGACTAAACCAGGACTAAACCAGGGCTTAACTGTTTTAAAGCGTGTTATAAATAAAGCTGGATTTACTGATTGACATATCTTTGTCTCAGAAGAATACAGACATTTTTTGTAAACAGAAGAATACAGAAATTTAAAATGTACCATAATAATAATAATAATAATAATAATAATAATAATAATAATAATAATAATAATAATAATAATAATAATAATAATAATAATAATAATAATAATAATAATAGGCAGCATGGTGGCTGAGTGGCAACACTCGGGCCTCACAGTAAGAAGGTTGTGGGTTCTCCCCGTGCCTGGATGGGTTTCCTCCGGGTGCTCCGGTTTCCCCCATGCAGAGGGGTTCATGGGGGGTCAGGTGCTGTGAGGATTGGGCAGCTGCCCTTGTGACCCAGCAGGATTAAGCGGGAGAAGACGGATGGATGATAATAATAATAATTCTCCTCCCTTATACCCGGGCAGAGCGTCTCACCTGGATGTTTTTGATGCCCGCTCGGCAGTAGAACTTCTTTATGTCCACGTCGATCTCCGTGTTCCCCACAAAACTGAAACAGACACACGTGTTAGCAGAGTTTATCTTTTATTACTTAGATTTACTTTATATAAACATTGACTCGTGCATTTTTGCTACTTATTTGGAATGTATTATTATTATTATTATTATTATTATTATTATTGTTATTGTTATTATTATTATTATTATTATTATTATTGTTATTATTATTATTATTATTATTTTTTTTTTTTTTCTTTCTTTGTTTTTAAATTATATTGTAGAGGTGTAACGATATCCAAGTGTCACGATACAATATTTACTGCGATATCGTGGGAAAACTCACAATTATTATGATATTGTACAGAACAACAAGACTGACTCTAAAACGCTTTGACCAGGACTAAACCAGGACTAAACCAGGACTAAACCAGGACTAAAACCAGGACTAAACCAGGACTAAACCAGGACTAAACCAGGACCAAACCAGGACCAAACCAGGACCAAACCAGGACCAAACCAGGACCAAACCAGGACTAAACCAGAACTAATCCAGGACTAATCCAGGACTAAACCAGAACTAATCCAGGACTAATCCAGGACTAAACCAGGACCAAACCAGGACCAAACCAGGACCAAACCAGGACTAATCCAGGACTAATCCAGAACTAATCCAGGACTAATCCAGGACTAAACCAGGACAAAAACCAGGACAAAAACCAGGACTAATCCAGGACTAAACCAGAACTAAACCAGGACTAAAACCAGGACTATACCAGGACTAATCCAGGGCTAAACCAGGGCTAAACCAGGACTAAACCAGGACTAAACCAGGACTAAACCAGGACTAAACCAGGACTAAACCAGGACTAAACCAGGACTAAACCAGGACTGCTTTTTTTTCTGCATCAGAACTGTTCATTTAAGACATTTGGGATTCGATATATTGTGATGCTCCACGATATTATTGTGAGACCTTTGATATCACGATATCACGACCTGAGTCAGTATAGTCAAATTTTCTTAATTTTTAAGCAGCTTTTCTATATTTTACCTAAACAAATGACAATTCACGCCTCTTGTAACTGTTGGCAGGTCAAAAATAGTGACACTGGGACATTTCTTGTATAAAACTGGGTCAAATCTCTGGTTTTGGGACATTTTGTTGTATAAAACCAGGACAAATCACTAGTTTTGGGACTTTTTTTTTGAATAAAGCACTGGGTCAAATCTCTGGTTTTGTATAAATCTGCTGGGCCAGGGGACACAGAGCTCAGAACTGGGACTGTCCCGGAGAAACAGGGACGTCTGGACTCCCCTACACAAGATAAAAACAGAACCCTGAATATACTGTTCCATCTTTCATGAACTGAACAATTAATTGGATCAGTAAAGTTTGTCGAAAGTCTAAAGCTTGAAGGACACGTAATCATCGTGAACTGTCACGTAACATATTTAGATCACGACAGCTTTTATTGTTGTGAAAATGCTCAGCGTAAAGAATGTATAAAAGGTTGAATATGTTTGTTGTTTTTCGAGGAGGGCTGTGGGCGGAGCTTTAGACAGGGGGCGTGGTCTTGTACATCTAACCGTACGGAAACCGGGTGCAGGAGGCATAACGTCCATCGCGGTCCTCAGACACGCTCGGGGCCCGACCGATATATCGGTTGGCTGATATTATCCGCCGATTTGGGCCCTTGGAAACATATCAATTATCGACTTAAATCTTACCGATCTGGGCCGATATTCCACGTGGATGTTTTCCCTCGTTCTAGTTTAGACTCTATATTCTGCCCATTTAATCCAGTTCACAAACAGATAAATGTCCTGATCTGTGGCGGGGCATCAGGGTTTATCTGAGGAGTCATTTGTCTAAGATTGTGTTGTTTTTGCGGCCGCTCAGTGTGACTCTGGATTAAAGGACAGTTCTTAGGAGCCTGTGTGAGGCTGAGTGTTGAAATGTGTCGGTTTGTCCTGGTTCAGTCCTGGTTCAGTCCCGGTTCAGTCCCGCTTTAGTCTTGGTTCAGTCCTGGTTTAGTCCTGATTTAGACCTGGTTTTAGTCCTGGTTTAGTCCTGGTTTGCAAACTCCACACAGAAACTAAACACAGAAAGGCCCGGGTGACCCAGGGATCGAACCCGCAACCTTCTTGCTGTGAGGCCTGAGTGTTGCCACTCAGCCACCGTGCCGCCGATTTAGACCTGGTTTTAGTCCTGATTTAGTCCTGGTTTAGACCTGGTTTTAGTCCCGATTTAGACCTGGTTTTAGTCCCGATTTAGACCTGGTTTTAGTCCCGATTTAGACCTGGTTTAGTCCTGATTTAGACCTGGTTTTAGTCCTGGTTTAGTCCTGGTTTAGACCTGGTTTTAGTCCTGGTTTAGTCCTGGTTTAGTCCTGGTTTAGTCCTGGTTTAGTCCTGGTTTTAGTCCTGGTTTAGACCTGGTTTTAGTCCTGATTTAGACCTGGTTTTAGTCCTGGTTTAGACCTGGTTTTAGTCTTGGTTTAGTCCTGGTTTAGACCTGGTTTAGACCTGGTTTAGACCTGGTTTAGACCTGGTTTAGACCTGGTTTTAGTCCTGGTTTTAGTCCTGGTTTAGTCCTGGTTTAGTCCTGGTTTAGTCCTGATTTAGACCTGGTTTTAGTCCTGGTTTAGTCCTGGTTTAGACCTGGTTTAGACCTGGTTTAGTCCTGATTTATACCTGGTTTTAGTCCTGGTTTAGTCCTGATTTAGACCTGGTTTTAGTCCTGGTTTAAGTCCTGATTTAGACCTGGTTTTAGTCCCGATTAGTCCCGATTTCGACCTGGTATAGACCTGCTTTTAAACCAGGACTTAACCAGGTCTATACCAGGACTAAAACCAGGTCTAACCCAGGACAATACCAGATCTAAACCAGGTCTAAATCAGATTTAAACCAGGACTAAACCAGGACTAAACCAGGACTACAACAGGATTTAACCAGGATTAAACTCAGGCATGTTTTTGATGAAGGAACAATGTCAGAACGTGGCAGAAAGCTCCAAACTGTTGATTTCGGCACCACAGCGCCGCTTTAAAGCTTCTATATTACACAGAACAGAACCTCCTGAGCTTTAAGCCTCGTTAGAATGTTTCACCTCATCAAAAACACACTGGGAGTTTCGTTTCATTCACACCCTTCAGTAATCCTGGTTTATTCGTCGGACTAAATCCCCAAAGCTCAAAATGCAAAAGTGCTTTCAGTTTGAGGGAAGAACTCAGCCTAAATCTGCAGGTTTGTGAATGAAAGAAAACACAACTCCAGGTCCGATTAACGATCAATTTTCGATTAATCATTGACTTTTTTATGTTAAACTTATCATCGTTATTATTACTATTACTCATCTGCATAAATAAACTCAACTTTACACCAAATAAACCATAACCAGGTCTAAACCAGGTCCAAACCAGGTCCAAACCAGGTCCAAACCAGGTCTCAACCAGGTCTAAACCAGGTCTAAACCAGGTCTAAACCAGGTCTCAACCAGGTCTAAACCAGGTCTAAACCAGGTCCAAACCAGGTCCAAACCAGGTCCAAACCAGGTCTCAACCAGGTCTAAACCAGGTCTAAACCAGGTCCAAACCAGGTCCAAACCAGGTCCAAACCAGGTCTCAACCAGGTCTAAACCAGGTCTAAACCAGGTCTAAACCAGGTCCAAACCAGGTCCAAACCAGGTCTCAACCAGGTCCAAACCAGGTCTAAACCAGGTCCAAACCAGGTCTAAACCAGGTCCAAACCAGGTCTCAACCAGGTCTAAACCAGGTCCAAACCAGGTCCAAACCAGGTCTCAACCAGGTCCAAACCAGGTCTAAACCAGGTCCAAACCAGGTCTAAACCAGGTCCAAACCAGGTCTAAACCAGGTCTAAACCAGGTCCAAACCAGGTCTAAACCAGGTCCAAACCAGGTCCAAACCAGGTCTAAACCAGGTCCAAACCAGGTCCAAACCAAAACTAAACCAGGTCCGAACTTATTCTGTTCTGTTGTTTCTGCTCTAGTTTTGTGAAGAACTGTTCATATGTGACGTGAACAAACCAGACACATGTTCAGCCTGTTCTTCTCTGTTCTGTTCTTATTACTATAAGTCGCCTTTAAGAGGAAATGTCTGTTCCTGGACTCTGATTTGAGCAAATCAATTTCCCCCAAAAATGTGACTTAAATGTTTTTTTCTTCTTCATTGTGCATTTTTGTTTGGTGTTGATTCTGACTTATAGTCAGAAAAATACATTAATTAGTCGAATAATCGTGCCCATCTCTTTTGTTTTTATTTGATTCATTTTTTATTTTATTTTATTTATTTGAGCATCAGTAGAGCTTTTAATAGAAGAAAGCAGTTGCTTGATGACATTAACATAATAAAAAAGAACTGTCATGTGAATAAACAAAGTATTTCAAGTCCATCATGCTCAAAAGGAGAAGGAAGAAGTTTTAAAACTTCGACCTCTTGTCTAAAAAATGATCACGTATTTCATTTTCACTACATTATTGCAATACATTTTACATGAACATTGCAGTAATTAATACTTTTCAGTGTGGTCACTGCTGCTCACGTTTACATGAGTTCCATTTCATTTTCCTCATTGACCTTTTCCTTTACAGCATATTTCATATTCACGTTTTTAGGTCAACACATTTCCATGGTTCAGGACATTTTCTTACTGCGAGACATTTTACATGATCATTTCAATATTTAATATGAATTTCATTTCATAACACATGATTTCAACCGTCAACTTCAGTGTATTTCACAAATATGTTTTCCTTGTAATTATGTTTGAAGTGGATTATGTTTTCACTTGTTTTTTGAGCTCCAGATTCAGGGAGTTCCACAGTTTAACACCTGTTATGGAAAAACTTTTTTTCACTGTGAGTATTTTTCACAGCTTGAAATTGAGCTGCGCCTCAGGTTGTTTCCACCACATCTTTCAGTGAACATTGACTGGATTTGCCTCAGTCGGAGTTTGTTGCTTTGGCTTTAAACATTATTTGTGCTGTTTTAAATGTAACAAGATCGTCTGGTTTGTGATGAGAAAACCACATTAAAACAGATCAGAGAACAGAGTCGTATAAACCCGTTAAAGACCAGAGCTGCAGGACGTGAGACTGAAGCGGGACCAGACCCACCTGACCTCCAGGTCCATGATGACCTGCCTCTTGTCCACGTTCTCTGTATAAACCTTCACCCCGTTCACCCTCAGAGGCTGAAAACACAAGAGGAAAAGGCGGCAGGTTAAACCCCAAAGACCTGAGGGTAATTTTAATACATTTCTCCTCGTCTGGATTTTTGTCTTAATTTCACTTTTAAAACTGCCCCTTTTCCCCCTAATGAAGTGTTCTACCTCCTTTTGTTCAGTCCAACCTGTTATTTCACAATCTGCTGCTGTAGTTGTGTCATGAGGCTGTGAGAAAAGCTACAGGACCAGAAATAGAGATGAAAAAAAAAAAAACAGGAAATAAAATTCTTTTATACAAAACACACAGCAAACATGTAGAAACTACTTTTTGGACATAAAAAATGCTTAATTTAGAGCTTTAGCGACAAAAATGTAAAATCTCAAGTCTGTAAGTAAATTAAAAATCTCCTTATTGCCCTAAAAACAAAAAAAGTGCAGTGGCTCCATGACTTTCCTGGTCCAGTCCTGGAAACAGCTCCTGTCAGGACCACGGCCAGAGCCACAGCACTTCTGCATTTCCAGGGTGGAAATTACATTTGGATTTGTTTATTTGGACTGAAATAAACCTTTAAATAAAAATAGAAAGAGATGCACAATTACACACACCAAGATGTGTCATTTTCCATGTGTGTGAGAATTAACTCCACTTAGAGCGACTTTTTCCCTCGTTATAAACACACACAGTCAGAGGAGTCGACCATCTTGACTCACTTCACTCTTTGGCAAAGTTTGGCTCGATCAAAATGGACGGAGCGCATGAGTTTGGGGGCGACAGTCGCTCAGTTTGTCGAGTGTTTCTCCACTGATCTGAAGGTTGGTGGTTTGAATCCCGCTCTCGACATAAACATCATTGGTTGAGCGTCAGATCCACTGACCCACAGTCGCTGGTGTGAGTCCAGCTCCCACAGATGAAGCTGTCGTCGTGTCCTTGGGCAAGACACTTAACCCAGCTCGCCCCCAGTGTCTGCGTGCACTGGTGTACGAATGTGTGTGTGAATGGGTGAGTGGTTCCCTTCCTGGCGCTTTGAGCCTTGAAAGGTAGAAAAGCGCTATAAAAATGTGACCATTACTTTACATTACATGACACAACTACAGCAGCAGATTGTGAAATAACAGGTTGGACTGAACAGAAGGAGGTAGAACACTTCATTAGGGGGAAAAGGGGCAGTTTGAAAAGCAAAATTAAGAGCAAAATCCAGGCGAGGAGAAATGTGCTAAAACTGCCCTCAGGTTTGCCTCACCTTGTCTCCCAGGTCGATCTTGGTGAAGCAGAAGGAGCTCAGATATGGAGTGGCGTTTTTCACGGCAGGTTCGATGGTTTCCCTGAAGAGTTTATCCACAAACTGACAGATGAAGGGCCACATCTGCTTCACCGTCTGCACACAGGACACACAGAGCGCCGCGTGAACACACACCTCAGCTTTAGCGACGGGTCACATTATCTTTACTGTCCGATGCAAAACTGGGCACTTCATGAGTCGGTGCATTTGAATAGAGACACGCGAGGCTCCACGGCCCGAGGTTTTGGTAGAACGCCTTCAAGGCTCAAAGTGCTTTACATCAAGGACCACAAACATAACAGGGCCGTGCAGTCATGTTTTATCGCTCTGCACAAAGCAAATCATTCAAGTTTGAGCACATTCTTTTGGCAACTGCTCAGCCAAAACAAAATATCGGCCTGTGCTGGAAATTTAAGGCAGATAGCTATAGGCTAAAAAGAGCAAATATCGGCCCAATATATCGTCCTACAGATATGTCAACCTGTCTCTACCCCAATATTAACCGAAATCTGGTGATATCGTATCGTCAAAGGTCTCACAATAACATCGTGGAGCATCACAATATATCGAATCCCAAGTGTCTTTGCTTAAATGAACAGTTCTGATGCAGAAATAGCTAAAAAAAAACAGAGGGAACTACATAGACCATGATCCTTTGCTCCGTTTCAGTGCAGACGACATGAAGAAATAACTGTTCTAAGCACTTTTACATCTTCATTCTGTGGATTAAGTCTGTGAAGCATTTTTAGAGGAAAAAGTCGCAGATTCACAGTTTTATATTGTGATAAATCTGGTACAGTGAGATGTTTATGGAATATGAACAAAAGAACAAATGAACAAAAGAAGGAAGAAACAAACGAAAGAAAAAAACTAAAGAAAGAACGAACAAAAGAAAACATAAAAGAAAGAACTTAAAAACAAACAAAAGTAAGAAAGAACGAAAAAGAACAGAACGAACGAACAAAGGAAGGAAAGAAAGAATGAAAAAGAGGGAACAAAAGAAGGAAGAAACAAACGAAAGAAAGAAAAAAACTAAAGAAAGAACGAACAAAAGAAAACATAAAAGAAAGAACTTAAAAACAAACAAAAGTAAGAAAGAACGAAAAAGAACAGAATGAACGAACAAAGGAAGGAAAGAAAGGATGAAAAAGAGGGAACAAAAGAAGAAGCAAATAAACGAAAGAAAGAATGAAAGAAAAAACTAAAGAAAGAAAGAAGCACGAAAGCAGAATTACAGAAAGAAACACTGAAAAAACAAAAAAATAAAGAACAAGAAAGAACAAAAGAACAAACAAACAAAGGACTCCTGTGATGACTCCTTTACTCCAGTGATTCTCGCCCGTTCTGAAATAAACCCATTTGTAATAAAGACCTAATTAACTGTTCTGGCCTCGAATCGTTCCCCGTCCCCAGAGACACTTCCTGCTTTTGCCGACGCTCCACATTCAAACGAACCCGTCACAAATCCACCACCGAATCCTCCCTGCTGAAGTCGCCCCATCAAACTCAAACCTGCACGAAAACTCCGTCCATCGTTTGTGCTGCAGAAAGTTCAGTTTGTGCGATTCTGGTTCTTCAGATATTCACAGTTTTATTTTGGTCGATGACGTCGTCCAGAACCTCAGAATGTGAAACAGCCTCAGAACAGGAAGAAAATGATGTCAAACGTTTGTATTTGGTTTGTGCTGTTTTGTGCTGTGTGAGGATCTGAGGCTGAGGAAAAGTCTGTGTTATTCTAGAAAATATGAACCAAAAGCAAATGACTAAAGACGGAAACAGACTTTATAAGAGGAAATTCACTGTAGTCTGTGATAATAGCCTTAAATATTATAGATTTAACACTATTTAATATAAAGATTTCAGTGTTTCCAGTCATTTCTTTCTCGTATAGAGGATATCAGGATTTTCAACAAGCAAATTTTAAAATATAAAAAATATTAGTTTCTAATCAAACTTTTTCACATATTTCCAGTGTCTGTGTCATTTATATGAAGCATTGTTAGTTTATTTTATGTATGTGTGAATTGGCTCCGACCTTAAAAATGGTGTGAATAACTTTAAAATAGTTTATTTTCTAAAACACAGTTGGGACATTAATCTAAGTTCTGAGGACGTGAACGCACTCAGTTCTTTTTTAACATCCCGACATTCAACATGTGATTATTACGTTTGGACTGAGCTCAGGACCAGATTTTCACCGACTGGAGGCGACGCCTGGTTTAATCCTGGTTTAGACCTGTTGAAGTCCTGGTTTAGTCCTGGTTTAGTCCTGGTTTAGACATGGTTTAGACCTGGTTTAGTCCTGGTTGAAACCAGGTCTTAATCAGGACTAAACCAGGTCTATAATCAGGACTAAAACGAGGTCTAAATCAGGACTAAACCAGGTCTTAATCAGGACTAAACCAGGTCTATAATCAGGACTAAAACGAGGTCTTAATCAGGACTAAACCAGGTCTTAATCAGGACTAAACCAGGTCTATAATCAGGACTAAAACGAGGTCTAAATCAGGACTAAACCAGGTCTATAATCAGGACTAAACCAGGTCTTAATCAGGACTAAACCAGGTCTAAATCAGGACTAAAACGAGGTCTTAATCAGGACTAAACCAGGTCTATAATCAGGACTAAACGAGGTCTTAATCAGGACTAAACCAGGTCTAGATCAGGACTAAAACCGTGCCACTGCCTCATGAGTAAATTGTTGGAAATGGCAACATAAAAAGTGTCGGAATGACGGGATGTCGGAATAGCGCTGAACTCCGCAACGGCACAATCGTACAGAAAAGTGCACAACTGTCACGTTTACACAAAACCCGTTCGCTCGGCTCGGCGTCCGCACTCCACAGGAAAGTGAAAAACTCCAGTCAGTCTTAAAAGCTCCATGAGAGACACAGACTGAACAGACATGGTCACGGGGAGCTGCTGTCGGCGCCGTTCTTTATTCTTCTGAACGCACGGGCGCCTTCGGCTACGCACAGCACAACGCTCGTTCACACACTGTGAGAAAACGCAAAACTGAACAAAACAGTCGGCGAAAGGTGAACCACGGAGGCATCGGGGCGAATCGGAAGCCAAAAGCTCCCGATCGGGACGTCTCTAATTGTATTTCATGTTTTCATTCCCCTCGTGCCGTCTCTGCGCAGCACTGAGGAGACTTTGTGTTGGCGAAATGTGAGAAACAAATAAAGTTGGACTGGAAATGAACTCGAATGAATCCAAATCCACGTTACCTTGTTTAACCACTCCACCCGCTCCACGTCCGGATAATGAACCTGCGAACACAAAAAGGACAACGTTAGTTCACAAATATAGTACGGCGTTACACGGTCAACGGTGTGAATATAAATAGAAGCGCGTGAGTAATGGAGATGTGAAGTGGCACAGGCTGCGGCGGAGTCTGTATGTGGGACACTGACGATGCTGAAGCACCAAAAGAGCCGAAAGAGTCGAAAATCAGACACGAATGACGAATTGATACCAAACTAGTACCGAAACTAGATACTCATTTATCGCAGGTGTCGATACTGGAAAAAAATCCCGTAAGCGGATAAAACGTGACATTTCCTGCCCAGGTTCATCTCGAGTTTGGTCTGAGCAAACGTCCACACGGTGTAAAAAACAAACTATTTTGTGTTGAAAATTTTCTATTCACATGTGGCCTTGTAATCTCTCAGTGCTCCAGGTCTAAACCAGGTCTAAACCGGGTTTAAACCAGGTCTAAACCAGATCTAAACCAGATCTAAACCAGATCTAAACCAGATCTAAACCAGGTTTAAACCAGGTCTAAACCAGATCTAAACCAGGTTTAAACCAGATCTAAACCAGGTCTAAACCAGGTTTAAACCAGGTCTAAACTGGGTCTATCTAAATCAGATCTAAACCAGTTCTAAAACAGGTCTAAACCAGATCTAAACCAGGTCTAAACCGGGTTTAAACCAGGTCTAAACCAGGTCTAAACCAGATCTAAACCAGATCTAAACCAGATCTAAACCAGATCTAAACCAGATCTAAACCAGGTTTAAACCAGGTCTAAACTGGGTCTATCTAAATCAGATCTAAACCAGTTCTAAAACAGGTCTAAACCAGATCTAAACCAGGTCCAAACCAGGACTAAAACCAGGTCTAAATCAGGACTAAACGCAAGTCTAAATCAGGTCTAAACCAGGACTAAACCCAGGTCTAAACCAGGTTTAAAACCAGGTCTAAACCAGGTCTAAACCAGGTCTAAACCAGGTCTAAATCAGGACTAAACCAGGACTAAACCAGGACTAAACCAGGACTAAACCAGGACTAAACCAGGACTAAACCAGAGCTAAACCAGAGCTAAATCAGGACTAAACCAGGACTAAACCAGGACTAAACCAGGACTAAACCAGGACTAAAACCAGGCAGTGCAGCGCTCCGCTACCTCATGAGGAAACTGTCGGAATGGTGGGGTCAAAAAGTGTCGGAAAACGGGATGAATCCCGGTCTGTGAAGTGACTGAAACAAATAAACGCCCCGACTCTTATTTGGCGTTTTCCTGTAGCCGAACATAACAGAACGCTACAAGGACATAGAGATGAAGAAAACTGGGACATTTTCTCATTTTTCCTACATTTTGCCGGACTTACGACCGCGAACCCCAGAGGAAGTCGTCATGTCTCCACACGTCTTCCTGCTATTGGTCCCCGGAAAGTCTCGGAAACTCAAGTCAGCGGGAAAATAAAGTTCTCGAGCACGTCTTTGTTCACTGCCGTGGACTGAGGTTCGGTCTTAAGCCTTCAGGAGCACGAGGCTTTGAATAGATTTGAATGCTCCTCCAGGACGTCACGGAATAACACCAGAGAAATAAGACCTGACGAACAGAGTCCGCCTGACCTGCCTGACATGAAGTCGCCCCGTCAAACTCAAACCTGCACAAAAACTGTGTCCATCGTTTGTGCTGCAAAAAGTTTCGTTTGTGCGATTCTGGTTCTTCAGATATTTGCAGTTTTATTTTGTAAATTTTGTACATATACTTATTCACTTTATATTATTATTTTTATTATTATTTCTATTTTTTTCATGCACACTTCTTTTCCTTTTTTGCACTAAACTGTCCTGGAGCGACTGTGACTGTTGAATTTCTCCACTGTGAGATCAATAAAGTTGAATCTTATCTTATTTCAGCCGATGACGTCGTCCAGAACCTCAGAATGTGAAACAGGCTCAAAACAGGAAGAAAATGATAGAAATCGTTTGTATTTGGTTTGTGCCGTTTTGTGCTGTGACAGTTTCATTTGTGTGAGTTTATTTCTAAAATGATTCATTATTATTTCTGTGGTAATTATAGGACGTCATTTCTGCTCAGCTGACGGAGACAAACTCCACAAAACTAGTGAAGAGAAACGACCTGAGGCTGTGGAAAAGTCTGTGTTATTCTAGAAATTATGAATCAAAAGCAAATGACTAAAGACTGAAACAGACTCTGGGCAGCGCAGACTCCACCCAAAACCACCACGGCGGAGAAACGGAAGCGCAAATGTAGAACTGTGGCAGAAGGTGTGGGCTGCAGATTTACTCAAAGGCAGAAAAAGTCTCTCCCCAGAACAGAGTTGGTGCATCAGCCGCTCTCCAGGTCAAAGTGAGTCCGTGTTTTGTCCGGTCACAGGCCGTTATTCCGACACCGGCGTCTCACTGTGGGACTCGTGTGTCCGTTTGTTCTCAGACGTCCTGCACTCCCACATTTTCCCCCGAGGTCGGAGCGGCGGAACATTCGCTTTTTTAACATCCCGACATTCGACATGTGATTATTAAGTTTGGACTGAGCTCTTTTCAGGACCAGATTTTCACCGACTGGAGGCGACGCCTGGTTTAATCCTGGATAAATCCTGTTTTAGTCCTGGTTTAGACCTGGTTTTAGTCATGTTATAGACCTGGTTGAGTCCTGGTTTAGTCCTGGTTTAGACCTGGTTTAGACCTGGTTTAGACCTGGTTTAGACCTGGTTTAGACCTGGATAAATCCTGTTTTAGTCCTGGTTTAGACCTGGTTTAGTCCTGGTTTAGTCCTGGTTTAGTCCTGGTTTAGTCCTGGTTTAGTCCTGGATAAATCCCAGTTTAGTCCTGGTTTAGACCTGGTTTAGTCCTGGTTTAGACCTGGTTTAGACCTGGTTTAGACCTGGTTTAGACCTGGTTTAGACCTGGATAAATCCTGTTTTAGCCCTGGTTTAGACCTGGTTTAGTCCTGGTTTAGTCCTGGTTTAGTCCTGGTTTAGTCCTGGTTTAGTCCTGGATAAATCCCAGTTTAGTCCTGGTTTAGACCTGGTTTAGTCCTGGTTTAGTCCTGACTTTAGTCCTGACTTTAGTCCTGGTTTAGTCCCGGTTTAGACCTGGTTTGAGTCCTGACTTTAGTCCTGGTTTAGACCTGGTTTAATCCTGATTTAGACCTGCTTTTATATCTGGTTTAGAACTGGTTTAGAACTGGTTTAGAACACGTTTAGAACTGGTTTGGACCTGGTTTAGTCCTGGTTTGGACCTGGTTTATTCCTGGTTTATTCCTAGTATAGACCTGGTTTAGTCCTGGTATAGACCTGGTTTAGTCCTGGTATAGACTTGGTATAAAAGCAGGTCTATACCAAGTCGAAACCAGGTCTTAATCGGGACTAAAACCGGGTCTAAAGCAGAACTAAACAAAAATCCCCGTTCTGTGTCGTATAAACTGTGAGGAGCTGAAGCAGACACGACTCTGCTCTGAAAACATCTCAAATCAAACTCCTGTCATCACTGGAAAATATAAATATCATTTTCTAAATTGGGAAAACACAACTATCTATTTGAGATGATTCTGTCTGTACATAAAACCCTCCGCGGTCCTGCTCCAGCTCCATTAAACCTTTCAAAATCGGGTATTTTGGACTAAAACGCCTGAAAAATGTAATAAAAGTTTCAAAGTAAAGCTGCTCTTGAACCCTTTGGAGTAAACGTAAAAGTTTGGGCATTTTGGAAAGGCGACATTCTGTATTTTCTACCACAAAAGAAAAAAATACTCCAAGTATAACCAATAAAAAGTTATACTCTTTGGAACACAGAGAAATTAAGACTTTTTATCTTCGCCTCGATTTTTCTTTGTAAAAACAAGAGTGTAAACAGCCAAGTTTGGTTCTTATAGACTTCAACACAGTATTTCCTCACAGTATCAGGTCTTGTTTACTCCCATTTCAAATTTGAAAACAATAGCTCTAAAAATTAGCATTTTACAGCATTATTTATATGGTTTAGTTCATGCGTTTTTACAGAGGGACAATTTGGAGACTCCAAATGGACACTGGATCAATTTGGATAAACTTGGATAACGTCTGGAAAAAATACAATAACTTTTGAATGCTTCAACCTACAGACATCAGTGAGGCTCTGAAAACCCCCAAACTGAAAACAAAGCACAGAAAGCGATTTACGCACAGAGACGACAAATTACGCGCAACCACACTGATTCCTATACTATTTACCCTTTACGCACACAAAATGCACCTCCCAAATAAACCCTGACCCCCCACATTATACCTCTCCGTGTTCAGCAGCTCATTGGCTACAAGGACGTAGCATCACTTTTATCCTGCAACCTAACAGCTAATAGGATCTACAAGGCTGACAGTTGGGAGTGAACTTTTGCCAGTCTGTGACACTCATTGGCTTCTCCTCGCTCCAGTCGACCCCCACACTGTTGCAATTGGCCAGAGTCGCCATCAATCAAAAGCTAAAGTCCGGGGGAACATTATGACATCAAACATTAGCTCCAAATGTCAATATTGGCAGCAAGAATCGGATAAAAACGGGGAGAAAAATGGCAATTATTATTTTTTTAGGAACAGAATTGCTGCAGTCTTTGTCCCCCTGTGGATCTAATTTGTTTTTGGACCTTATGGCTTTTTCGGATTATAATCTCTGGACTGTTACGGACAGAATGATGCCTAAACTTGTGGGGAAGGATCAATGTTTGGACTAGGGCTGGGCGATATGGACCAAAAAATATATCTCGATATATTTTGCTATATCTCGATATACGATATATATCTCGATATCTTTACAGGAAAAATAACCCCCTCCCACACTACTGCAAAAACAACAGACACATTTTATCTGATTAATATTCATTTAGTACTGCACTTAAACACTCTGTGGCCCTTTTTGGACCCTCACCCACAGTTTAAGAACCTCTTCTTTAAGAGAACTTCCACTGGTACTGCACATTTACCAAACCAAACGCACATTGTGACAAATATGATCACACTCAGTATTCAGACCTTGAGTCCGTGACAAGACCGAGTCCAAATGCGCTCGCTTTAGAGAAGGAAGTCCAGTGGTGTGGGGGTGTCTAATGAGTGGTGGGGCAGGTGTGGGTCCTGCTGCGGGGCGCTCCTCGTTTAAGGGGGCGTGGGTGTGTTTTGAAGCGGAGTTTGTTCGTATGAGTGATATCGGCCACACGCGGAGCCCGTATGGTGGAGTTGTGGGCGGTCGGGGGTGTCATGTGGTTGCGCTCGCGCTGGGCAGGTGCATTTAGAAAGTTTAACTCGTCACGTTGCGTCTGTGCGCAGTTCTCCTTATTGTGGCTGCAGAAGCACTCGCACAGATGCTGTTTGTTTTTCCCGTTCGCACAACGAAATATTTACTCGCAAATGCGAGTGAAATGGGCACATTGGAGAGCCCTGGTCCCAGTCTTGGTTTAGTCCGCGACCGAGCCCTAGGCTCTGCGGCCGCGTTTAGTCCTGGTTTAGTCCTAGTCCTGGTTTAGTCCGCGGCCAGCTCCGGGCTCCGCGGAGGAGCTCGGGGGACAAACGCGAGGAGGCGGAGGTGAGCGCAGCACAGAGAAGGTGAAACAAGCGAAGCGGCGAAGCCAGAAGTAAACATAAGCATTATAGCGATATATCGATATGTCAGAATTCATATCAAGTTTCAAAAATATCTCGATATATTTTAAATATCGAGATATCGCCCACCCCTAGTTTGGACCATAGACCCCCTTCAAAGGGAACGCCAAAGTACTAGTATCGGGGTGCGGTTTGAAAAATGTTTTGGTGCAAGTGCTGTGATTGTTGTACCTCAAAATGGTGTTTATGGTCGGAAAGACGAGAGCCGTATCTTTCTGGTGATGTGTTACATGTGTTGGTGTCTCAAGTTGGGTCGCGTGTGTGTCGCTCGGTATTCGCTGTTTATACGATGACCCGGTACCGGGACATGGAATTTTAAGGGTTTAAAAGAGTTTATTTACAGTTAAATTTAATCACAAACACTCGAGCGTCGAGTAGAGACGACGTAAAATCCCGTTCACAGAGACTTCATTTGAACCGTCGGCCTTTTCAGTTCCCGCCGCACACTCCTGGAATCTGGTCCCCGCAGAAATAAGGAACATGAGCTCTACCCAGAGCTTCAGCAGATCTGAGAAACAGCGACTTGTGGACAATCAGAGACATGAACATCACTGATCTGTGTGTAACATCACATCAAACGCCAAATGTCTGTGTGTGATTGTGATTTGTGTTTATTGCCTTTATTCTATGTGCTGTATGTGTTTTTAATGTTCCCATTTTACTGTTTACTGTTGACTGTTAATATTCACTTTAATGTCTGTGTCATGTGTGATGGGCTGAATGTTTCTGTGCCTGTGTCCTGACTAGAACATGGAGAAACATCTGAGGAGAAACGACTAGAACACGGAGAAACATCTGAGGAGAAACGACTAGAACACGGAGAAACATCTGAGGAGAAACGACGAGAACACGGAGAAACATCTGAGGAGAAACGACTAGAACACGGAGAAACATCTGAGGAGAAACAACGAGAACACGGAGAAACATCTGAGGAGAAACGACTAGAACACGGAGAAACATCTGAGGAGAAACGACTAGAACACGGAGAAACATCTGAGGAGAAACGACTAGAACACGGAGAAACATCTGAGGAGAAACGACTAGAACACGGAGAAACATCTGAGGAGAAACGACTAGAACACGGAGAAACATCCGAGGAGAAACGACTACAACACGGAGAAACATCTGAGGAGAAACGACGAGAACACGGAAAAACATCCGAGGAGAAACGACTAGAACACGGAGAAACATCCGAGGAGAAACGACTAGAACACGGAGAAACATCTGAGAAGAAACAACGAAAAACACGGAGAAACATCGGAGAAGAAATGACTAAAACGTGGAGAAACATCTGAGGAAAAATGACAAAAACATGGAGAAATGTCCGGGAAAAAACTACTAAACCATGGAGAAACATCTGAGAAGAAACAACTAGAACATGGAGAAACATCTGAGGAGAAACGACTAGAACACAGAGAAACATCTGAGAAGAAATGACTAGAACATGGAGAAACATCTGAAAAGAAATGACTAGAACATGGAGAAACATCTGAGAAGAAATGACAAGAACATGGAGAAACATCTGAGGAAAAACGACGAAAACATGGAGAAACATCTGAGAAGAAATGACTAGAACATGGAGAAACATCTGAGAAGAAACAACTAGAACATGGTGAAACATCTGAGGAGAAACAACGAAAACACGGAGAAACATCTGAGAAGAAACGACTAGAACATGGAGAAACATCTGAGAAGAAACAACAAAAAACATGGAGAAACATCTGAGAAGAAAAGACTAGAACATAGAGAAACATCTGAGAAGAAACAACTAGAACATGGAGAAACATTTTGAGTCGAGACATTTGAATATTCCTACACGTAAATCGTTGGATGCTGCGAGTTATTTTCGGCTTATTTGCTGGGCTGATGTAGTCGTACCAAAACACTCCATCTGCTCCTGGTCTGGCTCTTCTATTAAATTTTAGAACCTTTTGTGGCCCTCGAGCCAAAAAGTTTGCCCACCCCTGGTCTATGCTGTTGCCCCACTTCTGTGCGAGTTGCCCCATGAGCTCCGAACCGCGGGGTCAGAGCTCAGATCAAACACAAACTAAACACACGGAGAGCGAAGCCAATCAGCGACGAACTTTGAGCCACACAAATACTGCACTTTCACTTTTACGATAACGTATCTCGCCGATCAGGAGCAGGTTTCACCCCGAGCAGAAGAAGATCCCACCATGAAAATAAAAGAAAACTATTTAGACCATCTCCCGTTTTATTTCATTCAACGTCAGAACTTTATTTTCTGTTCCCATGTGTCCGAACACCTGTGTAAACCCCCCAGGTCTGAACCAGGTCTGAACCAGGTCTGAACCAGGTCTGAACCAGGTCTGAACCAGGTCTGAACCAGGTCTAAAGCAGGTCTGAACCAGGTCTAAATTAAAGCAGGTCTAAAGCAGGTCTAAAGCAGGTCTAAAGCAGGTCTAAACTAAAGCAGGTCTAAAGCAGGTCTAAAGCAGGTCTAAACTAAAGCAGGTCTAAAGCAGGTCTAAAGCAGGTCTAAAGCAGGTCTAAACTAAAGCAGGTCTAAAGCAGGTCTAAAGCAGGTCTAAATTAAAGCAGGTCTAAAGCAGGTCTAAATTAAAGCAGGTCTGAACCAGGTCTGAACCAGGTCTAAAGCAGGTCTGAACCAGGTCTAAATTAAAGCAGGTCTAAAGCAGGTCTAAAGCAGGTCTAAAGCAGGTCTAAACTAAAGCAGGTCTAAAGCAGGTCTAAAGCAGGTCTAAAGCAGGTCTAAACTAAAGCAGGTCTAAAGCAGGTCTAAAGCAGGTCTAAAGCAGGTCTAAAGCAGGACTAAAGCAGGTCTAAAGCAGGTCTAAACTAAAGCAGGTCTAAAGCAGGTCTAAAGCAGGTCTAAATCAGGACTAAAGGAGGTCTAAATTAAAGCAGGTCTAAAGCAGGTCTAAACCAGGTCTAAAGCAGGTCTAAAGCAGGTCTAAACTAAAGCAGGTCTAAAGCAGGTCTAAAGCAGGTCTAAAGCAGGTCTAAACTAAAGCAGGTCTAAAGCAGGTCTAAAGCAGGTCTAAAGCAGGTCTAAAGCAGGTCTAAAGCAGGTCTAAACTAAAGCAGGTCTAAAGCAGGTCTAAAGCAGGTCTAAAGCAGGTCTAAACTAAAGCAGGTCTAAAGCAGGTCTAAACTAAAGCAGGTCTAAAGCAGGTCTAAACTAAAGCAGGTCTAAAGCAGGTCTAAAGCAGGTCTAAAGCAGGACTAAAGCAGGTCTAAACTAAAGCAGGTCTAAAGCAGGTCTAAAGCAGGTCTAAAGCAGGTCTAAAGCAGGACTAAAGCAGGTCTAAAGCAGGTCTAAACTAAAGCAGGTCTAAAGCAGGTCTAAAGCAGGTCTAAATCAGGACGAAAGCAGGTCTAAATCAGGACTAAAGCAGGTCTAAATCAGGACTAAAGCAGGTCTAAAGCAGGTCTAAAGCAGGTCTAAAGCAGGACTAAAGCAGGTCTAAAGCAGGTCTAAATCAGGACTAAAGCAGGTCTAAAGCAGGTCTAAATCAGGACTAAAGCAGGTCTAAATCAGGACTAAAGCAGGTCTAAAGCAGGACTAAAGCAGGTCTAAATCAGGACTAAAGCAGGTCTAAATCAGGTCTAAATCAGGACTAAAGCAGGTCTAAATCAGGACTAAAGCAGGTCTAAATCAGGTCTAAATCAGGTCTAAATCAGGTCTAAATCAGGACTAAAGCAGGTCTAAATCAGGACTAAAGCAGGTCTAAATCAGGACTAAAGCAGGTCTAAATCAGGTCTAAATCAGGACTAAAGCAGGTCTAAATCAGGACTAAAGCAGGACTAAAGCAGGACTAAAGCAGGTCTAAATCAGGACTAAAGCAGGTCTAAAGCAGGTCTAAATCAGGACTAAAGCAGGTCTAAATCAGGACTAAAGCAGGTCTAAATCAGGACTAAAGCAGGACTAAAGCAGGTCTAAATCAGGACTAAAGCAGGTCTAAAGCAGGTCTAAATCAGGACTAAAGCAGGTCTAAATCAGTACTAAAGCAGGTCTAAAGCAGGACTAAAGCAGGTCTAAAGCAGGTCTAAATCAGGACTAAAGCAGGACTAAAGCAGGACTAAAGCAGGTCTAAATCAGGACTAAAGCAGGTCTAAAGCAGGTCTAAATCAGGACTAAAGCAGGTCTAAATCAGGACTAAAGCAGGTCTAAATCAGGACTAAAGCAGGTCTAAATCAGGACTAAAGCAGGTCTAAATCAGGACTAAAGCAGGACTAAAGCAGGTCTAAAGCAGGTCTAAATCAGGACTAAAGCAGGACTAAAGCAGGTCTAAATCAGGACTAAAGCAGGTCTAAAGCAGGTCTAAATCAGGACTAAAGCAGGTCTAAAGCAGGTCTAAAGCAGGTCTAAAGCAGGACTAAAGCAGGACTAAAGCAGGACTAAAGCAGGACTAAAGCAGGAAAACGGGGGGAGTGTGAATCGATAGACTTCAGTGTTGATTTAGGCTGTGGGAGCCCATTTGGACACAAATCCACGTCCTACGGGACGATCACGCTCTTCACGGCCCCGACCCCCGTCGCCCCAAGTCCTGTCGCCCCAAGTCCCGTCGCCCCAAATCCAGTCGCCCCAAGTCCCGTCGCCCCAAGTCCCGTCGCCCCAAGTCCCGTCGCCCCAAGTCCCGTCGCCCCAAGTCCCGTCGCCCCAAGTCCCGTCGCCCCAAGTCCAGTCGCCCCCAGTCCCGTCGCCCCAAGTCCTGCAACCGGGGCCCAGGGCGGCTCCGGTGTTTTATGTAATAAATCCCCAAAGTCTCTCGACCAGAAAACACGTCACTCGCCGTCTCTTATTCTCTCGTTTTGTCACGGCGTCTGAACTCAAATGCAAAGGTGTCCAAAAAGAGGCGTGTTTTTGGACACTGTGCTGTGAACGTAATATAAAGGTCGGGTTGTTGGAATGAAGGGATGTACGGCCAAAACCCTGGAACAGACCATTAAAATCCGGGACAATCCGGTAAAACTGGGACAGCGGCACTCGGGGAAAACATGTCGTCCCTGTTAAACTGCAGCAGGTCCGGGGCCTGGGGCAGGAGTTTGTTCCAACACAAAAATGAAAGTGATTTAAAACAACAATAGTTTTGAATTCCTCTGATCAGACGAACGGGACACGCCCAACACAGAACCGCAGCCACAAAAGTACATTTAATACTCAGCAGAACAAACCTGCGACGGCTCGGGGGAAATAAAAGTGTTTTGACTTGACAAACACTCAGATAAGATTCGTTATTAACAAAACGAGTCTGTTCAAAGTTCACATTTCAAACGGAAACACAAACGAATAAAAGAGTCACATTTCAGAACATGTCGGTGCAGATGTAATCGCAGGGTTTAGGAGCTTTTACGCAGAATTACGCTGCAGCTCTAGTGTGGAACTTTTATCACCGTGACGACCGACGACACGGCCAATTTCACACTTTACATTTTATAATGGGAATAAACATCACGGCGGCGCTGTTACATTTTCTTTGGTATTTGTGGAATTGCACAACTGCGGCTCGGTTTGTCAAACGGCTTCGAGCGGCTGATTTAAAACGTCTGTGTCTTAAAAACGCCCAAAACAACATTTGAAACGGTTTGCAGTGCTCCAAAGTTCTTCCCTTACGCATTCAGAGCGTCCGAATTATGCTCCGGACGCTCAGTGGGGTCAGAGTAATCCCGGAACAAAGGCAAATCCCGTAGGAAGAAGGACAAGAGCGTCTTCCCCCTCGATAAAATTCACCAAACATACTCTTTGCTCCGGCTTTAAATCCTCGATGTCGGGACTCGTTGCCGGCACAAAATGTCTGTCTTCATCTCCATCCGTCTGGACCATATCCCGTATCTCTGAGTCTAAGTGAGTTTGACGTCTCCACAGCGTCGCTCAAATGAGGCTCCTGTTGCCACGGTTACAGGAGCGAATCTGGAGCCAGGTCCATACGAGTCGCTGGAGAGAAATGAAACTGAGCGGAGGCACTAGGGGGCGCCGGCCTGGCTACCAATGACGTGCTGCAGTTTTGATACCGAATCCGATACCAAATCCGATACTACAGTCTGCCATCTCAAGACTTTATTTGAACATTTATTTCCTTTTAAACAAAACTAAAATAAGACAAAACTGATCCAAATGTGTTTTGGAGCTGTTATTTACGTCTCGCCTACAGAAAACTGTGAGCAAACAAAGGTTATGAGAAAGATTATGAGAATCTCTGGACCGACCACGACCAGCAAATAATCTTATTACACTGATCAGATGCACATTTATTTGAAAGACGATGTTTTAATTCAGTATCGGTGCCGATATCCGATACCAGGATCAGATTGGTGCATAAAACCTCTGTGAAGTCGCCCCATCAAACTCAAACCTGCACAAAAACTATGTCAATCATTTGTGCTTCGTTTGTGCTGCAAAAAGTTTTGTTTGTGCTGCTTTAGTTTTGGAGAAATTAACGATTCTTTTACAGGTCAAATTGGGGTCAGTTCCACAGGAAGCTTCAAAATGCTCGAAAACGCCCAAAATGGAGTCAGTCGTTTGTGCTGCAAAAAGTTTCATTTGTGTGATTCTGGTTCTTCAGATATTTGCAGTTTAATTTTGGTCGAAGACGTCGTCCAGACCCTGAGAATGTGAAACAGCCTTAAAACAGGAAGAAAATGATGTCAAACGTTTGTATTTGGTTTGTGCTGTTTTGTGCTGTGACAGTTTCATTTGTTTTTTCATTTGAGTTTATTTCAAAAATTATTCATTATTATTTCTGTGGTAATAATGACTTTTCCACAGCCTCAGGTCGTTTCTCTTCTCTAGTTTTGTGGAGTTTGTCTCCGTCAGCTGAGCAGAAATGACGTCCTGTAATTACCACAGAAATAATAATGAAGAATTTTAGAAATAAACTCACACAAATGAAACTGTCACAGCACAAAACAGCACAAACCAAATACAAACGTTTGACATCATTTTCTTCCTGTTTTGAGGCTGTTTCACATTCTGAGGTTCTGGACGACGTCATCGGCCGAAATAAAACTGTGAATATCTGAAGAACCAGAATCACACAAACAAAACTTTTTGCAGCACAAACGATTGACTCCATTTTGGGCGTTTTCGAGCATTTTGAAGCTTCCTGTGGAACTGACCCCAGTTTGACCTGTAAAAAGAATCGTTCATTTCTCCAAAACTAAAGCAGCACAAACGACTGCACAGTTTTTGTGCAGGTTTGCGTTTGATGGGGGCGACTTCGGGCAGATGTGCACAAAACGACTGAAACCTCCTCTTCTCCCTGGTTTCTCACAGCAGCTCGACAGGATATGGTGCTGCTTTCCTGTACTTTATGTGCAACGTCATCTGTAGATTTGTTTTTCTTGCCTTTTACGTGACGCACTTATGTCAGCTCAGGTAGTTTTAAATGTGCTTTGTAAATAAACGTGCACTGAACTGAATCGACACCGGCCGGCAGGACTTACCCAGGGAGGCAGCTGAGAAGTGGCCGCGTTCCTCTGGGTGATTTTCTCCTCGTGGTCTAAAAACCTGAGCGCGCGGTTTATGCGATTGTCCTGCTCGCCGTAGTTCCTCCGGTAGTAAAAAAACGCCGCGAGCCCCACCAGGACCCAACTGAAGCTGAACTCGAAATAGCCCAGGATGTAGATGGGCAGAACCACCAGGAACGTTTTGCCGAACTTCATCCACATCTGGGACACGTCGGTGAGGGAGGCCATGGGGTCCTCCTGCCCCAGCTCTTCGGGCGGCGGGGGGGCGTCGGGGCTGTAGGCCGGGGGAGGCAGGGGCCCGTTGGGTTTAGGGTTCGGGAGGTTCAGAGCGGCGTCCATTGCGGATCCCGGTGTCGTGGTGGCGCTCATGTTCTTGGATCCTGCAACACAATAAACACAGAGACAGTTTCAGGCCGTGGGTTCGGAGTCCCTCTGTCGTGCACCAGCCTCTGGTGTAACGACGCCCAAGTGTCACGATACGACCTGCGCGAAGTCGCCGCAACTGTGTCAGTCGTTTGTGCTGCAAAAAGTTTCATTTGTGCGATTCTGGTTCTTCAGATATTTGCAATTTTTATTTTCGGCCGATGACGTCGTCCAGAACCTCAGAATGTGAAACAGCCTCAAAACAGAGAAACGACCTGAGGCTGTGGAAAAGTCTGTTTCAGTCTTTAGTCATTTGCTTTTGATTCAGATTTTCTAGAATAACACAGACTTTTCCTCAGCCTCAGGTCGATTCTCTTCTCTAGTTTTGTGGAGTTTGTCTCCGTCAGCTGAGCAGAAATGACGTCCTGTAATTACCACAGAAATAATAATGAAGAATTTTAGAAATAAACTCACACAAATGAAACTGTCACAGCACAAAACAGCACAAACCAAATACAAACGTTTTCTGTCATTTTCTTCCTGTTTTGAGGCTGTTTCACATTCTGAGGTTCTGGACGACGTCATCGACCAAAATAAAACTGTGAATATCTGAAGAACCAGAATCACACAAACTAAACTTTTGCAGCACAAACGAGTGACTCCATTTTGGGAGTTTTCGAGCATTTTGAAGCTTCCTGTGGAACTGACCCCAATTTGACCTGTAAAAAGAATCGTTAATTTCTCCAAAACTAAAGCAGCACAAACGATTGACACAGTTTTTATGCAGGTTTGAGTTTCATGGGGCGACTTCATGCAGGTCACGATACGGTCGCGGTCTGAACCTCACGGTACGATATTTATTACGATATTGTGGGAAAACTCACGATATTACGATATTCTACAGAATAACAGACTGACTCTAAAATGCTTTGCCCAGTCATTTGGTGCAACATTTACTGTCATTAGGGATGGAAGGAAATCCAAATCTCTCCAAATCATTTTGTTCATAAATCCTGAGTTATTCTGCATGTTTTTGTCCTTAAAGTGTTCAAATGTCATGTGGTGCGACCGTGCATCATGTGGTGCCACTAATAACAGCAGGAACTCTGTGGCTGGAGTTTAATAACAGACAAAGTCGACTTGGGTGAATGGTTCTTTAGGCGTTTTTCTTCATTTGCTGCATTTTCCAGGGCAGTAGTTTGTTCATTAAACACAAACAGGCGACGTCATATTGGAGCAAAAGAAAATATCAATATGCATTAAAAATCTAAAGAAACACAACAGTTTGGTTCTGTACACTTCATATTACTCACAACTTTTTCTACAGTTTTCACATAAAAATATATTTTTACAGAAGAACTTAAAGAGGGAAAGTGCTTCATGCTTAAGTTTGATCCAATTTTGAAGTTTTACTCTTTTTATGCAATGAGTTTATGCCGTATTTGAGCAAATTGTGAAATTCTTCCAAACGTTAAGAAAAAAAAAGTGTATTTGTCTCTTCGTGTTTTCGTTATTTTAAATAATATAAGTTATGTCCGTTTTAAGACGTCCTGCGGCTTTTTTTAAAGGGGCAAATAGGAAATGATAAGATAAAACTTAAATATACCAGAAAATTTGCACATTTTGCCAATATATTTTCATTTTTTGAGCATTTGAAAACTGTAAAACATCACTGACCCATTTGTATTATTATTATTATTATTATATTTTTTTGTTATTTCTGCATCAGAACTGTTCATTTAAGCAAAGAGACTTGGGATTCGATATATTGTGAAGCTCCACGATATTATTGTGAGACCTTTGACGATACGATATCACCAGATTTACGTTATTCTTACGTCTCTGTTAATCTCCAAAAGTCAAATCCACAAATCTTTTCCTTCATAATTTCTATCTGAAAAGCTCCTTTTTCCTCTGCTGTTCTACACCGTCCAAACTGCACACGCCTTATTTCCACTTCACAAAACATCAAACACCCGATGACACTGGTGTGGAATTATAACAAAGAAAATACACAAACAAAACAACAATAATTTATATTCAAATGCTCAAAGTTTCCTCCCTTTGCTTTGTCGACAGAGCTGCAAACCCTTTGTCTGTTTGTTGTTCACGACATTCCACATGTGTCATTCATAGTTTTGATGGAAGATCATTTGTTTTATCAGATTTTGAATTTCTCACGTTGAGTTTCTTAACGTTTGAATTATTTTTAGTGTGAATTTTAGTAGCTGAAATTTTAAGTTTAGTTTTAAAATGCAATATTAAACAAATATTCAGCACAAATATTTTCAAGGCCTCAGATTCAACAGTCAAAATTCAGAGACTAAAATTCACAGTGACAAAAATTCGCAGCAAAGATTCAAGATGCCAAGGCAGAAGCAATCGATCCAAAATGATCCGACCTGACTTAGTGACAAGCACAGTACGGTATTAATTAGGGCTGTAACGATACCCGAGTCTCACGATACGATACGATATCGTGGTCTGAACCTCACAGTACGATATTTCTTACGATATCGTGGGAAAGTTCACGATATTACGATATTCTACAGAATAACAGACTGACTCTAAAATGCTTTGCCCAGTCATTTGGTGCAACATTTAATGTCATCAGGGATGGAATGAAATCCAAATCTCTCTGTGCGATATTTCCATTTTCACCATACGGGTCAATGACGACGCCTACATTTTCTGTCCAGTTGCAGTTTCTTCAGTTAAAAAGGTTCAAATTTCATAATAATTCAACACATTTCTGTAGCATCACTGACCTGCACAGAACCAAATCATTTTGTTCATAAATCCTGAGTTATTCTGCATGTTTTTGTCCTTAAAGTGTTAAAGTATCATGTGGTGCCACTAATAACAGCAGGAATTCTGTGGCTGGAGTTTAATAACAGACAAAGTCGACTTGGGTGAACGGTTCTTTAGGCGTTTTTCTTCATTTGCTGCATTTTCCAGGGCAGTAGTTTGTTCATTAAACACAAGCAGGCGACTGTCATATTGGAGCAAAAGAAAATATCAATATGCATTAAAAATCTAAAGAAACACAACAGTTTGTTTCTGTACACTTCATATTACTCACAACTTAGATTAATATTTGAACCATGTTTTAGAAAATAAAACTATTTTAAGGTTATTCCCGGTTGCACCACATGACATTTTACACTAAAATGCTTCATATAAATGTTAAACACTGGACACTGGAAATATTTGAAAAAGTTCAATAGAAACTCATATTTTTTTCTATTTTAAAATTTGCCTGTTGAAAATCCTTCTATGTCATTGCCCCATAAACATCTCTCCGTACCACATTTACTGCAATATTTTGTGGTGAATCTGCCACTTTTTCCTCTAAAAATGCTTCACAGACTTAATCCAAAGAATGAAGATTTCAAAGTGCTTAGAACAGTTATTTCTTCATGTCGTCTGCACTGAAACGGAGCTCTATTGTTACATCCCTAGTATAATAATAATAATAATAATAATAATAATAATAATAATAATAATAATAATAATAATAATAATAATAATAATAATAATAATAATGTTGTTGGTCCTAAAACATCAGGACATTAATGGAGGAAGGGCTCATTTAAATAAATGGATTTGAAGTTTGGGAGTGAATATTAAGCTCCCCTGTTTCCATGGCAACAAGGAAATTACGCCATCAAGCCATGTTACAGGTCAGATCTGCGGAGAGGTGACACCGCTTGCAGCAGGAGGAATGCATGTTTTTCAGTGCATTATTTACCGGTATTGCACAGAGGAAAGTTTAATACACGCAGACGTTGGAGCCCGGCCCGAAAAGCTACACAGTGCACCTTTAATTAATGACTTCAATAGGAAAAAATGGATTTCAGTCTTTAAATATTAATGTTTCTGGATGTTGCAAAACATGTCAGAATAATCCCACGTGACTAAGAACCCGTTCAGCGAATATGAGTCAGAAGTGATTTATTTATGTCCCCGAATGGTCGAATACTTTCCATCTTTGCGTGAACAGACATCACTGATCCACTGCAGACTCGTCACATTCCAATACTGGACTAGGTGCTCAAAACAGCTGAAGAATCTGGCTCCTCGTGCGCTCGGGGTGAGGGCAGGTCACAACGCCTTTTTAATTAAAAGTAGTTCCACAAAAGCAGTTTATTTCGAGCGAGAAGATGAAAAAAAATCACCACTTCTTCTCACTGCTAAACAGAAATAATGAGGGGGCAGATAAGGTCAGGCAGAGGTATGATAATTACTTCGAGTTGCACAAAGCCATTACAGAACAACACACTTTTCTCTTGCCCCAACTCTCAAACTAGTCCATGAAATTAAACAGAAAGTGATGCCACGTTGTGCACTTCATATTTAGGGACAGACTCTGCATGGGGAAGATACTGTCAACAAACCTAGAAAGCCATAGGTCAGATGAATTTACTTTGGAGATTACGCACAGACTAAAAAGCATTGATTGACATATCCTGAAATGTCTCAAAAGTTACACCCTAACACGACAAACTAATCAAAAAGTCTGAAGAAAGTGAATTAAAAAGTTTCAATGTAATGGTAAAGAGACGCTTAAGACTTATGGCTTATAATTTTCAGAAATAACTGCTAATAAACAATAACAAATGCTCTGTATATCTACTTAAATGTATCCCGAATGGAAGAGGACCTCACGAATTGCTATAAAATGTGTTTAGTTTTAGTTTAAGCGCATTCATGTTGGAAATATAGATTAAATACGACGAAATTGTGGATATTTTCAACCAAGTCTGGGATGACGTTTCTCCAGAGTGACACGTATCGGGCTTACGTCGCTACGTGAAAAAAAAAGTCCCGAACCACAACAACAAACTCACCGATATCCGCCCGCGTTTTCTGTCCCGAAAAACAGTCCCAGAATCAGCCCAAAAACCCTCTGCGGGGCATGACGACGAGCTGCACTTCGCTTCTTTCCCCTTCCTTCCGTACACCCAGGACCCAGCCGAGGTTGGCGGCGGAGCAGTCAGCGTCGGACGGCCCGCCGGAAGTCGTCATTGTCCGGGGAGAGGCCGGTGACGGGACCGCGGAGGGAGATTTGAACCGCGGAGGGGAGCGGAGGACGCGGCCGCCATCTTGTGTTCAGAGGGGAACAAGCGCGGGTCTGTAATTTAAACTTTTATTTTTATTTTTATTTTTCATTTTATTATAGTTCTATGGGAACAAGCGCGGGTCTGTAATTAAAACTTTTATTTTTATTTTTATTTTTCATTTTATTATAGTTCTATGGGAACAAGCGCGGGTCTGTAATTAAAACTTTTATTTTTATTTTTATTTTTCATTTTATTATAGTTCTATGGGAACAAACGCAGGTCTAAAATTAAAATTAAAACTTTTATATTTACTTTTTTGTATTTTGTTTTATTGTAGTTCTATGGGAACAAGTGTGAATCTGTAAGAAAAACTTTTATTTTTACCTTTTTACTTTTTACCTATTTTTATTTTATTTTATTTATTTATTTTATTTGATTATACTTCTATGGGAACAATCATGGGTCTGTAATTTAAACTTTTATTTTTTTTATTTTATTATACTTCTCTGGGAACAATCGCGGGTCTGTAATTAAAACTTTAATTTTTATTTTTACTTGTATTTTATTGTGGTTCTATGGGAACAAACGTGGGTCTGTAATTTAAACTTTTATTTTTACTTTTATTTTTATACATTTTTTTATTTTATTATAGTTCTATGGGAACAAGCATGGGTCTGTAATTAAAACTTTTATTTATTTCGTGATATGTTCACGTTATAACGTAATTTCCCAGTGCCTCATGCCGAGAAGGAAATAAAAGCGTGATCAGCAGAGACACGTCCATCATTCCCAGAGCGGCGTGACTGCGGCTGATCTTACAATGAAATTCACGTAAAACCATAGTCCTACTTGACGTTTTCACGTTATAACGTGAACATATCACGAAATAAAGTGATAATATCACATTATAACGTGATAAATATCACGTTAAAACGTGAAAGTTTTCGCGTAATGACTTGATACTGAGCCAAAAAACATTTTGGGGAGTGAGAGCAAAACACCACCGTAAATACGCCACCGTATACGGGAACGAGCGCGGGTCTGGAATTAAAACTTTTGTTTTGACTTTTTAAAAATGTATTATAGTTCTATGGAAACAAGCGTGAATCTGTAATAAAAACTTTTATTTAAATTTAATTTTTTTTATTTTATTAAACTTCTATGGGAACAAGCCTGGGTCTGTAATTGAAACTTTTATTTTAATTTATTATAAGATTTAATTTTAAATCTGGTCACCCTGCGCTGAATTTCTCACTATGAATTTTTTAACCGTCAAAAAACATGTTTGAATTATTTTTATTCTGAATTTTAGTTGCTGAAATTTTAAGTGTACATTTTCAAAATTCAGAATACATTTTTGAAAATATTCATATATTTTCAAGCCCCCAAATTCAACAGTCAAAATTCCGAGTGTAAATTTCGCAGCAAAGGGAAGTTTTCTAGTTACAAAACTGCAGCAGAAACAGTTAATAGCTTCATATTCAGCTGTATTAGGTTTGGATTGATCCACAACTTGGGAAATTACTCAGACACAGTAGTTTTACTGGTTTCAGATACTTTCTCTCGGCTCACACGGTTTAATAAGGCCTCAGGGTTAAGCCCAATCAAACTGAAATCTCAATCTGAATGAACACAATTAGCAAACCGCAATGATCTAAGTCCTTGGCAAACACAATACCCTGCGAATTATGTAAAAAAGCTGCTAACCCTGTAGTTTAGAGCTCTGCAAACACGTCCTTAAATGCCTGAGACGCTTCTATTAAATGTGACTCACTGGTCAAGTTCAACAGGTTTTGTGCAGCATTTACATTAATGATCTACCTCTAGTACGTGAGAGTTCCATCCGTCCGTCCATCTTCTTCCTCTTATCCGGGGCCGCGTCGTGGGGGCAGCAGCCTAAGCAGGGGCTCCCAAGCTTCCCTCTCCACCCCAGACACTTCCTCCAGCTCCTCCTGCACCCTGAGGCGTCCCAGGCCCAGAGACATAAGCCCTGTTCGCACGGGACTCTCTTCTGGCTCTTGGTGAGGGTGGATGTTTTCCTCTCCTCTCCTGATCTTTCCTGCTTTGTTTCTGTGTCTCGTCTGGTCTAATGTGTCTTATTCCTCGACTCTCTCCGCTCTTTTCTCCAAAACTAAATTAACTCTGGATTCGATAAATTGGTCTTTTAACAAAACCGACACTTTAACAAGACAAACAGGGTCGGGTGAACCTGCGAGTTCTTCACACACAGAGGATCCATCTGTTCAGAACCAGGATTACGGGACTTTGCACTTTGGATCACGCAGGGACCTGATTTTTCTGAAAATTCAAATCCTCAGGAGCTTTTCAAAGCCCTGGAAACTGGAGCGAGGCAGAGCTTCAAATACTCGAACTGTGTGACTCTGGGCCGGGGTCTGAGGGACATGATTGGACATGGAGGCTCTAAATCGCAATTTTTGGATAAAATCTGGAGGAAACTTCTGCACAGAAATGACCCTGAAGACCAATGGACAAACAGAGTGATGGAAACTGGACGTAGCTGCTCCAAAACAAAACAACCCGATCTTATCTTTGGACTCCCCAGGACAAGGCTCAGCCGCCCTGAGAGCAGCAGCCTGACCCCAAAAACCCTCACAGCTTCATCCCGGCCTGGTGGGCGGAGCTGTTTCTGACACTGATATTGGACCATCTCCACCTCCTGACTCCTTCTCCCGCTGCAATGTCCTGTCATGATTTATATACGTGTTCTTTTTTTTATTAAAGACAGTACAGATAGAGTTATAAAGACAGTACAGATAGAGTTATAAAGACAGTACAGAGAGAGTTATAAAGACAGTACAGATAGAGTTATAAAGACAGTACAGATAGAGTTATAAAGACAGTACAGATAGAGTTATAAAGACAGTACAGATAGAGTTATAAAGACAGTACAGATAGAGTTATAAAGACAGTACAGATAGAGTTATAAAGACAGTACAGATAGAGTTATAAAGATAGTCGTCACTGTAGTAATCTCAGTTTCTGTTTCAGTTAGTCGTAAATAAAGACAGTTCTGTCACAGACTCACTTGTTCAGTTCAGATTCATGTGGGATTATAATCTCTAGACTCGTCTGTTTAGTTTATCTTTGTGGAGGGAAATGTGGGATTGTTCTTTTTATTCACTGTAAAGCGCTTTGTGTTGCATTTTTGTATGAAAAGCGCTCTATAAGTAAAGTTTGACTGATCGACATAAGTGAGCTGATTCCACGTGAGCTCTTGTGTTTCAAACTGCAGAAGAGTGAACAAGGACGTGGAGCGGTCGACATGAGGATAACAGTGTCTGAGAGCTTCAGAGGGAGATCACCGTTTACATCATTACAACGTGTGGGTGAACGTGAATGGACTTTAAAAACACAGAGGAGCACGTGCCCAAATGAAACAGAACAAAGTCCAGGTGCGTTTGTGATGAGGAAGTGACATTAGAACATGGTTAAAGAGACCGCAGAACATCTCTGCACACGAACGACACACATCACTACATGAAGTGGTGCAGGTCAAACTCATTTAAGTCACATCTGCACTTCTCATGAGACGTTCTTCAGACAACTGAGCGTCACTGTGATCGTCTCCTGCTGTGTTCTCGCTCACAGTTACACTTCTGTTGGAGTCTCGGCGATATTCAAACAATAATCTCCATCTCTGACATGTTTTATGCATTCATGCCTCATTTAGTCCATGATCATAATGTGGCGATGACTGTTACACTGCAGGTTTCCCTTCCTTCCCACAGTGAATCCTCTGCTCCTCTGACCCTCTCCTCCGCATACTCTGCTCTCACACAAACGAGTCCTTCATCACTTCATCTAGAAATCCCGTTGGTCTTCAGTGCTCAAAGGAAAACATGAGGTTTTAAAAACGCCGTTTACAGAGAACATTCTTTCACTGCCCCCTAGAGGCCATGGGTAAATTATTTTTAATGACCTAAAGCAGTGGACAAAGCCAGAATAGGCCACACATTGTAAATATGGACACAATAATGCTGCATGTGTGTCCTGCAGATTCACTACAGACCTGCCCACATACCTGAGGTCACATGACTCCAGGTGGAACAGGTCCGACAGGAGACAGAGAGAAAGTCTGTAGAGACGACGCTGACAAAGTGAGTATATCTACATCTGATATTTTACACAAGAAATTAAAGCATAAATTTGGGTTCAGAAGCTTATTGGTAATTATGGACATTTCATTTAACTCTTTTAGATTCCGTGTATTTAATTTGAAAAGAGCTGCTGTATTTTCCGCCCTATGTGACTTTTCAGGAGGAGGGAACTCAAACTGCTCGTCTCCCCACAGATGATTCTGTTTTGTCTAGAATGTTCCAAAATGTGGCATTAAACATCTTGCATTGTATTTATTGTCTTGCTGAAAAACACTCAGCTGTACTGTGGGCTGGGTCGCTTCTCCACAGATCTGACCTGTAACTCAGCCTGGTGACAGATACATTTAATGCCATACTGTGGAATATTCCAGACAAAACAATAACATGTCCGTCAGGGAAAGCAGGTGAACGGCCTCCCACCAGAAACATTATAGTGCAGCTTTAGGCGTTTCCTCAGAACTCGTTTAGTCTTTGTTTAGTTCTGTTTGTGATGCGTCTGTTACTTCTGCTTTAATCCTGATCTCAAACATGAAACAGTGAAATAAAACAGGAACCCCAGTTCAGTGTGATGTTAGTATGTGACCAGCAGAGGGAGACATAGATCAGACCTCTGGTGCAGCAGGAGAATAATAATAATAATAATACATTTTATTTATAATGCACTTTACATTTGACTCCAAATATCAAAGTGCTACAGAGTAAAAACAACAAAAACACATTACAATTTACAATTTTAAAAGAAACGTCTGTGGAGCCCTGAGATGGTCTGGTCGGGCGTTCCACAGACGGGGAGCAGCTTCCTCAAAGGCCCAGTCTCCCATGGCCTTGAGCCGCCTCCTGGGTGGGACCAGACGGTGCTGTTGGCCTGACTGGGGCCTGGCTGAGGTGTGAGCAGTTCTGTGAGGTAAGTGGGGGCCTCACCGTGCAGACAGTGATGGGTGTGGAGGAGGATGTTGGACTCAATACGGAGGTGAACAGGAAGCCAGTGCAGGGAGGATGGGGGTGATGTGCTCGTGTTTCCGCACTCCCATCAGGACCCTGGCAGCGCTGTTCTGTACATACTGGAGCTTTTGAATGCTCCTGCCAGGGATCCCGATGAGGAGTGCGTTACAGTGATCCAACCTGGAGGAGACAAAGGCCTGGACGAGCTTCTCTGCAGCCTGTAGGGAAAGAGAGGGACGGAGTTTGTAAATATTACGGAGGTGAATGAAGGAAGTTTTGCAGATGTGGGAGACATGATGGTCAAAGGTGAGGTGGGGGTCAAAGTAGAACCCAAGGTTGGTGACAGAGGGAGAGAGGGGAAGGTTATGGCCAAAAAGTGAAATGGAAGTGATGGGGAAGAGAGAAGTTGTTGAGAGGTACCAGTTTGAATGACTTGAGTTTTTGAGCCATTCAGCTGCAGGAAGTTTTGACTCATCCACGACTTTATCTCCTCCAGACTGGAGCTGAGGCGGTCGACAGTGGCAGAGGGGGAGCCAGAGGGAGTGACTTTGAGGTAGTTGTGTGTCGTCAGCATAGCAATAGAAGTTAATTCCATGCCTGCTGACGACACACCCGAAGGGAAGCATGTAGATGGTGAAGAGGGTTGGACCGAGTACAGAGCCCTGGGGAACCCCACAGGTGACAGTGTGGGGTCTGGATTTGGCGTCCCCCAGGACCATGTACTCGGTCCTGGGGCAGCAGAGACGTCGAGAAGAATGAGGAAGGATGTGGAACCGGAGTCAGAAGTCATCAGCAGGTCACAGCTGTTTCTGTGCTGTGGGATGGGCGAAAACCAGATTTGACTTTTTCATACAGACTGTTGGAGACATCTCTGTATGTTCTGTTCAAATGGACTCTTCTTCTGATTCCAGCACCTACAACATGGACCCACCTGGACCTGGCCCCGGGTCTAAACCCAGAAATAAACACAGACCTAAACGCAGACCTGCTCCCAGCTCTCTGTCTCTGAAAAGTGACAACTCCAAAGGCAATCCTCCAGACTTTAAAAAAGCTCGTCCTGAAGAGCAGAGGTGAGATATGTGAACAGGTCTTTTCACACTGATAAACAGAGTCCAAACTGAGTGGGGCTGTTACTGTGTGACGCCTCCTCACTCAAACACATTATTCAGGCTCTATCTTCTTTCCTGCTTTGTCCTGGTCCTGTGCTCCAGAGGGTCAGACTTCCACAGACATATGTTTAAACTCCTGCAGAACACACAAGCTCCACTGGCTCTACACAGCCCCCTGTGGACTAGCACTGACAACACTCTCTCTGAGCTGACAATACACTAAAGCAGGGGTCTCAGA
Organism: Odontamblyopus rebecca; assembly: GCA_030686955.1. NCBI lineage: Eukaryota > Metazoa > Chordata > Actinopteri > Gobiiformes > Gobiidae > Odontamblyopus > Odontamblyopus rebecca. The sequence continues at coordinate 37,048,579 of CM060666.1, forward strand.
CTCGCGGCCCGGGGGCCAAGTGCGGCCCGCAGTACAATATTTTGTGGCCCGCACCTTAATATGAAAGTATAATATTAGTGTGGCCCGCAGAGAAAGTGGACCTCCGAAGGGCCAGTCAGCCAGCTCCCGCGCGCCGTCCTTGGTCGGGGCTGGGCTAAGCTTCATGCACTTTACACTTGCAACAACAGCACGGCGTGTAATGAACAGCCAGACAACAGTCGCCTTTGCGCTTGCCATCTATCGTACTTTCTACCGGCGACTGTTACCGGGCTGTTTATCGTCTACGCTGCTGTTACAGAGAGAAGCGTGTGACGGAGCACCTGTAGCTGCCCTGACATTCCCCGACTGGCGCCTCTCGCTCTGGCTCGAGAGCGGCAGAGCGCACGGAGTGCTCTCCCGGTTAAGGCGCGCTCTGTCACAAAGCGTTATGATGTTCTCTGTACGCAATTAGCTAGCGAAACACTTGTTTGAAACGTGAAACAAGAGCGCCACTAAGCGGAATCAATTAGATTTTGTCATACCCCAGTCATGTCTTCATCAAAGCCTGCAGTGAAGAGAAAGGTTGGTGATGAGCACAGACAATTTCAGATTTGCAGACTTCAAGACGCACAGAGCCACTTTTCACATTTTTGTGGACCCCTTTACCTTTGATGTGCAAGATGCCCCTCCTATGCTTCAAATGGAGTTCACTGACCTGCAATGCAACTCTGACCTCAAAGCCAAGTTCAGGGAGATGAGTGGAAAAGCAGACAAGCATGGGCAATTTTTGAGAGAATTGCCCCCCAACTTCCCTGAGCTTTCCCGAATGTTCAAGCCGACCATGTGCCTTTTTGGCAGCACATATTTGTGTGAAAAGTTCTTCTCCACCTTGAACTTCAATAAGTCCAAGTACAGGTCCAGACTTACTAATGATCATCTTCAAGCCATACTGAGGGTCTCTACTGCTTCCTCTTTCAAGCCAAATGTGGTTCAGATTTGTGAGAAGAAGCACTGTCAAGTCTCTGGCAGCAAGGAGTAGGCAAGAGAAGCCATGTTCAGAAGAACCGTTCATGATTTTCACTCAATGTTCTATTCATGTTCAGGACACTTCATGTTCAGAAGAAATCATTAAAACTGTTAATGACATTTGAGGACTTTTTTAAAAACTTTTTTTTTGTGGAATTCCTTATGCGGCCCACCCTCACCCAGACTCTGCCTCCAGCGGCCCCCAGGTAAATTGAGTTTGAGACCCCTGCACTAAAGCCTCTTTAAACTCGTCAGCTTTATGAAGATGAAGCATAAAAATTTACGTTCTGGAAAATGTATCAAAGACAGTTTCTTTTGCAAAAATGTCTACAGAGATCCTCAGTCAGTAAAAATATTAAACTGGGTGCACAGCATAAATATAAATATTAAATTGAATTAAGTAAATTAATTAATTGGTACAAATTATTCTCAGAGTTGCTCAGTTATTCATTCTGCCAGTGGATGTCGTCTGTACTGTGAGTCTCAGTGTCTGATCAGCAGAGCAAACAGCGCCCTCTGGTTTTGTCCTGGTGACTAAAGCTCATGTATTACTCACGACTCCCACAGCACAAGTATGAGGCGTGTGAGGAGTTTTGGTGGAGTCTTCCTGACCATCAGAGCTTGTCCCTGCAGCTGTGAACCTCCACATCTGGAGAACAGAGCTTCTACACAGGAGACATCTCTGTATGTTCTGTTCAAATGGACTCTTCTTCTGATTCCAGCACCTACAACATGGACCCACCTGGACCTGGCCCCGGGTCTAAACCCAGACCTGAACCTGCTCCCAGCTCTCTGTCTCTGAAAAGTGACCACTCCAAAGGCAATCCTCCTGTATTTAGTGAAGCTCCTCCTGAAGACCAGAGGTGAGACCTTCTATAATAATAATAATAATAATAATAATACATTTTATTTATAAAAGCGCTTTTCATGACGCTCAAAGACGCTATACAGTGACAAGATAAAAAGCAACAACAAACATTAAATATTAAACATTAAAAGCAGTTTTAAATATTAAACATTAAAAGCCATTTTAAATGTTAACCATTAAAAGCAGTTTTAAAAAGGTGGGTCTTGAGCAGTTTTTTGAAGGAGGGGAGGTCGGAGCAGTCACGGATGGGTTGTGGGAGAGCTCTTCTTAACCCAGAGCTCTGGACTTGTTCTCAGGACAGCGTCACCTGCTGCACATCCTTCATCAGTGCAAACAGAGCTCCTGTCTTTTAATGGAGTGTGAGACATGAGTCCATGTAACAATAAAGTATTCACACATGCACTTTCATTCACTTTGCACTTTATATATTTACATTGCACTTTTATAGCACGGAGCACTTATGAGATACGCTAATTTGCATATAAACAAAATTGCACATATTTGTATTGTTCTAAAATTATTTATTAAAACTTCATCATTTGTCGCGCGGATTCCGGTTGGGCAGGGCACTTCCGGTCATGGCGGCCGCCGGTCTGCGGAGACAAATGAAGGATACGATTGGGATTGTGCAATATATATGGCCGTTAGTGATGTTATGAGACATGCCGAGGCTTCGAAGTGCGTGTCGAGTAATGAAGGGGGAGTTTCCGCAAAGCGTGTATCAAGGCTTCATTTGGGGAAGGAGCTGAAAATGATGACGTCCGAAGCCTCGTTGCCCGGCAGTACCACGTGACTGCTTCGGGAAGTGGTTCGGTTTTTGCTGCGAGCCATTACTGGTATATCGACCCCTCAGGCTTCCTTCAAAATGTGGGTGTTTGTAGGAGAGTTGCATTTAGTTGAGAGTTTGGATAGAGTTTGCAGAATTTGGATATTTGATTTTGGACAGCGTTTATATCGTTTGGAGATAGTTTGGAGTTTCCCCTGTCCTGTGCGTCATTGTCCAAGTTACACAAGCATTATCTGTGCCCCCTTTCCCTACTTCCACAAGCACTTTCACTGTCCTCTGTCTGATTACGCCTCTTGCTATTTTCAGAAAAAACGCTTTACCTGCCATATTACTATTTTGGGGAAATGTATACACACAAAACACATACTAAACTTATTATACACATATGTGATAATATATGGACACAAATGATTTGGTCGTACATTCTTTGTCATTCATGGTGATTCCCAATATACATAACAGAAAAAAACATTGAATGCAACACACATGTGGTTCAGATAAAGCTGCCTGTGATTACACACTTGGCCAGTAGGCGGGTTCATGAGCACATGAAGCTTCGAGAAATGAACCTTTTCTCGAACCAAGTGGCTCAAGTGGTTCAATGCCTCATGAGGCTTCATCTCACCATCACTAATGGCCGTATTTTAAATGAGTAGTGTCTCATGGGTGTTTGCGTGTGTGTCGTGTAGGTATTTTAAAGTGTGAGTGGTATGCGTGTGTATGTGATGAATGTAGTTTGTGCTTTTACTCACCGGTGTGTTGTGTCCAGGTGTCTGGCCAAAAGAGTCCCCGGGGAACCAGACACCGCTTAAGAGTTCCGGCTCATGATAGAGGACATCGGGAGGGGGGAATGGCACTGGTTTAAATCGGGATCATCACTATCTTTTATTAGGTGTTTGGTTTTAGGGTTTTATCTTTTGTATTTGGGTTTAGATAGTTTATTTGGTTTGGGTTAATTTATTGGAGGATTTTAACTTAGTTTTAAATGAGCTAATGTTAATTTTACACCTTTTGAGTTTTATTGGTTTTACCCAGTGGTATATAAGGCGACTGATAGTCTCATTCTGTGTTCTGCTGCTGGGGAAGCCCGAGGCTCTTATCCTCCAATGCACCTTTTTGCACTGCACTTTTTTGCACCTGCGAACTTTATTTGAATGGAAAATAAAGAATTGTGGACCCTGACATCCTGCCTCACATCATCTGTGCATCTGGGTAACTCACTGTAGATCCAGGCACTCTACCCAGTAGGGCCAGTAGTGCCAGTGTCCTGTTCTGTCAGGCTCGTGTGAACACTTTTCAGGCTCTCAGGACAAACCTGATGTATAAATCCATCTGTGGCCTAAATGACTCTGAACTCTGTGGTGGTGATGCTGGTGAGTCCCAGGTTTAGTGCTGTGCAGCACCACTGCTCTTTATGGAAACACTGAGCTCTTTTATAGCCCAGTTTTACTCTGGTCTTCTGTCTTATTGTTCTTTTATGGAGCATGAGTGTGGAATAGAGAAATGATGAGGAGTTTATTGTTTGACAGGGAGCCAGGCCCAAAGGAGCAGCTGGACGCCATATTCAGGGTGAGTCCCCCACGAGCGCAGCATGTGTGGGCTTCTGTGGGTGCTCCTCAGGTTCTCTCTTTGACTAAAACTCTTCTCTCATTGTTCTGTTCCAGCGTCTGGAGGAGGACGTCCTGACTTTTGTCAAAGAGCAGCTGCAGAGGCTCCACAGGCTCCTGGCCTCAGATTACCCAGAATGCTCCGAGAGTGAGGAGGAGGAGCAGAGCAGCAGAGAGGTTCTGAACATCACCCTGGACTTCCTGAGGAGGATGGACCAGGAGCATCTGGCCCAGCGCCTGCAGAACAGTAAGAACTCTGTGACTGTCCATCTGAGGAACAGACCACACCAGACTTGACTTCACCGTGACAAAAGCCGACAGGTGTTTGAGGCTCACAGAAAGTACTATGACCCGTACATTAGGAGGGCGCTCTACAGATCTGAAGACTACATCAAAGTAGACTTGACTTCACCGTAAAGTTTCCACTTTTAATCTAAAAGGAGCAACTTGACTAAATAATTTAGGTTCTGTCATTGTAATGATCCTCACGGAGCCTGTGGTTTGTGTCTTTATTCAGGAAACACTGTTGAAGTTTGTGGAGATAAACTGAAGTGTGATCTGCAGCAGAGGTTCGGCCGTGTGTTTGAGGGCGTGGCTAAAGCAGGAGACTCCGCCCCCCTGGCCCAGATCTACACAGAGCTCTACATCACAGAGGGCGGAGCCTCAGAGGTCAACCAGGAACATGAGGTCAGACTCATGGAGACGGCGTCCAGGAGCCCGGCCGCTCCAGAGACCATCACATGTGAAGAGCTCTTTAAACCCCGCCCACACTCACCAGAGCCAATCAGGTTTGTGCTGACGAAGGGCGTGGCCGGCGTGGGGAAAACAGTGCTGACTCAGAAGTTCAGTCTGGACTGGGCTGAAGGCCGGGCCCACCAGGACCTCCAGCTGCTGTTCCCGTTCACTTTCAGAGAGCTCAATGTGCTCAGAGACTCACAGTTCAGCCTGGTGGAGCTGCTGCACCACTTCTTCAGTCCATCCAAACATCTCTGCAGCCTCCAACAGCTCCAGGTGCTCTTCATCTTTGACGGTCTGGACGAGTGCAGACTTCCTCTGGACTTCAGCCGAACCCGGGTCCTGAGCGACCCCACAGAGTCGGCCTCAGTGCACGTGCTGCTGGTGAACCTCATCAGGGGGAGGCTGCTTCCCTCCGCTCGCCTCTGGATAACCACACGACCCGCCGCGGCCAATCAGATCCCTGCTGAGTGCGTCTCCATGGTGACAGAGGTGCGAGGGTTCGCCGACCCACAGAAGGAGCAGTACTTCAGGAAGAGGTTCAGAGACCAGGCCACAGCCATCATCTCCCACATCAAGAGCATCTGCAGCCTCCACATCATGAGCCACATCCCGATCTTCTGCTGGATCCTCTCCACAGTTCTACAGAAGCTTCTGGAACAAACAGAGGAACCAGAGCTACCCCGGACTCTCACACAGATGTACGTCCACTTCCTGGTGGTGCAGGCCAAAGTCCAGAATATCAAGTATCACCAGGGATCAGGGGAGGACCTTCACTGGACTCCAGAGACCAGGGAGATGGTGAAGTCTCTGGGAAAAGTGGCCTTTGAGCAGCTGCAGAAAGGAAACCTGATCTTCTACGAGAGTGACCTGAGCGAGTGTGGGCTGGACGCTGCAGTGGCCTCAGTTTACTCCGGAGTGTTCACACAGGTCTTTAGAGAGGAGCCAGGCCTGTACCAGGACAAGGTCTACTGCTTCATTCATCTGAGTGTGCAGGAGTTTCTGGCTGCTCTTCACGTCTATCAGATCTTCTTCAGCTCTGGAGAGAACCTGCTGGAGACACGCTTCTCTGAGAGTCCTGAGGCCTTCTACCGCTCTGCTGTGGACCAGGCCTTACAGAGTCCAAACGGACACCTGGACCTGTTCCTGCGCTTCCTCCTGGGGCTGTCTCTGCCGACCAATCAGAGGCTGCTGCAGGGTCTGCTGACTCACACAGGAAGTGAACGGACCAATCAGGAGACAGTAAAGTACATCAAACAGAAGCTGAATGAAAAGGGTCTGTGTGCAGAGAGAAGCCTGAACCTGCTCCACTGTCTGAACGAACTGAATGACCACAGTCTGGAGAAGGAGATACAGAAGTACATGAGAGACGGACGACTCTCCTGGTTAAGTTCTCCTGCTCAGTGGTCGGCTCTGTCCTTCCTCTTACTGTCCTCAGACTCAGACCTGGAGGAGTTTGACCTGAGGAAATACCAGGCCTCAGAGACAGCTCTCCTGGGTCTGCTGCCGGTGGTCAGAGCCTCCACCAAAGCCCTGTGAGTCCAGACTGTATTTAAACTCTTGTGTGGAGGTTCTCGTCTCTAATGTCCCTCTCTGTCCTCAGACTGTATTTAAACTCTTGTGTGGAGGTTCTCGTCTCTAATGTCCCTCTGTCCTCAGACTGTATTTAAACTCTTGTGTGGAGGTTCTCGTCTCTAATGTTCCTCTCTGTCCTCAGACTGTATTTAAACTCTTGTGTGGAGGTTCTGGTCTCTAATGTCCCTCTCTGTCCTCAGACTGTATTTAAACTCTTGTGTGGAGGTTCTCGTCTCTAATGTCCCTCTCTGTCCTCAGACTGTATTTAAACTCTTGTGTGGAGGTTCTCGTCTCTAATGTCCCTCTCTGTCCTCAGACTGTATTTAAACTCTTGTGTGGAGGTTCTCGTCTCTAATGTCCCTCTCTGTCCTCAGACTGTATTTAAACTCTTGTGTGGAGGTTCTCGTCTCTAATGTCCCTCTCTGTCCTCAGACTGTATTTAAACTCTTGTGTGGAGGTTCTCGTCTCTAATGTTCCTCTCTGTCCTCAGTCTTTGTGGCTGTGGCCTGTCTCCTCTCAGCTGTGCTCCTCTGGCCTCAGTCCTCAGCTCCTCCAGTCTCACACATCTGGATCTCAGTCACAACGACCTCCAGGACTCAGGAGTGGAGCTGCTGTGTTCTGGACTGAAGAGCGCCCCCTGCAGACTGGAGACTCTCAGGTGAGACGCTCCCATGATGCACTCTGCCCCTTGTGTCCACATGAGTGTAATGCTGTGTCTTTAGGCTGTCTGGATGTCTGGTCTCAGAGAGGGGCGGGGCTGCTCTGGCCTCAGCTCTGAGCTCCTCCTCCCACCTCAGAGAGTTCGACCTCAGCTACAACCATCCAGGAGCCTCAGCAGAGCTCCTGACCGCTCTACGGGACCACCCCCACTGCCCCCTGCAGTCTCTCAGGTGAGGGTCCTGGTTCAGTGGGTCTCTGGTCCGGGGTTGGTCCAGATCCTGGTCTCTGGTCTGGTCTAAACTGGACTTGTGTGTTTCAGGTTGGATCCTGCTGGAGAACAGTGGATGGTCCCAGGTCTGAGGAAGTGTGAGTCTCTGGATTTCATTCAGTTCATGGGAACATTAACATTATGGAACTTTATCAGGCTTTAAATCTTCAGTTATAGAGGAAATATTTGTGAGCGATTTGAGACTTGACACTGTTTTTGTTCATATGTAGAACTACAGCTTAAAATGTACATGAATGGAGTAAATCTAAATATTGTAACTGAAACTAAGTACAGAGGGGTTCATTTGGACCAAAGTCTGTCCTTTAAAAAGCAGATCAAAAAGTGCAGCTCAATCAAATATAATATATCTTCCCTGAGACATATGAGGAACAACTTGACAGTCTCAGCCTCTTTCACCTATTTCAATGCAGTGATTATTCCACATAACTTACTGTTTATCCTGTTGGTCTCAGGCCAAAGAAACTTCCCTCAAACCTCAGATCTGCTAGAATCAGGCACTAAAGGCACTTGATAAACAACCCCTTCGTTATCACCACTGCAACATTCTCAGGAAATAGAAATTGCTCAGTTTTGACAGTTTAATTCTATTTTCAAATCTAAAAACTCTATTCAAAATGATGAATAAAGCTGCTCCTCCCTTGAAAACACTGATCAAACTTTGCTCAGAACAGACGACTCGATCCACACGTCCACAACAAACAGAAACTGTACGATTCCACAAAGATCCTCGGCCTTTGCACAGTCGCCTTTTCATTTCTAACTATTAAACAGTGGAATAAACTTCCAGACTCTGAAACAGTCTGGAGACATTCATCATTTTACTCCAAACCTACAAAAGCACATTCTAGACAATCAAACGTGCCGACATCAGTCGAGCTCATTATACTGGACATTTTTACTCACAAATTCAGCACAACTACATTTAATCTCATTATTGCTGTGAGTTTAGGACGTCAGGGTTTATGAATTGTGATGTTTTCTTGTGTATTTTTATTGCTCTTTTAGAAAGATTCAGGAATTTTGTACATGGTCCCTGACAAATACTAAAAATATAATAATAATAACTAAAAATATAAATGAAACTATTTTGAAAAAAGAGGGATTCATATTCTCAGGAACAGGAAGTGATGTCATGTGTTTGTGTCCTCAGATTCCTGTGAGTTTTCTCTGGATCCAAACTCAGCTCACAGAAAACTCAAACTGTCTGAGGACAAACGGACAGTGACCCGTGTGACAGAGGAGCAGCAGTATCCAGATCATGAGGACAGATTTACAGAATACCGTCAGGTCCTGAGCTGCACTGGCCTGAGGGGGCGCTGTTACTGGGAGGTGCAGTGGAGTGGAGTGCTGGTTGATATAGCCGTGAGTTACAGAGGAATCAGACGAAGAGGAGGAACAGAGGAGTGTTGGTTTGGAGGCAATGATCAGTCCTGGAGGCTGAGGGTCCACGAGGGGCATTACATTTTATATCACAACAAGAAAAAAACAGACCTCTCCTCCTCCACGTCCTCCTTCTCCAGTTCCTCAGGTCGAGTCTCTGTGTTCCTGGACTCTGAGGCTGGATCTCTGTCCTTCTATGAGGTCGTCTCTGGTGGAAAACTGTTCCACCTCCACACCTCCAGCTCCTCCTTCACTGAGCCTCTGTTTCCAGGGTTTGGAGTGTGGAGGGAAGGTTCCTCTGTGTCTGTGGTGGATCTGAGGAGAACGCAACTCTTGCTCTAAAATGACAGTTCAGTTCCTCTGGAAAATTGAGCAGAGTTGTATGTTTCAAATAATTCTGATGTAAAAGCATTTTATCCTCTTTAGCATCACATCTGCGATTCTCCAGAGTCAGTCAATAACAGGAGTCAAATAAAAATATGTTTCACAAAAAGCTCTCAAAATGAACTTTTACTTGACAGAGAGAGGCTCCAGACGAGGCGCCTCGGCTTTGGAATGACCTGCCTGAGGAGATAACTCCAGCATCATCACTACCATCTTTGAAACCACTAACGATTGTTCTTTACATAACTGGATTAAACCTGATTTTATTCTTTCATTATTTTTCTTTAATTATTTATTTATGATTAATTTAATTTGTTGATCCTATTTTAATAATTTTGTCAATTGATCTCTGGCGACTGTGTGGATGCTTCATGTATGTGATTTTATGCTTTGGGTATTATTGCTGTATGTTCTAATGTTCTATTATTGTTTTGCACAGGACTATGTACACCTTTTACCTCTGTAAACCATTTTTAAGAGTGTTCTACAAATAAAGCATATATATATATATATATATATATATATATATATATATATATATATATATATATATATATATAACCTCCCACGTCCACACAGCACTACAATCGAGTCTTAAAACCCACTTTTATTCTCTGGTTTTTAACACCGCTTGAGTTTGTGTGCTCCACTGTGTCTTTTATCTATTTTATTTATTTATTTAATTCTACTTTGTCATTTTTATGTTGCTTTAATTTGATTTCACTGGTTTTATTGTTTTAGAACTGGTATGACCAAATTTTAGCATTCTTTTTGTTTTATCTCTGTGCAGCACTTTGGAAACTGCTCTGTTTGTAAAATGTGCTGTAGAAATAAAGTGAATTTGGAGATTTTGCTGTTACAACAATAAAATTATGGTACAAATAAAGGTTAGTATTGTTATATATTGTCTCTGCTTATATCCATGTTAATGGCGCTTTGCGGGGCCCCCACAAAGCACCAGGGCCCGACGGCATCCCCGGTCGGGTGCTGAGAGCTTGTGCTGACCAACTCGCCGGGGTGTTTACCAACATCTTCAACATGTCTCTGAGCCAGTCTATCGTGCCCACCATCTTCAAGACCTCCCCTGTTGTTCCCATCCCTAAGACCTCCACAGCACACAGGCCCATAGCACTTCCATCTGTCATCATGAAGTGCTTTAAGAGAATCATTAAGACACATCTGTGGCTCCCTCCCTGTCACCCTGGACCCGCTGCAGTTTGCATACAGAGCACAGAGGTCTACAGACGACGCCATTGCTCTAGCAGTTCACACCTCTCTCACCCATCTGGAAAGGGCTAACGCATATGTGAGAATGCTTTTCACGGACTACCGCTCGGCATTCAACACCATAATCCCCTTCAAACTGGTCTCAAAACTCAGCGCCCTGGAACTGGAGAAGTCCATCTGCTGCTGGATATGGGACTTCCTCACCCACAGACCACAGGCAGTGAGAATCGGCAGCTCCTCTCCTCCACACATGTCCTCAGCACCGGGACAACCCAGGGCTGTGTTCTCAGCCCTCTCCTGTATTCCCTGTTCACCTACGACTGCACCGTCAGGCACAGCTCCAACATCATCCTCAAGTTTGCCGACATCACCATCCCTGGCCTCATCACCAACAACGAGAGCGCCTACAGAGATGAGGTGAAATCACTGACCAGCTGGTGTCAGGAAAATAACCTCTCTCTCTAAACATCAGTAAAACTAAGGAGATGATCATGGACTTCAGGAGACAGCACGTAGACCAGCACCACCCCATCTACATCAACAACACTGAGGTGGAGCAGGTCAGCAGCTTCAAGTTATTCGTGGTCTAAGCCTCTCTCTCTCTGTAGTTTCAGCTTGTAGTTTCAGCCTGATCTAGCCTAGCCTAGCATCATGGCTAAAACTCTCGCCCCTCTTTCCTGCTCTAGTTGCAACATGTGGAGTGAGAACCCTGGCTTATTTGATAGTGACAGGGATAGTTGCGCTAAGTGCAGCGTAGTGGCAGTCCTCGGGGCCAGGGTTACAGAGTTAGAAACGCGGATCCGCTCATTGGAGGCGCTGAAGCCGAGTTATAGTCAGGCAGTAGCAGGGACCGCGGACCGCATTAGCTTGAGCGTAGCTAGCGAGAGTAGCCCCCCGGCGCATCCCGTGCAGCCGGGACCAGACCAGGACAGTTTTGTGACATTTAGACGCAGGCGCAGGGCTAAGACCAGGACTGCAGATCAGGGACACATAGCTGAGTGCAGGACTCCAGGAGACCAGGGACACAGGGCTGAGAGCAGGGCGCTCCCCGTCCGGAACAGGTTCGCCCCCTTGAGCTGGACGCGGGACACTCTAGTCATAGGGAGCTCCATAGTCAGGGACGTGGAACTGCCTGCAGCTTCCACACGGTGTTACCCTGGAGCCAGACTGGGTGACATCGAGGGGAATCTTAGGCTTTTAAAGAGAAGTAAGAACAGGTACCGCCGGATCGTTATACACGCGGGGGGTAACGATACTCGGCGCGGTCAGTCAGAGGTGGTGAAGTTGCAGATAGCGGCAGTTTGTGATTTGGCTAAGTCGATGTCGGAGTCCGTGTACTTCTCTGGCCCCCTTCCAAATTATGCCAATTGTGAAATGTTCAGCCGCTTTTCAGCTGTCAACCAGTGGTTGTCCAATTGGTGCCCGCAGAATGGTGTCGTCTTCATAGATAACTGGAGGGCATTTGAGGGGAAGCCCAGGCTTATACGTAGTGACGGCATTCATCCCACCGCGGCTGGGTCCTCCCTCCTAGCGCAGAATATGATTGCTAGCCTTAGATGACCATCAGGTAAGACTAGCACACAGACTAGCTCAGGGAGTGTCAGTGACGCTAGGGAGCAGAGTAGACTAGTGAGGCACTGCTCTGTTAGCGAGAACAGCTCCAAACAGGCTGAGACTGTGTGTGCGCCACGTACAGGGGCCTCCTCTGAGCCACCCTGCATGAACAATTCTCCCAGACTGGCTGAGGTTGTGTATGTCCCACGCACAAAAAGCACAAACAAAACATACCTAAACTCTGATAGGAAAGGTATCAGATCTCCTAACTCAATAGAAATAAATACATGCATCGCAAATAAACAAAATAAATGTATAAAAAGCACAAATAAAACTCAACTAAAGTCTGATAGGAAAGGCGTCAGGTTTCATAACTTAATAAAAATAAATAATTGTGTTGCAAACAAACAAATTAAGCATGTAAAAAGCACAAATAAAAGTCAACTGAACTCTGATAGGAAAGGCGTCCGATCTCATAACTTAATAAAAATAAATACATGTGTCGCAAATAAACAAAATGATAAGTGTGTAAAATGTGGACTGCTAAACATCAGGTCCCTCTCTTCTAAATCTCTTTTAATAAATGAATTAATTGGCGACTTTAATATTGATCTTCTAGCTTTAACTGAAACATGGCTTCAGGAAAATGATTATGTTAGACTAAACGAATCTACACCTCCAAGTCACGTGAACTTTCAAAGTGCCAGGAGCACTGGTCGAGGTGGCGGTGTGGCCGTCATTTCTCACTCCAGCCTAATTCTCAGCCTCAAATCTAATTATACATTCCGCTCCTTTGAAAGCCTCGCACTATCTATTACGTGCACCAACTGGAAAAACCAGAAAGCTGTTATATTTATAACAATCTACCGACCTCCTGGTCCTTATGCCGAGTTTCTGACAGAGTTTTCTGACTTTATTTCAAGTTTAGTTTTGGAATGGGAAAGGATTGTTATAGTTGTAGATTTCAACATTCATGTTGATAACAGCAGTGAGCCTCAGCAGTGCTTATGGTGCTCTCCTGGATGGGATCGGTTTTACCCAGAGTGTGAACAAGCCGACTCACTGTCACAATCACACTCTCGATCTCGTCCTAACTTATGGTATTGAGATTAGTGATTTACTTGTAATTCCTCAAAACCCTATACTCTCTGACCATTTTTTAATAACCTTTCAATTCGTACTAAAAGACTATCCAGCTCAGCAGGAGAAAACTATAATGAAAAGAACAATATCAGAAAAATCGGTAGCCGAGTTCAAAGAAATAATCGAGCCAGTATTAAATGATATGCCATGTGACAATGAGAACAACTTTAATCCAATTATCATGGATCAGTTTGTTGATAGGACAATGCTCACCCTAAAATCTGCTCTCGATGTTGCAGCTCCGCTAAAACAGAAAAGCATTAAACCAAGACCTCCGGCTCCTTGGTTTACTCCAGAATTGCGATCACTCAAACAACACGTAAGACGCACAGAGAAGCTCTGGCGCCGCTCGCGCTCCGAGCAGTCTCTGAAGGCATGGAAGCTCTGCCTGCTCTCTTATAAGGCCGCTCTGCGAAAAGCACAAACCAGATACTATTCAAACCTAATAGAAGTAAACAAAAGCAACCCCAGATTTCTGTTCAGCACTGTAGCCAGGCTGACAAACTCGCACACTGCCCCTGAGTCTCTTCTCCCTTCGAAGTTCAGTTGTGACTTTCTTGAATTCTTCGATTACAAAATTATAACCATTAGAGACAAGATCAACGAAGCCACTCCAAAAATCAGCCCCGAGCAAATTCAGCAAATCCAGTCTGTAACACCAATATCCCACATAAATCCTCTAACAGCATTAGACAAATTTACTCCTGTCGATGAGGCGGAGATTACCTCAGTCATCATGTCGTCCAAACCATCAACTTGTTTGCTCGACCCTATTCCAGTCAAACTCCTCAAAGAAGCTCCACCTAATAATAGGTTCCATCCATAACATAATAAATATGTCATTAGAAAATGGCTTTGTTCCTCAGTCCTTTAAATATGCTGTAATTAAACCGCTTTTGAAAAACCTAGCTTAAATCCTGATGAACTAGCCAACTACAGACCTATCTCGAATCTTCCATTTCTCTCAAAGATTCTGGAACGAGTTGTGGTGAAACAGCTTTGTCACCATCTGCAGGGCAATAATTTATATGAAAAATGTCAGTCTGGTTTCAGAGCTCACCACAGCACAGAAACTGCTCTGCTTAAAGTGACAAATGATTTGCTACTAGCTGCTGACAACGGGCTGGCTTCAGTCCTGGTCCTACTGGACCTCAGTGCAGCGTTTGACACCATTGATCACAACATTCTACTGCAGAGGTTAGAATGTGACATAGGTGTCAGAGGGACCGCCCTCAAATGGTTTAAATCCTATCTATCAGATAGGTACCAGTTTGTTAGTGTAAACCAGTGCACCTCTCCCTGCTCTAAAGTAGCTTGTGGTGTTCCACAAGGATCTGTGCTTGGTCCAATCCTGTTTACTCTGTATATGTTGCCATTAGGTAACATTATCAGAAAACATGGCATTAATTTCCACTGCTATGCTGATGACACTCAGCTGTACTTATCAATGAAACCTAATCAGACCGATCAAATTGATAAGCTCAGTGCCTGTGTGAAGGACATCAAAACCTGGATGACCCTGAATTACCTGCTCTTAAACCCTGAAAAAACAGAGGTCATTGTTGTCGGTCCTAAAGGTCAGAGAGATTCTCTGTCAGACCAGATAATCTCACTTGACAATGTGAGTATAGCCTCTAGCTCTACTGTAAAAAACCTTGGAGTCGTATTTGACCAAAATCTCTCATTCACAGCTCATATAAACCAAGCTTGTAAAACTGCATATTTTCACCTGCGAAACATAACTAAAATCAGAAAAATTTTGCCTAAAAATGATGCCGAAAAACTTATCCATGCATTTGTTACATCCAGACTAGATTACTGTAATTCTCTGCTCACCGTCTGCGCTAAAGGTTCTTTAAGAAGCTTCCAGTTGGTCCAAAATGCAGCGGCCAGAGTCCTAACAGGAACTAAAAGACGTGATCACATCAGTCCTGTGTTAAAATCACTTCACTGGCTTCCTGTCGAGTTTAGAATTAAATTCAAAGTTCTCCTCCTGACATACAAAGCCTTAAACAATATGGCCCCATCATATCTTCAGGATGCCATTGTCCCCTATCAGCCAAATAGAGCACTTCGCTCTCAGAATGCAGGATTATTAGTGGTTCCTAGAGTGTCTAAAAGTACAGTGGGGGGGAGCCTTCAGTTACCAAGCTCCTGTGTTATGGAATCAACTCCCTGTTGATGTTAAACAGGCTCCACAGTCTCTTTATTTAAGACCAGGCTTAAAACCTTCCTCTTCGGAATAGCTTATGACCAGGTTACTTAGTTGATGTCACTAAGATAAGCTGCCGCAGGAGATAACAAGCTGGGGAAGTGTGGCAACCTGAGCACTGTCCTCTGTTTCCTCCTTTTTTCTCACCAGCATCACTCACTATGTTCTCATCTGTAGTTTGTTCATTGCTATTCACATGTTGTCCCCTGTCCCACTCCCCCTGTGGAGTGGAACTCTTTCAGACGCCTGATGGCAGCTGGACCTCTCTCCTCCTCCTCGCCTGGCTCCTCCTCTTCGCCTGGCTCCTCCTCCTCGCCTGGCTCCTCCTCCTCGCCCGGCTCCTCCTCCTCGCCCCTCTTCTCCTCCTCCTCGCCCGGCTCTTCCCCACCTGGGTAGCTGTGGTCATACTGAACTGGCCCACGGGCCTGGACATCTTTAGCCTGTCCGTCCATGGGAGTGGATCCCTCCTTCACTGTAGTTCTCCCCGAGGTTTCTTCTTTTTCCCAGGACCCTGGGTTTTTTTGGAGTTTTTCCTTGCTGAGAAGGAGGGTCTAAGGACAGGGGATGACTGGACCATGTTTCATTTGCTGCTTTACATGAATGTTGTTTATTCCTGTTTTGATATGTCTGTGTGTATGTTTTACTCATCCATATCTTGGAACGTCCTTAGAGGCAACTGTTGTTGCGATTTTGGGCGCTACAAAATAAATTGAATTGAATTGAATTGAAAGTTCCTCGGTGTCCACATCACTGAGGATTTGTCCTGGACACTACACACAGACACTGTGGTAAAGAAAGCCCGACAAAGACTCTATTCCTAAGGAAGTTGAGGAGGTTTGGTATGAACACCAGCATCCTCACAAACTTCTACAGGTGCACCATGGAGAGCCTGCTGACGGGCTGCATCACAGTGTGGTGTGGGAAATGCACCGCTCAGAGCCGAAAAGCACTACAGAGGGTAGAGCGTACGGCAGAGGACATCACTGGGAGCAGCCTCCCCTCCATCCAGGACATTTACCTCTGCAGGTGTCTGCGTAAGACATGCAGCATCACTAAGGACCACACTCATCCAGCACAAGGACTTTTCCGTCTGCTGCCCTCTGGCAGATGATACAGGAGCCTCCCAGCACACACAAAAAGACTGAAAGAGCTACTATCCCCACGCTGTCAGACTGCTGAACACTATCCCCACGCTGTCAGACTGCTGAACACTGTCCCGACGCTGTCAGACTGCTGAACACTGTCCCCACGCTGTCAGACTGCTGAACACTATCCCCACGCTGTCAGACTGCTGAACACTGTCCCCATGCTGTCAGACTGCTGAACACTATCCCCACGCTGTCAGACTGCTGAACACTGTCCCCACGCTGTCAGACTGCTGAACACTATCCCCACGCTGTCAGACTGCTGAACACTACTGTCCCCACGATGTCAGACTGCTGAACACTGTCCCCACGCTGTCAGACTGCTGAACACTATCACCACGCTGTCAGACTGCTGAACACTATCCCCACGCTGTCAGACTGCTGAACACTATCACCACGCTGTCAGACTGCTGAACACTGTACCCACGCTGTCAGACTGCTGAACACTGTCCCCACGCTGTCAGACTGCTCAACACTGTCCTCACGCTGTCAGACTGCTGAACACTATCCCCACGCTGTCAGACTGCTGAACACTATCCCCACGCTGTCAGACTGCTGAACACTATCCCCACGCTGTCAGACTGCTGAACACTGTACCCACGCTGTCAGACTGCTGAACACTATCCCCACGCTGTCAGACTGCTGAACACTGTCCCCACGCTGTCAGACTGCTGAACACTATCCCCACGCTGTCAGACTGCTGAACACTATCCCCACGCTGTCAGACTGCTGAACACTATCCCCACGGTGTCAGACTGCTGAACACTGTCCCCACGCTGTCAGACTGCTGAACCCTGTCCCCACGCTGTCAGACTGCTGAACACTGTCCCCACGCTGTCAGACTGCTGAACACTGTCCCCACGCTGTCAGACTGCTGAACACTGTCCCGGCGCTGTCAGACTGCTGAACACTGTCCCCACACTGTCAGACTGCTGAACACTATCCCCACGCTGTCAGACTGCTGAACACTATCCCCACGCTGTCAGACTGCTGAACACTGTCCCCACGGTGTCAGACTGCTGAACACTGTCCCCACGCTGTCAGACTGCTGAACCCTGTCCCCACGCTGTCAGACTGCTGAACACTGTCCCCACGCTGTCAGACTGCTGAACACTGTCCCCACGCTGTCAGACTGCTGAACACTGTCCCGGCGCTGTCAGACTGCTGAACACTGTCCCGGCGCTGTCAGACTGCTGAACACTGTCCCCATGCTGTCAGACTGCTGAACTCTCAGTAACACTGCACTAAACTACTGTCTGTGATGCATTATACTCTAACTGCTGCTGCACTATCTGAATGGATCATGGACGTCACTCCCACTTTCACTGTTTCTGTGCAATAACCTGCTCCACACACGTGCAAAACCATTATGTGCAATATGGAACTAATCTGTGAAATACTCTACTACACCTTATTTAATCCTACCTGCACCTAGTACGTTATTATATTTTATTACATTTTTAGTATATCTGTATTTTATTATAGTTTTACTACATTGTTTAATATTTCCCTTGTATTTGCAAACACTTTTTTAACAGTACTATTTATTGCTGCTGTTAGTACTTCTTGAATATCTCAGCGAGTCAACGGTTCTTCTCATCCTGAGCGTTTCATTGCTCTGTCGACCTTGTGTTGAACCTGCAGACGACAAATAAACAATCTTGAATCTTGAATCAATGTTCCTCCTATGGAAAACATATATAAACACTAAATGCCCAGATATGGTAAAACAGAATTATAAACTCATTATCACATATCAGTTCATATGAAGGAAAAATGACCATATAAAGTTCAAATTAACTTTAACAGTCCCCTTTCAAATTGTATTTCTGATTATGTCAGAAATAAACCAGCCTGGACCAGTGTGAGGACAAAGCTGAAGTACTTCTGTGTAAATAAAAGAATTACAAAACATCCTCCGAGTTGTGTCTGTTTGAATGTGACTTTATCTCAAAATGTGACCATCATAATATTAAGACAAAGGGAATAAATGTACTTACCTTAAAAACAGAAATCACTTTTTTCTTTTTAAATGCTTTGAAATTACATTCAAATAAATAATAATGAGTGCAAGTCTTCAGTTTGAGTCCAGTGTAGAACATCTCCTGAACGAGCAGCTTCCAGGACTTGGTGTTTCTTCTGTTTTGAGTCCCTGACCTTGGTGCTGCTCTGGGAGGTGAATCCAAAGGAAAACAGCCTCTCAGCTTTACACTGGGCCCTGGCTGTTCCCTCACCTCCTACTCGTGTAAAGAAGAAATAATAATCAGAATTTTTAGCGACTCTGTCCACTTTGGCCAAGTCTATGTGGAGAAGATTTGGATCATGATTCTCGCACCAAGAGGCAATTTATTTCTTCATAACTGATTGTATTATTGTTTTATATATTTTATGTTTTTAATTATACTACATTCGCTTAAGACTTTTTATGATTACCGTATTTTCTATACTATAAATCGCACCAGCCAAAAAATGCACAATGAAGAAGAAAAAAACATATATAAGTCGCACTGGACGATAAGTCACATTTTTGGGGGAAATTGATTTGATCAAATCAGAGTCCAGGAACAGACATTTCCTCTTAAAGGCGACTTATAGTAATAAGAACAGAACAGAGAAGAACAGGCTGAACATGTGTCTGGTTTGTTCACGTCACATATGAACAGTTCTTCACAAAACTAGAGCAGAAACAACAGAACAAGTTTATACCGAACTCTCCATCTCGCTCCAAATCACTAAATCCACTGAATTCTTCATCCTCGTGTCACTTCTGAGTAACTCCACCAGCTCCAGATAAATTCAGCTTTTAGCCGCGATGAGCTTTTGTTTTCTTCATTTCAGTTCCAGTTTCCTCCACTTTTCTCCATCAAACACAAGTTTCTCTCACTCCAAACTCTTTCTGCTGCTCGATTGCTCCTCTCGACCATCGCTCTACAGACGTTTACGGTTCTCCGCTCAATATACACACTGAGTAATAATGTGTTTAATGAAGCTTTAGCACATTTGTTTAGGTTTTACACAAACTAAACTTAAATCCCCATGTCTCATTTGCAGATAGTGATAAAAACAGCTGGTGCTGATGCTTCTGTGACTAAAGGACCAGATTCACTGGACAAAAGTCTCCACCTGCATTTACCTGAGCAAACAGGTCCGAGGTGCTGCAGGTGGTGAAGTGACAGTGGTGCAGGAGGAGGAGCCTGAGGCGCAGCAGATACTGGTACACAAGTCTAGAGCGCCCCCTAGAGGCCTCAGGGTGAAAATAACCAACATGTGAAATTATATCTTGCTGGTGGAAACGCGTTGGCTCCTTCGATGCAATAAAGGACTTTAATATATTCAGTCGGTGCCTCGGGTTTGGACCTCGCCCATGTTTACGTTTCCCAGTCAGGGCGATTTCTTGTTTAGATGTGAAATTATATATTTTATATATAAGTCACAGGAAACACCCAAACCATGAAAAAATGCAACTTATCGTCTGAAAAATACAGTACTTGAGTACAATTTGTTGACAAAGTTGGAGCTGGTCTTTGAAATGAACCTTTGGCCCAAACTGAGAGCTCTGACTTTTTAAAGCTGCACTGTGTAACTTTTCCGCTGGAGGGTCTGTTGCTCGTCTCCCGTTGCTTTGCCAGAATTGCCCAAACGGTGACGCATTATTAAACTGAGCTTTCTCCATGGAGACAAACCGGTGACGCCAGTAAGACAAATTACAGGTCAGATCTATGGGGAGCAGAGTGAGAATGAATGCTTTTGAGGGGATTAAAAACAAGACTGAAAATAAACAAGTATTATGTTAATGCCACACTGTGGGACATCCCTGGCAAATGCTGCAGCTAAAACTCTTTCTGTTTATAGTGTCTTTACATCAAAACTTTGCAGAGTTTGACGCTCTAAACCTAATTCCACTGATTTTTACAACAGTAACATTAAAATCTTGGACCTTAAAAGCCATAACAGCCCCCTGAGTGGAGCAGGTGTCAGACCCTCCACCAGAAAAGTCCCATAGTGCACCTTTCACCCTGGACACTCACAGAAGCCCATGTACAGGGATCCAGTCTGGAGCAGTGTCCCTGGACCAGTGAAACGTTCCTCTCAGAATCCAGCGCTTGGATCTGAAGTGTGTTATGAATCGTACTCACCGCCCGGCAAACTCTGACCGCTCGTTATCACCGCTAGGTTTCCCCAGACAGAGCTCGCCGGGCCTGAAGCTCTGGGCTGTCGGCTCCCTCCATGGTCCTTTCCTTTCAGGCATCGCTCCAGTGCCCCAGTCACCACACCCCCCCTGGAGGCCACAGGGCACAGGCCACTGCATCTGAGTGGAGCCTGTGAAAAGGAAGGAGTTTATTAGAAGCACCATTTTGGAAGGAAATACAGAATCAAATCACAAATCAAAGGTTTTGACACTGAAGTGTAGTATAGAAAGGGGCTAAAGGAGTGTGTACATCAGGGTTTATCATCAGAGGAGACTATGGTGCCACACAGAGTCTAAAATTCCCCCACAGTCTAAAAACAACCTGGACTTTACATCAGCATCACAAAATCACACTTTGTTGGCCTTTGTCTCAGCAGAAACATTTAAAAGTAACTATAGTGGGCTAAAAGGACTGCTTTAAGATTAAATATAGGCAATAAACGTCATTTATACTCCACATATTGTACAAAATGAAATGATTAAAATCTTGTCCCACTAAAGTCTCCCCAGAATCTTTGGGAAACACTGAACAGTTCTGAGTGGAATTATGACGTGTGTGTGATACGATGTGGGGACAGTGTCAATCAGATTTATTTCTAGAGCCTTTTACAACACTCAATGTGACCAAAGTGATTCACAATGAAATAAATAAAGGACTTTTTAGACCACATTCTGCAGCGTGTTAGAATATAACACATTTAGAAACTGAAGTTGAAGTTGTAAACGTCACATTTAAGGTCTATTTAAGTCCATTCAATAAAGTTTCACACTATTTATAATGTAAGAAAATACAGAAATAAACTGTATTCAAACCTTTGTGATATTTAGACCTGGTTCTGGTTTTGATCTTAGGTTAGTTCTGATCAGACCTGGTTTAGTCCTGGTTTAGTCTCAGTTTTCGTCCTGATATAGACCAAGAGTAGACCTAGTTTAGTTCTGGTTTAGACCTGACTAAAGCCCTAAAGTTCCAAGTTAAGACTTAGTCATTTGAAATCACTATAGTTAACATGACAACCTTATTAATTACTCTGTGAAATGATCATTTCTATATTTAATGACTATATAAAAACAAACTCTGTGAATCAGCCCCACATTCTACTCAACACTTCCAGAGTAAACAGAGATATATCCACATGAGTTTAATGAGCAAACACTGGCATCATGTCAGTTTTTAACACTTCCAGAGTAAACAGAGATATATCCACATGAGTTTAATGAGCAAACACTGGCATCATGTCAGTTTTTAACACTTCCAGAGTAAACAGAGATATATCCACATGAGTTTAATGAGCAAACACTGGCGTCATGTCAGTTTTTAACACTTCCAGAGTAAACAGAGATATATCCACATGAGTTTAATGAGCAAACACTGGCATCATGTCAGTTTTTAACACTTCCAGAGTAAACAGAGATATATCCACATGAGTTTAATGAGCAAACACTGGCGTCATGTCAGTTTTTAACACTTCCAGAGTAAACAGAGATATATCCACATGAGTTTAATGAGCAAACACTGGCGTCATGTCAGTTTTTAACACTTCCAGAGTAAACAGAGATATATCCACATGAGTTTAATGAGCAAACACTGGCGTCATGTCAGTTTTTAACACTTCCAGAGTAAACAGAGATATATCCACATGAGTTTAATGAGCAAACACTGGCATCATGTCAGTTTCTAACACTTACAGAGTAAACAGAGATATATCCACATGAGTTTAATGAGCAAACACTGGCATCATGTCAGTTTTTAACACTTACAGAGTAAACGGTGCTGTCCTCACTGAGACGTTCGCAGTTCCAGTTTGACATCGAGCTGAACTCTGAGTCAGTGACGGGACAGATGTTGTAGTTTTTTGTAGTTTTCACATTTAAAGCTCGTCTTGAGTGAAACTGCAGGAGAAAAATACAAAAACACAATCTTGTAGTAAAGCAGCTGCAACAAACTGCCCAGAAAAGTGTCTTATTTTAACATGAAAATAAATAAATGAATTTATCACAGATGTTTTTATCATTAGCAGATTATATGTGACACAAAGAAAATAACCGTTAGCAAAGAAAATTAGCGTTCACATAAATAACGGCTGACCACTATAAATAATAACAACGTCTTTTTAACTTTACAATTTAGTTTTGAAGTAATTTATAGACCCGTGAAATGAGCCAAATTAAATGTACAAACGTATAGATACAGGCGTTTCTTCTGTCGGAGTAGTTGAAGTTTAAGAGTCCGTTTTTATCCACTTGTTCTCATCCCTCTCGCTTATTTTTCACACCTCCGGTTCCACGGACACCAAAATAAAAGCACAGGTTTCAAAATAAAAGTGTTCGCATTAAAATGAACTAAATAACGCGCGAAAGGCACAACACAGAGATATATCCGCATGAGTTTAATGAGCAAACACTGGCATCGTTTAAGTTTGGAACAGCGAAAATCAGCAAAGTAAAGTTTTTAAATCAGGATCATGTCCCGCTTCAGTCAGATCTCACGTACCTGCGGCGGGGCTGCGTGCTTACGTCACTGAACAGGACCTATTATTTGATTAGTTTGATTTAAAGCACTTTTTTATGAATCTGATGAGTGTGTGGTGAAGGTTCCTCTGTGTCTGTGGTGGATCTGAGGACAGCGCCCCCTGGTGGACACATGTGACTCTGTCCTATAAATATTTGACTCTTCTTCAAATACGAATTCACAGACGCGACTCGACTGTCAGAAATACGTCATCACGTCACAGATATGAACGATAGATCCAGGACTGAACCAGGACTGAACCAGGACTGAACCAGGACTGAACCAGGACTGAACCAGGACTGAACCAGGACTGAACCAGGACTGAACCAGGACTGAACCGGGATTGAACCGGGACTGTACATGTCTCTGCTCTTCTGTGTTCACCTGTAATTATAGGATTAACTGTGTTGTAGCGCCCTCTGGAGGCCATGAGTGAAATGTTTTTTGTTTTGTTTTTTAATCAAATGTTTTTGACCAAACTGACAAAGCCGTGGTCAAGGATAGAAAAAGTAGTGCTAAATATTCTGTGCAGCAGGAGAGTAGAAAGACTGGACCTGCCCACATACCTGAGGTCACATGACTCCAGGTGGATCAGGTCCGACAGGAGACAGAGTGAAAGTATTTAGAGACGACACTGACGCAGTGAGTATATCTGAACATTTTTCACAAGGAATCAAACACATTTTGGTTTAATATCTTATTGGTCTTTAGTTAAAATGGATTTTATTTGCACATTGAAAAGTCGTCTTTTATCTAAAGCTGCACTAAGTCATAGTCTTTTATCTAAAGCTGCACTAAGTCATAGTCTTTTATCTAAAGCTGCACTAAGTCATAGTCTTTTATCTAAAGCTGCACTAAGGGACTTTTCAGGAGGATAAGTCAAACACTGATATTACTTAAGCTTAATGCCAGAGCTTTTAATACCAAAATACTTTTAGAACATGCATTTGTCGCCTCTCCACAGATGTGACCTGTAACTTGCTCTGGCAGCCACGGCAGACAAGCAGAAAAGTTAAATAATGTTCTAAGTATTTGCTTAAAACTAGTGCCGTCTTAGAAAATTTCTGTTTTGTCTGTTAGTCCTGGTTTAATCCTGATTTAAACTAGTAAAGATGGATCACATGGATCTTTTTCTAATTTCTGATTTCTAAAATGTTTCCTAATCAGAAGAAGACAGTGAGCAGTGGTTTGTTTTGTACTTTATAGTAGAAGTTATGAAAGATAAACGCAGCAAAAGACAAAGTTAAAACCACAAAACCATCTTCCTGCCACACTTAAACCAGGGCAAAAGGGCAAACACGTTACAGCGCAAATATGAAAAATATAAAAAGGAAAATGTCAAATCAGTCACTATAATTTACAGCATTTTCTAATGAGACAAAGAAGAAACCTGGTTAAATGTTCCCCTGATGATTAAGAGCTGAGATAATAAATGTACTGATGGAAATAAATCAGCCGATGATGTTGCTGCTTTTTAAGGGTCAAACTTTTCTCTGTCATTTTAATTCGTGACAAACAGCGTCTCCATTCACTGTTCTTACTGGAACTATAAATATTATAAATTAATCTCTGCTCCTCTGACCCTCTCTCTGCTCCTCTGACCCTCTCTCTGCTCCTCTGACCCTCTCTCTGCTCCTCTGACCCTCTCTCTGCTCCTCTGACCCTCTCTCTGCTCCTCTGACCCTCTCTCTGCTCCTCTGACCCTCTCTGCTCCTCTGACCCTCTCTCTGCTCCTCTGACCCTCTCTCTGCTCCTCTGACCCTCTCTTTGCTCCTCTGACCCTCTCTTTGCTCCTCTGACCCTCTCCCTTTGCTCCTCTGACCCTCTCTGCTCCTCTGACCCTCTCCCCTTCTCCTCTGACCCTCTCTCTGCTCCTCTGACCCTCTCTCTGCTCCTCTGACCCTCTCTCTGCTCCTCTGACCCTCTCTCTGCTCCTCTGACCCTTTCTCTGCTCCTCTGACCCTCTCTCTGCTCCTCTGACCCTCTCTGCTCCTCTGACCCTCTCTCTGCTCCTCTGACCCTCTCTCTGCTCCTCTGACCCTTTCTCTGCTCCTCTGACCCTCTCTCTGCTCCTCTGACCCTCTCTGCTCCTCTGACCCTCTCTCTGCTCCTCTGACCCTCTCTTTGCTCCTCTGACCCTCTCTTTGCTCCTCTGACCCTCTCCCTTTGCTCCTCTGACCCTCTCTGCTCCTCTGACCCTCTCCCCTTCTCCTCTGACCCTCTCTCTGCTCCTCTGACCCTCTCTCTGCTCCTCTGACCCTCTCTCTGCTCCTCTGACCCTCTCTCTGCTCCTCTGACCCTCTCTCTGCTCCTCTGACCCTCTCTCTGCTCCTCTGACCCTCTCTCTGCTCCTCTGACCCTCTCTTTGCTCCTCTGACCCTCTCCTCTGACCCTCTCTCTGCTCCTCTGACCCTCTCTCTGCTCCTCTGACCCTCTCTCTGCCCCTCTGACCCTCTCTATGCTCCTCTGACCCTCTCTCTGCTCCTCTGACCCTCTCTCTGCTCCTCTGACCCTCTCTCTGCTCCTCTGACCCTCTCTCTGCTCTTCTGACCCTCTCTCTGCTCCTCTGACCCTCTCTCTGCTCCTCTGACCCTCTCTTTGCTCCTCTGACCCTCTCCTCTGACCCTCTCTCTGCTCCTCTGACCCTCTCTCTGCTCCTCTGACCCTCTCTCTGCTCCTCTGACCCTCTCTTTGCTCCTCTGACCCTCTCTCTGCTCCTCTGACCCTCTCTCTGCCCCTCTGACCCTCTCTATGCTCCTCTGACCCTCTCTCTGCTCCTCTGACCCTCTCTCTGCTCCTCTGACCCTCTCTCTGCTCTTCTGACCCTCTCTCTGCTCCTCTGACCCTCTCTCTGCTCCTCTGACCCTCTCTCTGCCCCTCTGACCCTCTCTATGCTCCTCTGACCCTCTCTCTGCTCCTCTGACCCTCTCTCTGCTCCTCTGACACTCTCTCTGCTCCTCTGACCCTCTCTCTGCCCCTCTGACCCTCTCTATGCTCCTCTGACCCTCTCTCTGCTCCTCTGACCCTCTCTCTGCTCCTCTGACCCTCTCTCTGCTCTTCTGACCCTCTCTCTGCTCCTCTGACCCTCTCTCTGCTCCTCTGACCCTCTCCTCTGACCCTCTCTCTGCTCCTCTGACCCTCTCTCTGCTCCTCTGACCCTCTCTCTGCTCCTCTGACCCTCTCTATGCTCCTCTGACCCTCTCTCTGCCCCTCTGACCCTCTCTATGCTCCTCTGACCTTCTCTCTGCTCCTCTGACCCTCTCTCTGCTCCTCTGACCCTCTCTCTGCTCCTCTGACCCTCTCTCTGCTCTTCTGACCCTCTCTCTGCTCCTCTGACCCTCTCTCTGCTCCTCTGACCCTCTCTTTGCTCCTCTGACCCTCTCCTCTGACCCTCTCTCTGCTCCTCTGACCCTCTCTCTGCTCCTCTGACCCTTTCCCTGCTCCTCTGACCCTGTACATGTCTCTGCTCTTCTGTGTTCACCTGTAATTATGGGATTAACTGTGTTGTAGCGCCCTCTGGAGGCCATGAGTGAAATGTTTTTTGTTTTGTTTTTAATCAAATGTTTTTGACCAAACTGACAAAGCCGTGGTCAAGGATAGAAAAAGTAGTGCTAAATATTCTGTGCAGCAGGAGAGTAGAAAGACTGGACCTGCCCACATACCTGAGGTCACATGACTCCAGGTGGATCAGGTCCGACAGGAAACAGAGTGAAAGTATTTAGAGACGACACTGACGCAGTGAGTATATCTGAACATTTTTCACAAGGAATCAAACACATTTTGGTTTAATATCTTATTGGTCTTTAGTTAAAATGGATTTTATTTGCACATTGAAAAGTCGTCTTTTATCTAAAGCTGCACTAAGTCATAGTCTTTTATCTAAAGCTGCACTAAGTCATAGTCTTTTATCTAAAGCTGCACTAAGTCATAGTCTTTTATCTAAAGCTGCACTAAGGGACTTTTCAGGAGGATAAGTCAAACACTGATGATATTACTTAAGCTTAATGCCAGAGCTTTTAATACCAAAATACTTTTAGAACGTGCATTTGTCGCCTCTCCACAAATGTGACCTGTAACTTGCTCTGGCAGCCACGGCAGACAAGCAGAAAAGTTAAATAATGTTCTAAGTATTTGCTTAAAACTAGTGCCGTCTGAGAAAATTTCTGTTTTGTCTGTTAGTCCTGGTTTAATCCTGATTTAAACTAGTAAAGAAGTAAAACAAAAAAGTAAAGTCCAGTTGAGTGTAAGATCAGCCTGTGACCAGCAGAGGGAGACACAGATCAGACCTCTGGTGCAGCAGGAGACATCTCTGTATGTTCTGTTCAAATGGACTCTTCTTCTGATTCCAGCACCTACAACATGGACCCACCTGGACCTGGCCCCGGGTCTAAACCCAGACCTGAACCTGCTCCCAGCTCTCTGTCTCTGAAAAGTGACCGGTCCAAAGAGTTTCCTCCTTCATTTAAAGAAGCTCCTCCTGAAGAGCAGAGGTGAGACATGTGAACAGGTCTTTTCACACTGATAAACAGAGTCCAAACTGAGTGGGGCTGTTACTGTGTGACGCCTCCTCAGTCAAACACATTATTCAGGCTCTATCTTCTTTCCTGCTTTGTCCTGGTCCTGTGCTCCAGAGGGTCAGACTCGGGTGACCAGATTTTCAAAACTCAAAACAGAGACACTATAATTTAACTGAAAAAGACGAGAGAGATTTTCTGAAACTAATTATATCTGTTTTTGTTTGCAAACGAGGCCATATAGCTGAGAATCATCTGTTATTTTTCAATTAAAGGTCTTACATGTCACATTATGGCCAAACTTTAACACAGGAACATTTGAACACAGGTTTTGAGTGATCAAAACTGCCATAATTATAATTCATAAATAAAACAGTCAAACTTGTAGCTTCTTCCTTCAGTTTTACACTCCAGCATTATTATTCTTCACTTTGCCATGCGGTTTCTCTCATGCTGTTCATAATAGGAATAAATGATGTGTACAGGGGCATTTGTGCCAGGGAGACACATGGCAAACTGATCATGCAGATGTTATTGTGTGGAACGTGGCTGTGGGTGAAACGTGTGAACATTTCAGAGCATTTATCTGTGGCAGCTCAGAGGAGACACACCTCAGGGATGACTCAACCTCATCCCACTCTGGCATGTGTTAGCAGAGTCCAGGAGAGGCACGTCACCTCACACAATCAGCATCCTGGAACACCTCCACATGATGGCGCTCTCGGAAGTTCAGCAGAAGATGTTTCACCTGGAGGAAATATTTAACACCAAACAACTCATTTAATGCAGTAACCTACGATAATGCAGAAACATGTTGGTACTGAACATGTACAAATATTACAAACACAAAGCTCATTTCTAAACTCAAATGGAATGACATTATATATAAATGAGAAGAGCTTTATTTGTTGTGTGTTTTACATTGTGACTCCCCTTTAGTCCCATGAACAGGGCAGTGTTCCTCTCCAGAACGTTCTCCTGCAGAGTGGACAGGTACAGTGTAGAGTGGACAGCTGCTGTTCGTGGCCGTGTTGTACGGAGCCACAGAAATGTCACAAGTCTTCGTGTGCGTAGAAATCCGTGCAGATTTGGCTGGAGTTGAGCAGAAAATAAAAGAAATATTCGTAAACTCTGGAATGAAAAGTGACGATTACACTTTATTCAGAAAGAACACGAATTCACAGACGGGACTCTTGGTGCAGGCTCCAGGGTCTAAAGTGTCACTGACATTTGACCCAAGTTTATTCACAGGATCAACGAGCCCCAAATACGGACTGAACCAGAACTGAACCAGGACTGAACCAGAACTGAACCAGGACTGAACCAGGACTGAACCAGGACTGAACCAGGACTGAACCAGAACTGAACCAGGACTGAACCAGGACTGAACCAGGACTGAACCAGGACTGAATGTCATAATTTTTATACAATCACAATCCAGTGAAAGTATTTGTGACATTTAAACGCCAGTCTCCTGCCAATTGGGATTAAATCAAACCACTGAGTCAGTTCTTTTTACGTGCCTTTCACGGGGAAGAGCTCGGCCGTGCGTGCAGCTCTCTAGGCTCGTCCACGCTGCTCTTCCAAAGCCCCTCCCCTTGCAGTACGGTTTTATTAATTTCCAACAATCCATCATGTCAGTACAAAGACAACCTGGTCAACGTATACATAATCTCGTTAAGCTTACCACAGATAACATAGTGAAGTATATCATGACTTTGTTTTACATTTGATCAGATTTATGATCTGGGAACTAGCTGGGTACGAAGCAAGAGGTCACAAGAGGTCACACATCTGGTTTTAGCAGAGATAGCGTTAACACAGGCTCTTTCATCCTCTGCAATTGAGACCTTTTAACTTAGATGTACATTTTTTAATAACTTCATCATTATAAGCATTTTATTCTAACACTGAACCAGGACTGAACCGGGACTGAACCGGGACTGATCCAGAACTGAACCAGGACTGAACCAGGACTGAACCGGAACTGAACCAGAACTGAACCAGAACTTAACCAGGACTGACCAAGGACTGAACCAGGACTGAACCAGGACTGAACCAGAACTGAACCAGGACTGAACCAGAACTGAACCAGGACTGAACCAGGACTGAACCAGGACTGAACCAGGACTGTCAGGCTCTTCAGGTGTTTTAATTCCACCTTCATCGTACCTTCTCACTGAGGCATGGGACCAAATGTGAGAGTGTTGTGCCGGGGCATCTGGAGAACAGAGCTTCTACACAGGAGACATCTCTGTATGTTCTGTTCAAATGGACTCTTCTTCTGATTCCAGCACCTACAACATGGACCCACCTGGACCTGGCCCCGGGTCTAAACCCAGACCTGAACCTGCTCCCAGCTCTCTGTCTCTGAAAAGTGACCGATCCAAACGGAATCCTCCTTCATTTAAAGAAGCTCCTCCTGAAGAGCAGAGGTGAGACCTTCTTAACCCAGAGCTCTGGACATGTTCTCAGGACAGCGCCACCTGCTGCTCGTCCTTCATCAGTGCAAACAGAGCTCCTGTGTTTTAATGGAGTGTGAGACATGAGTCCAGGACAAACAAATGTGTGACAGTGTGTTATGGGTTTGTATTTTTTCAACTGCATTAAACCAAAGATGAACCTTTCTAACATATTTTACCAGCAGCACCCATAGACTTTAGACTTCAGCAGATCTAAGCTGTGGGACTCTCCTGTTCTCTGTCCCTGTGTGAACCTCCTGTACACCCTTGTATACAGCCCCACTGTGGTGCAAATATAAGAAGGCCACACTGCAAAAGCTCAAAGTATCTTCTAATGATGCCCTCAGAATGCTGCTGAAAAAGCCCAGGGCCAGTAGTGCCAGTGTCCTGTTCTGTCAGGCTCGTGTGAACACTTTTCAGGCTCTCAGGACAAACCTGATGTATAAATCCATCTGTGGCCTAAATGACTCTGAACTCTGTGGTGGTGATGCTGGTGAGTCCCAGGTTTAGTGCTGTGCAGCACCACTGCTCTTTATGGAAACACTGAGCTCTTTTATAGCCCAGTTTTACTCTGGTCTTCTGTCTTATTGTTCTTTTATGGAGCATGAGTGTGGAATAGAGAAATGATGATGAGTTTATTGTTTGACAGGGAGCCAGGCCCAAAGGAGCAGCTGGACGCCATATTCAGGGTGAGTCCCCCACGAGCGCAGCATGTGTGGGCTTCTGTGGGTGCTCCTCAGGTTCTCTCTTTGACTAAAACTCTTCTCTTATTGTTCTGTTCCAGCGTCTGGAGGAGGACGTCCTGACTTTTGTCAAAGAGCAGCTGCAGAGGCTCCACAGGCTCCTGGCCTCAGATTACCCAGAATGCTCCGAGAGTGAGGAGGAGGAGCAGAGCAGCAGAGAGGTTCTGAACATCACCCTGGACTTCCTGAGGAGGATGGACCAGGAGCATCTGGCCCAGCGCCTGCAGAACAGTAAGAACTCTGTGACTGTCCATCTGAGGAACAGACCACACCAGACTTGACTTCACCGTGACAAAAGCCGACAGGTGTTTGAGGCTCACAGAAAGTACTATGACCCGTACATTAGGAGGGCTCTTTATCCACCTGAGGAACAGCTGCTGGATATACTCTGTTTCACTTAAAGGTTATTGTCTGGTGGAGGGTTCATCACCTTCTTGTCTCCATGGAGATACCATTATTTTTCCTGTAATGTTCCAAGGTAGGATATTAAATGGAACAAGCTTCCATGTATTCATGTACAGATCTTATTATTGCTCAAAAATACTGAAAATATGCAGTCGTGAGACAATCAAAAGTCTTGAGTTGCAACAAATTTGTCCTATAAGTTACTTATGTGAGTTGCTATCGCTCAAATCTCATCGTATAAAACAAAAATTTTTTAAAAGTCTCAAAAAGAAAATGTACACACGATAAATACAGAGTCCAAAATATGTTGTTCCAGATTTCATATATTAAACGATAAATTGATGGAGTAATTATCGTGACAGACTGTCTCATCTCTTCACAGATCTGACCTGTAACTTGGTCTGTTAGAGTCACCTGTTTGTGGCATTCAAGCGTAATATAAAATCAATGGAATGGAATGGAAAAAAGCAGGTTGAAGAAACTCCACCTGAAAAGTTACATGCTGCATCTTTAACTTTATAATTAAAAGCAGCAAATTTACTCTGTGACATTCCAGTGAAGACGTTTTCAGAAGGAACTTGAGCTGTTTGTCTTTATTCAGGAACTGCTGTCGGAGAGATCAGAGATAAACTGAAGTGTGATCTGCAGCAGAGGTTCAGCCGTGTGTTTGAGGGCGTGGCTAAAGCAGGAGACTCCGCCCCCCTGGCCCAGATCTACACAGAGCTCTACATCACAGAGGGCGGAGCCTCAGAGGTCAACCAGGAACATGAGGTCAGACTCATGGAGACGGCGTCCAGGAGCCCGGCCGCTCCAGAGACCATCACATGTGAAGAGCTCTTTAAACCCCGCCCACACTCACCAGAGCCAATCAGGTTTGTGCTGACGAAGGGCGTGGCCGGCGTGGGGAAAACAGTGCTGACTCAGAAGTTCAGTCTGGACTGGGCTGAAGGCCGGGCCCACCAGGACCTCCAGCTGCTGTTCCCGTTCACTTTCAGAGAGCTCAATGTGCTCAGAGACTCACAGTTCAGCCTGGTGGAGCTGCTGCACCACTTCTTCAGTCCATCCAAACATCTCTGCAGCCTCCAACAGCTCCAGGTGCTCTTCATCTTTGACGGTCTGGACGAGTGCAGACTTCCTCTGGACTTCAGCCGAACCCGGGTCCTGAGCGACCCCACAGAGTCGGCCTCAGTGCACGTGCTGCTGGTGAACCTCATCAGGGGAGGCTGCTTCCCTCCGCTCGCCTCTGGATAACCACACGACCCGCCGCGGCCAATCAGATCCCTGCTGAGTGCGTCTCCATGGTGACAGAGGTGCGAGGGTTCGCCGACCCGCAGAAGGAGCAGTACTTCAGGAAGAGGTTCACAGACCAGGCCACAGCCGTCATCTCCCACATCAAGAGCATCCGCAGCCTCCACATCATGAGCCACATCCCGATCTTCTGCTGGATCCTCTCCACAGTTCTACAGAAGCTTCTGGAACAAACAGAGGAACCAGAGCTGCCCCGGACTCTCACACAGATGTACGTCCACTTCCTGGTGGTGCAGACCA
This sequence comes from Odontamblyopus rebecca, assembly GCA_030686955.1. Taxonomy (NCBI): domain Eukaryota; kingdom Metazoa; phylum Chordata; class Actinopteri; order Gobiiformes; family Gobiidae; genus Odontamblyopus; species Odontamblyopus rebecca. Next base: position 37,081,520 of record CM060666.1, read on the forward strand.
AAGTCCAGAACATCAAGTATCAGCAGGGATCAGGGGAGGACCTTCACTGGACTCCAGAGACCAGGGAGATGGTGAAGTCTTTGGGAAAAGTGGCCTTTGAGCAGCTGCAGAAAGGAAACCTGATCTTCTACGAGAGTGACCTGAGCGAGTGTGGGCTGGACGCTGCAGCGGCCTCAGTTTACTCCGGAGTGTTCACACAGGTCTTTAGAGAGGAGCCAGGCCTGTACCAGGACAAGGTCTACTGCTTCATCCATCTGAGTGTGCAGGAGTTTCTGGCTGCTCTTCACGTCCATCAGACCTTCTTCAGCTCTGGAGAGAACCTGCTGGAATCTGTACAGACATGGACATTTTCATTCCGATTTAAACTTTTTAAACCTGGTCAAACAAGACAAACAAGTCCTAAGTCTGAGGCCTTCTACCGCTCTGCTGTGGACCAGGCCTTACAGAGTCCAAACGGACACCTGGACCTGTTCCTGCGCTTCCTCCTGGGGCTGTCTCTGCCGACCAATCAGAGGCTGCTGCAGGGTCTGCTGACTCACACAGGAAGTGAACGGACCAATCAGGAGACAGTAAAGTACATCAAACAGAAGCTGAATGAAGAGGGTCTGTCTGCAGAGAGAAGCCTGAACCTGCTCCACTGTCTGAACGAACTGAACGACCACAGTCTGGTGGAGGAGATACAGAAGTACATGAGAGGAGGACGACTCTCCTGGTTAAGTTCTCCTGCTCAGTGGTCGGCTCTGTCCTTCCTCTTACTGTCCTCAGACTCAGACCTGGAGGAGTTTGACCTGAGGAAATACCAGCGCTCAGAGACAGCTCTCCTGGGTCTGCTGCCGGTGGTCAGAGCCTCCACCAAAGCCCTGTGAGTCCAGACTGTATTTAAACTCTTGTGTGGAGGTTCTGGTCTCTAATGTCCCTCTCTGTCCTCAGACTGTATTTAAACTCTTGTGTGGAGGTTCTGGTCTCTAATGTCCCTCTCTGTCCTCAGACTGTATTTAAACTCTTGTGTGGAGGTTCTCGTCTCTAATGTCCCTCTCTGTCCTCAGACTGTATTTAAACTCTTGTGTGGAGGTTCTCGTCTCTAATGTCCCTCTCTGTCCTCAGACTGTATTTAAACTCTTGTGTGGAGGTTCTCGTCTCTAATGTCCCTCTCTGTCCTCAGACTGTATTTAAACTCTTGTGTGGAGGTTCTCGTCTCTAATGTTCCTCTCTGTCCTCAGACTGTATTTAAACTCTTGTGTGGAGGTTCTCGTCTCTAATGTCCCTCTCTGTCCTCAGACTGTATTTAAACTCTTGTGTGGAGGTTCTCGTCTCTAATGTTCCTCTCTGTCCTCAGACTGTATTTAAACTCTTGTGTGGAGGTTCTCGTCTCTAATGTCCCTCTCTGTCCTCAGACTGTATTTAAACTCTTGTGTGGAGGTTCTCGTCTCTAATGTTCCTCTCTGTCCTCAGACTGTATTTAAACTCTTGTGTGGAGGTTCTCGTCTCTAATGTCCCTCTCTGTCCTCAGGCTGTATTTAAACTCTTGTGTGGAGGTTCTCGTCTCTAATGTTCCTCTCTGTCCTCAGACTGTATTTAAACTCTTGTGTGGAGGTTCTCGTCTCTAATGTCCCTCTCTGTCCTCAGACTGTATTTAAACTCTTGTGTGGAGGTTCTCGTCTCTAATGTCCCTCTCTGTCCTCAGTCTTTGTGGCTGTGGCCTGTCTCCTCTCAGCTGTGCTCCTCTGGCCTCAGTCCTCAGCTCCTCCAGTCTCTCACATCTGGATCTCAGTCACAACGACCTCCAGGACTCAGGAGTGGAGCTGCTGTGTTCTGGACTGAAGAGCGCCCCTGCAGACTGGAGACTCTCAGGTGAGACGCTCCCATGATGCACTCTGCCCCTTGTGTCCACATGAGTGTAATGCTGTGTCTTTAGGCTGTCTGGATGTCTGGTCTCAGAGAGGGGCGGGGCTGCTCTGGCCTCAGCTCTGAGCTCCTCCTCCCACCTCAGAGAGTTCGACCTCAGCTACAACCATCCAGGAGCCTCAGCAGAGCTCCTGACCGCTCTACGGGACCACCCCCACTGCCCCCTGCAGTCTCTCAGGTGAGGGTCCTGGTTCAGTGGGTCTCTGGTCCGGGGTCGGTCCAGATCCTGGTCTCTGGTCTGGTCTAAACTGGACTTGTGTGTTTCAGGTTGGATCCTGCTGGAGAACAGTGGATGGTCCCAGGTCTGAGGAAGTGTGAGTCTCTGGATTTCATTCAGTTCATGGGAACATTAACATTATGGAACTTTATCAGGCTTTAAATCTTCAGTTATAGAGGAAATATTTGTGAGCGATTTGAGACTTGACACTGTTTTTGTTCATATGTAGAACTACAGCTTAAAATGTACATGAATGGAGTAAATCTAAATATTGTAACTGAAACTAAGTACAGAGGGGTTCATTTGGACCAAAGTCTGTCCTTTAAAAAGCAGATCAAAAAAGTGCAGCTCAATCAAATATAATATATCTTCCCTGAGACATATGAGGAACAACTTGACAGTCTCAGCCTCTTTCACCTATTTCAATGCAGTGATTATTCCACATAACTTACTGTTTATCCTGTTGGTCTCAGGCCAAAGAAACTTCCCTCAAACCTCAGATCTGCTAGAATCAGGCACTAAAGGCACTTGATAAACAACCCCTTCGTTATCACCACTGCAACATTCTCAGGAAATATAAATTGCTCAGTTTTGACAGTTTAATTCTATTTTCAAATCTAAAAACTCTATTCAAAATGATGAATAAAGCTGCTCCTCCCTTGAAAACACTGATCAAACTTTGCTCAGAACAGACGACTCGATCCACACGTCCACAACAAACAGAAACTGTACGATTCCACAAAGATCCTCGGCCTTTGCACAGTCGCCTTTTCATTTCTAACTATTAAACAGTGGAATAAACTTCCAGACTCTGAAACAGTCTGGAGACATTCATCATTTTACTCCAAACCTACAAAAGCACATTCTAGACAATCAAACGTGCCGACATCAGTCGAGCTCATTATACTGGACATTTTTACTCACAAATTCAGCACAACTACATTTAATCTCATTATTGCTGTGAGTTTAGGACGTCAGGTTTTATGAATTGTGATGTTTTCTTGTGTATTTTTATTGCTCTATTGTAAATTGTAAATATTTGGTGTGTTCACCTGCAGAGGGAAAGTAGCAGGAGCTAAATCTGCTGCAGTTCATCTCTTCTTTTAGAAAGATTCAGGAATTTTGTACATGGTCCCTGACAAATAAAGACTAAACTAAACTCAAAATATAAATGAAACTATTTTGAAAAAAGTGGGATTCATATTCTCAGGAACAGGAAGTGATGTCATGTGTTTGTGTCCTCAGATTCCGGTGAGTTTTCTCTGGATCCAAACTCAGCTCACAGAAAACTCAAACTGTCTGAGGACAAACGGACAGTGACCCGTGTGACAGAGGAGCAGCAGTATCCAGATCATGAGGACAGATTTACAGACTGGGAACAGGTCCTGAGCTGCACTGGCCTGAGGGGGCGCTGTTACTGGGAGGTGCAGTGGAGCGGGTACATTGAAATAGCCGTGAGTTACAGAGGAATCAGACGGAGAGGAAGGACAGAGGAGTGTTGGTTTGGACGCAATGATCAGTCCTGGAGTCTGAGGGTCTGTGATGGATTTTACTCTTTCTGTCACAACAACAGACACACCCCCCTCTCCTCCCTCCGTCTCTCAGATCGAGTCTCTGTGTTCCTGGACTCTGAGGCTGGATCTCTGTCCTTCTATGAGGTCAACTCTGGTGGAAAACTGCTCCACCTCCACACCTCCAGCTCCTCCTTCACTGAGCCTCTGTTTCCAGGGTTTGGAGTGTGGGATGAAGGTTCCTCTGTGTCTGTGGTGGATCTGAGGACAGCGCCCCCTGGTGGACACATGTGACTCTGTCATATAAATATTTGACTCTTCTTCAAATACGAATTCACAGACGCGACTCGACTGTCAGAAATACGTCATCACGTCACAGATATGAACGATAGATCCAGGACTGAACCAGGACTGAACCAGGACTGAACCAGGACTGAACCAGGACTGAACCAGGACTGAACCAGGACTGAACCAGGACTGAACCAGGACTAAACCAGGACTGAACCGGGACTGAACCAGGACTGAACCAGGACTGAACCAGGACTGAACCAGGACTGAACCGGGACTGAACCGGGACTGAACCGGGACTGAACCGGGACTGAACCGGGACTGAACCGGGACTAAACCGGGACTGAACCGGGACTGAACCAGGACTGAACCGGGACTGAACCGGGACTGAACCGGGACTGAACCAGGACTAAACCGGGACTGAACCGGGACTGAACCAGGACTAAACCAGGACTGAACCAGGACTGAACCGGGACTGAACCAGGACTAAACCAGGACTAAACCAGGACTGAACAAAAATTAAACCAGGACTAAACCAGGACTGAACCAGGACTGAACCAGGACTAAACCAGGACTGAACCAGGACTGAACCGGGACTGAACCGGGACTAAACCGGGACTGAACCGGGACTGAACCAGGACTAAACCAGGACTGAACCAGGACTGAACCAGGACTGAACCAGGACTGAACCAGGACTGAACCGGGACTGAACCGGGACTGAACCGGGACTGAACCGGGACTAAACCAGGACTAAACCAGGACTGAACCAGGACTGAACCAGGACTGAACCAGGACTAAACCAGGACTAAACCAGGTCTACACCAGGACTAAACCAGGACTAAACCAGGTCTAAACCAGGACTAAACCAGGTCTAAACCAGGTCCAAACGAGGACTAAACCAGGACTAAACCAGGACTACACCAGGACTAAACCAGGACTGAACCAGGACTAAACCAGGACTGAACCAGGACTAAGCCAGGACTAAGCCAGGACTAAGATAGGTCTAAACCAGGACTAAACCAGGTCTAAACCAGGACTCAACCAGGTCTAAACCAGGTCTAAACCAGGACTAAACCAGGTCTAAACCAGGTCCAAACGAGGACTAAACCAGGACTAAACCAGGACTACACCAGGACTAAACCAGGACTGAACCAGGACTAAACCAGGACTGAACCAGGACTAAGCCAGGACTAAGCCAGGACTAAGATAGGTCTAAACCAGGACTAAACCAGGTCTAAACCAGGACTAAACCAGGTCTAAACCAGGTCCAAACGAGGACTAAACCAGGACTACACCAGGACTGAACCAGGACTGAAACAGGACTAAACCAGGACTGAACCAGGACTGAACCAGGACTAAACCAGGACTGAACCAGGACTAAGCCAGGACTAAACCAGGACTAAGCCAGGTCCAAACCAGGACTAAACCAGGACTAAACCAGGTCTAAACCAGGTCCAAACGAGGACTAAACCAGGACTAAACCAGGACTACACCAGGACTGAACCAGGATTAAACCAGGTCTAAACCAGGTCTAAACCAGGACTAAACCAGGACTGAACCAGGACTAAACCAGGACTAAACCAGGACTAAGCCAGGTCTAAACCAGGTCTAAACCAGGTCTAAACCAGGACTAAACCAGGACTACACCAGGACTGAACCAGGACTAAACCAGCACTAAGCCAGGTCTAAACCAGTACTAAACCAGGTCCAAACGAGGACTAAACCAGGACTACACCAGGACTACACCAGGACTGAACCAGGTCTAAACCAGGTCTAAACCAGGACTAAACCAGGACTGAACCAGGACTGAACCAGGACTAAGCCAGGACTAAACCAGGACTAAGCCAGGTCCAAACCAGGACTAAACCAGGACTAAACCAGGACTACACCAGGACTGACCCAGGACTGAACCAGGACTAAACCAGGACTGAACCAGGACTGAACCAGGTCTAAACCAGGTCTAAACCAGGACTAAACCAGGACTGAACCAGGACTGAACCAGGACTGAACCAGGATTAAACCAGGACTAAACCAGGATTAAACCAGGACTAAACCAGGTCTAAACCAGGTCCAAACCAGGACTAAACCAGGACTGAACGAGGACTGAACCAGGACTAAACCAGGACTAAGCCAGGTCTAAACCAGGACTAAACCAGGTCTAAACCAGGACTAAACCAGGTTTAAACCAGGACTAAACCAGGTCTAAACCAGGACTAAACCAGGACTAAGCCAGGTCCAAACCAGGACTAAACCAGGACTAAACCAGGACTACACCAGGACTGAACCAGGACTGAACCAGGACTGAACCAGGACTGAACCAGGACTAAACCAGGTCTAAACCAGGTCTAAACCAGGACTAAACCAGGACTGAACCAGGACTGAACCAGGACTGAACCAGGATTAAACCAGGACTAAACCAGGATTAAACCAGGACTAAACCAGGTCTAGACCAGATCCAAACCAGGACTAAACCAGGACTGAACGAGGACTGAACCAGGACTAAGCCAGGACTGAACCAGGATTAAATCAGGACTAAACCAGGTCTAAACCAGGACTAAACCAGGACTAAGCCAGGTCTAAACCAGGACTAAACCAGGTCTAAACCAGGACTAAACCAGGTTTAAACCAGGACTACACCAGGACTGAACCAGGACTAAACCAGGACTAAACCAGGACTAAACCAGGACTGAACCAGGACTAAACCAGGACTGAACCAGGACTAAGCCAGGACTACGCCAGGTCTAAACCAGGACTAAACCAGGACTACACCAGGACTGACCCAGGACTGAACCAGGACTAAACCAGGACTGAACCAGGACTGAACCAGGTCTAAACCAGGTCTAAACCAGGACTAAACCAGGACTGAACCAGGACTGAACCAGGACTGAACCAGGATTAAACCAGGACTAAACCAGGATTAAACCAGGACTAAACCAGGTCTAAACCAGGTCCAAACCAGGACTAAACCAGGACTGAACGAGGACTGAACCAGGACTAAACCAGGACTAAGCCAGGTCTAAACCAGGACTAAACCAGGTCTAAACCAGGACTAAACCAGGTTTAAACCAGGACTAAACCAGGTCTAAACCAGGACTAAACCAGGACTAAGCCAGGTCCAAACCAGGACTAAACCAGGACTAAACCAGGACTACACCAGGACTGAACCAGGACTGAACCAGGACTGAACCAGGACTGAACCAGGACTAAACCAGGTCTAAACCAGGTCTAAACCAGGACTAAACCAGGACTGAACCAGGACTGAACCAGGACTGAACCAGGATTAAACCAGGACTAAACCAGGATTAAACCAGGACTAAACCAGTTCTAAACCAGGTCCAAACCAGGACTAAACCAGGACTGAACGAGGACTGAACCAGGACTAAGCCAGGACTGAACCAGGATTAAATCAGGACTAAACCAGGTCTAAACCAGGACTAAACCAGGACTAAGCCAGGTCTAAACCAGGACTAAACCAGGTCTAAACCAGGACTAAACCAGGTTTAAACCAGGACTACACCAGGACTGCACCAGGACTAAACCAGGACTAAACCAGGACTAAACCAGGACTGAACCAGGACTAAACCAGGACTGAACCAGGACTAAGCCAGGACTAAACCAGGTCTAAACCAGGTCTAAACCAGGACTAAACCAGGACTAAGCCAGGACTAAACCAGGACTAAACCAGGTCTAAACCAGGTCCAAACCAGGACTAAACCAGGACTACACCAGGACTGAACCAGGACTGAACCAGGACTAAACCAGGACTGAACCAGGACTGAACCAGGACTAAGCCAGGTCTAAACCAGGACTGAACCAGGACTGAACCAGGATTAAACCAGGACTAAACCAGGATTAAACCAGGACTAAACCAGGTCTAAACCAGGTCCAAACCAGGACTAAACCAGGACTGAACCAGGACTAAGCCAGGACTAAACCAGGACTGAACCAGGACTAAACCAGGACTGAACCAGGACTAAGCCAGGACTACGCCAGGTCTAAACCAGGACTAAACCAGGACTACACCAGGACTAAACCAGGACTGAACCAGGACTGAACCAGGACTGAACCAGGATTAAACCAGGACTAAACCAGGTCTAAACCAGGACTAAACCAGGTTTAAACCAGGACTACACCAGGACTGAACCAGGACTAAACCAGGACTAAACCAGGACTAAACCAGGACTAAGCCAGGACTAAACCAGGTCTAAACCAGGTCTAAACCAGGTCCAAACGAGGACTAAACCAGGACTAAACCAGGACTAAACCAGGACTAAACCAGGACTGAACCAGGACTGAAACAGGACTGAACCAGGACTGAACCAGGACTGAACCAGGACTGAACCAGGACTAAACCAGGACTGAACCAGGACTGAACCAGGACTAAGCCCGGACTAAACCAGGACTAAGCCAGGTCCAAACCAGGACTAATCCAGGACTGAACCAGGACTAAACCAGGTCTAAACCAGGACTAAACCAGGACTGAACCAGGACTGAACCAGGATTAAACCAGGACTAAACCAGGATTAAACCAGGACTAAACCAGGTCTAAACCAGGTCCAAACCAGGACTAAACCAGGACTGAACCAGGACTGAACCAGGACTAAGCCAGGACTAAACCAGGACTGAACCAGGACTAATCCAGGACTGAACCAGGACTAAGCCAGGACTACGCCAGGTCTAAACCAGGAGTAAACCAGGTCTAAACCAGGTCTAAACCAGGACTAAACCAGGACTAAACCAGGACTAAACCAGGTCTAAACCAGGTCCAAACCAGGACTAAACCAGGACTACACCAGGACTAAACCAGGACTGAACCAGGACTGAACCAGGACTGAACCAGGACTAAACCAGGACTGAACCAGGATTAAACCAGGACTAAACCAGGACTAAACCAGGTCTAAACCAGGACTAAACCAGGTTTAAACCAGGACTACACCAGGACTGAACCAGGACTAAACCAGGACTGAACCAGGACTGAGCCAGGACTAAACCAGGTCTAAACCAGGACTAAACCAGGTCCAAACGAGGACTAAACCAGGACTAAACCAGGACTACACCAGGACTGAACCAGGACTGAACCAGGACTGAACCAGGACTAAACCAGGACTAAACCAGGACTGAACCAGGACTGAACCGGGACTGAACCGGGACTGAACCGGGACTGAACCGGGACTGAACCGGGACTAAACCGGGACTGAACCGGGACTGAACCGGGACTGAACCGGGACTGAACCGGGACTGAACCGGGACTGAACCGGGACTGAACCGGGACTGAACCGGGACTGAACCAGGACTGAACCGGGACTGAACCGGGACTGAACCGGGACTGAACCGGGACTGAACCGGGACTGAACCGGGACTGAACCAGGACTAAATTAGGACTGAACCAGGACTGAACCGGGACTGAACCAGGACTAAACCGGGACTGAACCGGGACTGAACCAGGATTAAACCAGGACTGAACCAGGACTGAACCGGGACTGAACCGGGATTAAACCAGGACTGAACCAGGACTGAACCAGGACTGAACCAGGACTAAACCAGGACTGAACCAGGACTGAACCGGGACTGAACCGGGACTGAACCGGGACTAAACCAGGACTAAACCAGGACTGAACCAGGACTGAACCAGGACTGAACCAGGACTAAACCAGGACTAAACCAGGTCTACACCAGGACTAAACCAGGACTAAACCAGGTCTAAACCAGGACTAAACCAGGTCTAAACCAGGTCCAAACGAGGACTAAACCAGGACTAAACCAGGACTACACCAGGACTAAACCAGGACTGAACCAGGACTAAACCAGGACTGAACCAGGACTAAGCCAGGACTAAGATAGGTCTAAACCAGGACTAAACCAGGTCTAAACCAGGACTAAACCAGGTCTAAACCAGGTCCAAACGAGGACTAAACCAGGACTACACCAGGACTGAACCAGGACTGAAACAGGACTAAACCAGGACTGAACCAGGACTGAACCAGGACTAAACCAGGACTGAACCAGGACTAAGCCAGGACTAAACCAGGACTAAGCCAGGTCCAAACCAGGACTAAACCAGGACTAAACCAGGTCTAAACCAGGTCCAAACGAGGACTAAACCAGGACTAAACCAGGACTACACCAGGACTGAACCAGGATTAAACCAGGTCTAAACCAGGTCTAAACCAGGACTAAACCAGGACTGAACCAGGACTAAACCAGGACTAAACCAGGACTAAGCCAGGTCTAAACCAGGTCTAAACCAGGTCTAAACCAGGACTAAACCAGGACTACACCAGGACTGAACCAGGACTAAACCAGCACTAAGCCAGGTCTAAACCAGTACTAAACCAGGTCCAAACGAGGACTAAACCAGGACTACACCAGGACTACACCAGGACTGAACCAGGTCTAAACCAGGTCTAAACCAGGACTAAACCAGGACTGAACCAGGACTGAACCAGGACTAAGCCAGGACTAAACCAGGACTAAGCCAGGTCCAAACCAGGACTAAACCAGGACTAAACCAGGACTACACCAGGACTGAACCAGGACTGAACCAGGACTAAACCAGGACTGAACCAGGACTGAACCAGGTCTAAACCAGGTCTAAACCAGGACTAAACCAGGACTGAACCAGGACTGAACCAGGACTGAACCAGGATTAAACCAGGACTAAACCAGGATTAAACCAGGACTAAACCAGGTCTAAACCAGGTCCAAACCAGGACTAAACCAGGACTGAACGAGGACTGAACCAGGACTAAACCAGGACTAAGCCAGGTCTAAACCAGGACTAAACCAGGTCTAAACCAGGACTAAACCAGGTTTAAACCAGGACTAAACCAGGTCTAAACCAGGACTAAACCAGGACTAAGCCAGGTCCAAACCAGGACTAAACCAGGACTAAACCAGGACTACACCAGGACTGAACCAGGACTGAACCAGGACTGAACCAGGACTGAACCAGGACTGAACCAGGACTAAACCAGGTCTAAACCAGGTCTAAACCAGGACTAAACCAGGACTGAACCAGGACTGAACCAGGACTGAACCAGGATTAAACCAGGACTAAACCAGGATTAAACCAGGACTAAACCAGTTCTAAACCAGGTCCAAACCAGGACTAAACCAGGACTGAACGAGGACTGAACCAGGACTAAGCCAGGACTGAACCAGGATTAAATCAGGACTAAACCAGGTCTAAACCAGGACTAAACCAGGACTAAACCAGGACTACACCAGGACTGACCCAGGACTGACCCAGGACTGAACCAGGACTGAACCAGGACTGAACCAGGACTGAACCAGGACTGAACCGGGACTGAACCGGGACTAAACCGGGACTGAACCGGGACTGAACCAGGACTGAACCGGGACTGAACCAGGACTGAACCGGGACTGAACCAGGACTAAACCGGGACTGAACCGGGACTGAACCAGGATTAAACCAGGACTGAACCAGGACTGAACCGGGACTGAACCAGGACTAAACCGGGACTGAACCGGGACTGAACCAGGATTAAACCAGGACTGAACCAGGACTGAACCGGGACTGAACCGGGATTAAACCAGGACTGAACCAGGACTGAACCAGGACTAAACCAGGACTGAACCAGGACTGAACCGGGACTGAACCGGGACTGAACCGGGACTAAACCAGGACTAAACCAGGACTGAACCAGGACTGAACCAGGACTGAACCAGGACTAAACCAGGACTAAACCAGGTCTACACCAGGACTAAACCAGGACTAAACCAGGTCTAAACCAGGACTAAACCAGGTCTAAACCAGGTCCAAACGAGGACTAAACCAGGACTAAACCAGGACTACACCAGGACTAAACCAGGACTGAACCAGGACTAAACCAGGACTGAACCAGGACTAAACCAGGACTAAGATAGGTCTAAACCAGGACTAAACCAGGTCTAAACCAGGACTAAACCAGGTCTAAACCAGGTCCAAACGAGGACTAAACCAGGACTACACCAGGACTGAACCAGGACTGAAACAGGACTAAACCAGGACTGAACCAGGACTGAACCAGGACTAAACCAGGACTGAACCAGGACTAAGCCAGGACTAAACCAGGACTAAGCCAGGTCCAAACCAGGACTAAACCAGGACTAAACCAGGTCTAAACCAGGTCCAAACGAGGACTAAACCAGGACTAAACCAGGACTACACCAGGACTGAACCAGGATTAAACCAGGTCTAAACCAGGTCTAAACCAGGACTAAACCAGGACTGAACCAGGACTAAACCAGGACTAAACCAGGACTAAGCCAGGTCTAAACCAGGTCTAAACCAGGTCTAAACCAGGACTAAACCAGGACTACACCAGGACTGAACCAGGACTAAACCAGCACTAAGCCAGGTCTAAACCAGTACTAAACCAGGACTAAACCAGGACTACACCAGGACTACACCAGGACTGAACCAGGTCTAAACCAGGTCTAAACCAGGACTAAACCAGGACTGAACCAGGACTGAACCAGGACTAAGCCAGGACTAAACCAGGACTAAGCCAGGTCCAAACCAGGACTAAACCAGGACTACACCAGGACTGACCCAGGACTGAACCAGGACTAAACCAGGACTGAACCAGGACTGAACCAGGTCTAAACCAGGTCTAAACCAGGACTAAACCAGGACTGAACCAGGACTGAACCAGGACTGAACCAGGATTAAACCAGGACTAAACCAGGATTAAACCAGGACTAAACCAGGTCTAAACCAGGTCCAAACCAGGACTAAACCAGGACTGAACGAGGACTGAACCAGGACTAAACCAGGACTAAGCCAGGTCTAAACCAGGACTAAACCAGGTCTAAACCAGGACTAAACCAGGTTTAAACCAGGACTAAACCAGGTCTAAACCAGGACTAAACCAGGACTAAGCCAGGTCCAAACCAGGACTAAACCAGGACTAAACCAGGACTACACCAGGACTGAACCAGGACTGAACCAGGACTGAACCAGGACTGAACCAGGACTAAACCAGGTCTAAACCAGGTCTAAACCAGGACTAAACCAGGACTGAACCAGGACTGAACCAGGACTGAACCAGGATTAAACCAGGACTAAACCAGGATTAAACCAGGACTAAACCAGTTCTAAACCAGGTCCAAACCAGGACTAAACCAGGACTGAACGAGGACTGAACCAGGACTAAGCCAGGACTGAACCAGGATTAAATCAGGACTAAACCAGGTCTAAACCAGGACTAAACCAGGACTAAGCCAGGTCTAAACCAGGACTAAACCAGGTCTAAACCAGGACTAAACCAGGTTTAAACCAGGACTACACCAGGACTGAACCAGGACTAAACCAGGACTAAACCAGGACTAAACCAGGACTAAACCAGGACTGAACCAGGACTAAACCAGGACTGAACCAGGACTAAGCCAGGACTACGCCAGGTCTAAACCAGGACTAAACCAGGTCTAAACCAGGTCTAAACCAGGACTAAACCAGGACTAAGCCAGGACTAAACCAGGACTAAACCAGGTCTAAACCAGGTCCAAACCAGGACTAAACCAGGACTACACCAGGACTGAACCAGGACTGAACCAGGACTAAACCAGGACTGAACCAGGACTGAACCAGGACTAAGCCAGGTCTAAACCAGGACTGAACCAGGACTGAACCAGGATTAAACCAGGACTAAACCAGGATTAAACCAGGACTAAACCAGGTCTAAACCAGGTCCAAACCAGGACTAAACCAGGACTGAACCAGGACTAAGCCAGGACTAAACCAGGACTGAACCAGGACTAAACCAGGACTGAACCAGGACTAAGCCAGGACTACGCCAGGTCTAAACCAGGACTAAACCAGGACTACACCAGGACTAAACCAGGACTGAACCAGGACTGAACCAGGACTGAACCAGGACTGAACCAGGATTAAACCAGGAATAAACCAGGTCTAAACCAGGACTAAACCAGGTTTAAACCAGGACTACACCAGGACTGAACCAGGACTAAACCAGGACTAAACCAGGACTAAACCAGGACTAAGCCAGGACTAAACCAGGTCTAAACCAGGTCTAAACCAGGTCTAAACCAGGACTAAACCAGGACTAAACCAGGACTAAACCAGGACTGAACCAGGACTGAACCAGGACTGAACCAGGACTGAACCAGGACTGAACCAGGACTGAACCAGGACTAAACCAGGACTGAACCAGGACTGAACCAGGACTAAGCCCGGACTAAACCAGGACTAAGCCAGGTCCAAACCAGGACTAAACCAGGACTGAACCAGGACTAAACCAGGTCTAAACCAGGACTAAACCAGGACTGAACCAGGACTGAACCAGGATTAAACCAGGACTAAACCAGGATTAAACCAGGACTAAACCAGGTCTAAACCAGGTCCAAACCAGGACTAAACCAGGACTGAACCAGGACTGAACCAGGACTAAGCCAGGACTAAACCAGGACTGAACCAGGACTAATCCAGGACTGAACCAGGACTACGCCAGGACTACGCCAGGTCTAAACCAGGAGTAAACCAGGTCTAAACCAGGTCTAAACCAGGACTAAACCAGGACTAAACCAGGACTAAACCAGGTCTAAACCAGGTCCAAACCAGGACTAAACCAGGACTACACCAGGACTAAACCAGGACTGAACCAGGACTGAACCAGGACTGAACCAGGACTAAACCAGGACTGAACCAGGATTAAACCAGGACTAAACCAGGACTAAACCAGGTCTAAACCAGGACTAAACCAGGTTTAAACCAGGACTACACCAGGACTGAACCAGGACTAAACCAGGACTGAACCAGGACTAAGCCAGGACTAAACCAGGTCTAAACCAGGACTAAACCAGGTCCAAACGAGGACTAAACCAGGACTAAACCAGGACTACACCAGGACTAAACCAGGACTGAACCAGGACTGAAACAGGACTAAACCAGGACTGAACCAGGACTGAACCGGGACTGAACCGGGACTGAACCGGGACTGAACCGGGACTGAACCGGGACTAAACCGGGACTGAACCGGGACTGAACCGGGACTGAACCGGGACTGAACCGGGACTGAACCGGGACTGAACCGGGACTGATCCGGGACTGAACCGGGACTGATCCGGGACTGAACCGGGACTGAACCGGGACTGAACCGGGACTGAACCGGGACTGAACCGGGACTGAACCGGGACTGATCCGGGACTGAACCAGGACTAAACCGGGACTGAACCGGGACTGAACCAGGATTAAACCAGGACTGAACCAGGACTGAACCGGGACTGAACCAGGACTAAACCGGGACTGAACCGGGACTGAACCAGGATTAAACCAGGACTGAACCAGGACTGAACCGGGACTGAACCGGGATTAAACCAGGACTGAACCAGGACTGAACCAGGACTGAACCAGGACTAAACCAGGACTGAACCAGGACTGAACCGGGACTGAACCGGGACTGAACCGGGACTAAACCAGGACTAAACCAGGACTGAACCAGGACTGAACCAGGACTGAACCAGGACTAAACCAGGACTAAACCAGGTCTACACCAGGACTAAACCAGGACTAAACCAGGTCTAAACCAGGACTAAACCAGGTCTAAACCAGGTCCAAACGAGGACTAAACCAGGACTAAACCAGGACTACACCAGGACTAAACCAGGACTGAACCAGGACTAAACCAGGACTGAACCAGGACTAAGCCAGGACTAAGATAGGTCTAAACCAGGACTAAACCAGGTCTAAACCAGGACTAAACCAGGTCTAAACCAGGTCCAAACGAGGACTAAACCAGGACTACACCAGGACTGAACCAGGACTGAAACAGGACTAAACCAGGACTGAACCAGGACTGAACCAGGACTAAACCAGGACTGAACCAGGACTAAGCCAGGACTAAACCAGGACTAAGCCAGGTCCA
This sequence comes from Odontamblyopus rebecca, assembly GCA_030686955.1. NCBI lineage: Eukaryota > Metazoa > Chordata > Actinopteri > Gobiiformes > Gobiidae > Odontamblyopus > Odontamblyopus rebecca. The sequence continues at coordinate 37,097,326 of CM060666.1, forward strand.
AACCAGGACTAAACCAGGACTAAACCAGGTCTAAACCAGGTCCAAACGAGGACTAAACCAGGACTAAACCAGGACTACACCAGGACTGAACCAGGATTAAACCAGGTCTAAACCAGGTCTAAACCAGGACTAAACCAGGACTGAACCAGGACTAAACCAGGACTAAACCAGGACTAAGCCAGGTCTAAACCAGGTCTAAACCAGGTCTAAACCAGGACTAAACCAGGACTACACCAGGACTGAACCAGGACTAAACCAGCACTAAGCCAGGTCTAAACCAGTACTAAACCAGGTCCAAACGAGGACTAAACCAGGACTACACCAGGACTACACCAGGACTGAACCAGGTCTAAACCAGGTCTAAACCAGGACTAAACCAGGACTGAACCAGGACTGAACCAGGACTAAGCCAGGACTAAACCAGGACTAAGCCAGGTCCAAACCAGGACTAAACCAGGACTAAACCAGGACTAAACCAGGACTACACCAGGACTGAACCAGGACTGAACCAGGACTAAACCAGGACTGAACCAGGACTGAACCAGGTCTAAACCAGGTCTAAACCAGGACTAAACCAGGACTGAACCAGGACTGAACCAGGACTGAACCAGGATTAAACCAGGACTAAACCAGGATTAAACCAGGACTAAACCAGGTCTAAACCAGGTCCAAACCAGGACTAAACCAGGACTGAACGAGGACTGAACCAGGACTAAACCAGGACTAAGCCAGGTCTAAACCAGGACTAAACCAGGTCTAAACCAGGACTAAACCAGGTTTAAACCAGGACTAAACCAGGTCTAAACCAGGACTAAACCAGGACTAAGCCAGGTCCAAACCAGGACTAAACCAGGACTAAACCAGGACTACACCAGGACTGAACCAGGACTGAACCAGGACTGAACCAGGACTGAACCAGGACTGAACCAGGACTAAACCAGGTCTAAACCAGGTCTAAACCAGGACTAAACCAGGACTGAACCAGGACTGAACCAGGACTGAACCAGGATTAAACCAGGACTAAACCAGGATTAAACCAGGACTAAACCAGTTCTAAACCAGGTCCAAACCAGGACTAAACCAGGACTGAACGAGGACTGAACCAGGACTAAGCCAGGACTGAACCAGGATTAAATCAGGACTAAACCAGGTCTAAACCAGGACTAAACCAGGACTAAGCCAGGTCTAAACCAGGACTAAACCAGGTCTAAACCAGGACTAAACCAGGTTTAAACCAGGACTACACCAGGACTGAACCAGGACTAAACCAGGACTAAACCAGGACTAAACCAGGACTGAACCAGGACTAAACCAGGACTGAACCAGGACTAAGCCAGGACTACGCCAGGTCTAAACCAGGACTAAACCAGGTCTAAACCAGGTCTAAACCAGGACTAAACCAGGACTAAGCCAGGACTAAACCAGGACTAAACCAGGTCTAAACCAGGTCCAAACCAGGACTAAACCAGGACTACACCAGGACTGAACCAGGACTGAACCAGGACTAAACCAGGACTGAACCAGGACTGAACCAGGACTAAGCCAGGTCTAAACCAGGACTGAACCAGGACTGAACCAGGATTAAACCAGGACTAAACCAGGATTAAACCAGGACTAAACCAGGTCTAAACCAGGTCCAAACCAGGACTAAACCAGGACTGAACCAGGACTAAGCCAGGACTAAACCAGGACTGAACCAGGACTAAACCAGGACTGAACCAGGACTAAGCCAGGACTACGCCAGGTCTAAACCAGGACTAAACCAGGACTACACCAGGTCTAAAACAGATCTTAACCAGGACCAAACCAGGACTAAACCAAGAGTAAATCAGGATTAAACCAGGACTACACCAGGACTGAACCAGGACTAAACCAGGACTAACCCAGGACTAAACCAGGAGTAAATCAGGTTAAAACCAGGACTACACCAGGACTGAACCGGGACTACACCAGGACTGAACCAGGACTAAACCAGGACTAAGCCAGGACTAAACCAGGTCTAAACCAGGTCTAAACCAGGTCTAAACCAGGTCCAAACGAGGACTAAACCAGGACTAAACCAGGACTAAACCAGGACTAAACCAGGACTAAACCAGGACTGAACCAGGACTGAAACAGGACTGAACCAGGACTGAACCAGGACTGAACCAGGACTGAACCAGGACTGAACCAGGACTGAACCAGGACTAAGCCCGGACTAAACCAGGACTAAGCCAGGTCCAAACCAGGACTAAACCAGGACTGAACCAGGACTAAACCAGGTCTAAACCAGGACTAAACCAGGACTGAACCAGGACTGAACCAGGATTAAACCAGGACTAAACCAGGATTAAACCAGGACTAAACCAGGTCTAAACCAGGTCCAAACCAGGACTAAACCAGGACTGAACCAGGACTGAACCAGGACTAAGCCAGGACTAAACCAGGACTGAACCAGGACTAATCCAGGACTGAACCAGGACTAAGCCAGGACTACGCCAGGTCTAAACCAGGAGTAAACCAGGTCTAAACCAGGTCTAAACCAGGACTAAACCAGGACTAAACCAGGACTAAACCAGGTCTAAACCAGGTCCAAACCAGGACTAAACCAGGACTACACCAGGACTAAACCAGGACTGAACCAGGACTGAACCAGGACTGAACCAGGACTAAACCAGGACTGAACCAGGATTAAACCAGGACTAAACCAGGTCTAAACCAGGACTAAACCAGGTTTAAACCAGGACTACACCAGGACTGAACCAGGACTAAACCAGGACTGAACCAGGACTAAGCCAGGACTAAACCAGGTCCAAACCAGGACTAAACCAGGTCCAAACGAGGACTAAACCAGGACTAAACCAGGACTACACCAGGACTAAACCAGGACTGAACCAGGACTGAAACAGGACTAAACCAGGACTGAACCAGGACTGAACCGGGACTGAACCGGGACTGAACCGGGACTGAACCGGGACTGAACCGGGACTAAACCGGGACTGATCCGGGACTGAACCGGGACTGAACCGGGACTGAACCGGGACTGAACCGGGACTAAACCGGGACTGAACCGGGACTGAACCGGGACTGAACCGGGACTAAACCGGGACTGAACCGGGACTGAACCGGACTGAACCGGACTGAACCGGGACTAAACCAGCACTAAACCGGGACTGAACCGGGACTGAACCGAGACTGAACCGAGACTGAACCGGGACTAAACCGGGACTGACCCGGGACTGACCCGGGACTGACCCGGGACTGACCCGGGACTGAACCGGGACTGAACCGAGACTGAACCAAGACTGAACCGGGACTGAACCGGGACTGAACCGGGACTGAACCGGGACTGAACCGGGACTGATCCGGGACTAAACCGGGACTGATCCGGGACTAAACCGGGACTGAACCGGGACTGAACCGGGACTGATCCGGGACTAAACCGGGACTGAACCGGGACTAAACCGGGACTGAACCGGGACTGAACAGGGACTGAACCGGGACTGAACCGGAACTGAACCGGGACTGAACCGGGACTGAACCAGGACTGAACCGGGACTGAACCGGGACTGAACCGGGACTGAACCAGGACTGAACCAGGACTAAACCAGGACTAGACCAGGATTGAACCGGGACTGAACCGGGACTAGACCGGGACTGAACCGGGACTGAACCAGGACTGAACCAGGACTGAACCAGGACTGAACCAGGACTGGACCAGGACTGAACCAGGACTAGACCAGGACTGAACCAGGACTGAACCAGGACTGAACCAGGACTAAACCAGGACTGAACCAGGACTGAACCAGGACTGAACCAGGACTAAACCAGGACTAGACCGGGACTGAACCGAGACTGAACCAGGACTGAACCGGGACTAAACCAGGACTGAACCGGGACTGAACCAGGACTGAACCGGGACTGAACCAGGACTGAACCAGGACTGAACCAGGACTAAACCAGGACTAAACCAGGTCTGAACCAGGACTGAACCGGGACTAAACCAGGGCTGAACCGGGACTGAACCAGGACTAAACCAGGACTGAACCAGGACTAAGCCAGGACTGAACCAGGATTAAACCAGGACTAAACCAGGTCTAAACCAGGACTAAACCAGGACTAAACCAGGTCTAAACCAGGACTAAACCAGGTCTAAACCAGGACTAAACCAGGTTTAAACCAGGACTACACCAGGACTGAACCAGGACTAAACCAGGACTAAACCAGGACTAAACCAGGACTGAACCAGGACTAAACCAGGACTGAACCAGGACTGAACCAGGACTAAGCCAGGACTAAGCCAGGTCTAAACCAGGACCAAACCAGGTCTAAACCAGGTCCAAACCAGGACTGAACCAGGACTGAAACAGGACTAAACCAGGACTGAACCAGGACTGAACCAGGACTGAACCAGGACTAAACCAGGACTGAACCAGGACTGAACCAGGACTAAGCCCGGACTAAACCAGGACTAAGCCAGGTCCAAACCAGGACTAAACCAGGACTAAACCAGGACTACATCAGGACTGAACCAGGACTGAACCAGGACTAAACCAGGACTGAACCAGGACTAAGCCAGGTCCAAACCAGGACTAAACCAGGACTAAACCAGGACTACACCAGGACTGAACCAGGACTAAACCAGGTCTAAACCAGGTCTAAACCAGGACTGAACCAGGACTGAACCAAGACTGAACCAGGACTAAACCAGGACTGAACCAGGATTAAACCAGGTCTAAACCAGGACTAAGCCAGGACTAAACCAGGTCTAAACCAGGTCTAAACCAGGTCCAAACCAGGACTAAACCAGGACTAAACCAGGTCTAAACCAGATCTAAACCACGACTAAACCAGGTCTAAACCAGGTCTAAACCAGGTCCAAACCAAGACTAAACCAGGACTAATCCAGGTCTAAACCAGGTCCAAACCAGGTCTAAACCAGGACTAAACCAGGACTGAACCAGGACTAAACCAGGTCTAAACCAGGACTAAACCAGGACCAAACCAGGACTAAGCCAGGACTAAACCAGATCTAAACCAGGACTAAACCAGGTCCAAACCAGGACTAAACCAGGACTACACCAGGACTAAACCAGGACTGAACCAGGACTAAACCAGGTCTAAACCAGATCTAAACCAGGACCAAACCAGGTCTAAACCAGGTCCAAACCAGGACTACACCAGGACTGAACCAGGACTGACCCAGGACTAAACCAGGTCTAAACCAGGTCTAAACCAGGACTAAACCAGGACTAAACCAGGACTGAACCAGGATTAAACCAGGACTAAACCAGGTCTAAACCAGGACTAAACCAGGTCTAAACCAGGACTAAACCAGGTCTAAACCAGGACTGAACCAGGATTAAACCAGGACAAAACCAGGTCTAAACCAGGACTAAACCAGGTCTAAACCAGGTCTAAACCAGGTCTAAACCAAGACTAAACCAGGACTAAACCAGGTCTAAACCAGTGAAACTCTGTGCCTGGAGCCATCAGAACTTCTCCTCATTCTCTTCTTTTAAAAGATGCTAAAAAGTGGCTTTTAGAAACACAAATGTGTGAACAGTAAAACTTTTACTGTATTTTTCTAATGTTATTGTACATTTGTGTAACTTTTGATGTGTCACTTTTTAAGTGTATTTTCTTTTCTGCCTTTTTGACATGTGACAAAGGGACGACTGATGCAAATGAGCTCGAATCAGTGAACTCGGGCACATTTCCACTGGTTTGATGTTGATTAATGTGTTTGTCCCTTTTCAAATAAATAAAGACATAAATAAAATAAATAAAACATTGCTGTCAAAGGTCAAAGGTCAAAGGTGATGGTGCTGATAAACTGCACACTGTAGGTTTAATTCAGCCCAGAGGGGTTTGGTTTAACACATGTATAGAAGAAGAAATGGTAAAAGTGAAAATGCCGTTTGATGACAAGAAATGATCTTTAAATCTAACAAAAACAAAGCTGATTGTCTCTAAATATAAAAAAGACTCAGTATATCATATTCCGTAGCACTAAATCTCGTAAACACTTTGAAAATGTCAGCATTGAGGTAAACGGTAGCACAATTGAAAGAGTACAGTATCCCACATTTTCAGGGATATACATAGATGAATGTTTAAATTTCAAAAAGCAGATTGATGAGCTGACAATAAAATGATCTAAATATGTTGGTCTTTTCTACAGATTGAGGCGTCTCATCCCAATAGAAGCACTTTTAACATTATATCACTCTCTATTGGAGTCTCATCTGAATGATTGTAATATCATATGGTGTAACACGTTTCCAACCTTAACAAATGAGTGATTCTTCAAAAGAAGGAAACACGTGCTATAGCAGGTCTGATTCTAATGCTCCCTCTGATCCTCTTTTTACACATTCAAGCTTCTCAAACTCACTGACAGTCACATCTTTCACAACGCATATGTGATGTATAATGTAGGAAATAAACTGAATGATAGACTCTGCCATCTCATACCAGTCACTTCTTCTACTCACCAATATGAGACCAGGAAGAAAGATCTGATTAAGGGGAAAACACAAACTGAAATGTACCAGTTTTAGTGCAGCACGCAAAGGTCCAGTGATCTGGAATGAGTTGGAGAGCACAATAAAACAGTCTATCAATATATTTAAAAAACATGTGAAACAGAGTTTATTACTACATTATTCTCAAGCATAAACCCCATTGGCTGCACACATATGAATGTACAGCTGTAATTATTGGACTGTCAGTTGTTATATTGTTATTGATGATTGGAGGTTCTCATTATTGTTGCTTGTAGTGTGCACATGGTTAATGTTTGGGTGACTGGTAAACTACACTAATACATAATAATACAAGTGTTCTACCTCCTTTTGTTCAGTCCAACCTGTTATTTCACAATCTGCTGCTGTAGTTGTGTCATGAGGCTGTGATAAAAGCTACAGGACCAGAAATAGAGATGAAAAAAAAAACAGAAAATAAAATTCACTCTTTTATACAAAACACACAGCAAACATGTAGAAACAACTTTTTGGACATAAAAATGCTTAATTTAGGGCCTCAGCTACAAAAATGCAAAATCTCAAGTCTGTAAGTAAATTAAAAATCTCCTTATTGCCCTAAAAACAAAAAAGTGCAGTGGCTCCATGACTTTCCTGGTCCAGTCCTGGAAACAGCTCCTGTCAGGTCCAGGGCCAGAGCCACAGCACTTCTGCATTTCCAGGGTGGAAATTACATTTGGATTTGTTCATTTGGACTGAAATAAACCTTTAAATAAAAATAGAAAGAGATGCACAATTACACACACCAAGATGTGTCATTTTCCATGTGTGAGAATTAACTCCACTTAGAGCGACTTTTTCCCTCGTTCTAAACACACACAGTCAGAGGAGTCGACCATCTTGACTCACTTCACTCTTTGGCAAAGTTTGGCTCGATCAAAATGGACGGAGCGCATGAGTTTGGGGAAAACAAAGTTCCTATTGGACACTCGTTTTGCTCCCGTCATCACACAGCGTGAGTGTGACGTAGGATAAAGCCGCAGAAATGTACGGAAACCTCTATGTCTGCACTTTCAGAGGGGAAAAGGACGTTTCTGTCTTTTACACTTACAAAGTTCTGCGGTTATAGAAACATGTTCCTCTGTATTGTGTATGATGTCGTGGGTCTTCGAGGGTTAAAGACAAGACACTTCACCCACATTGCCTCGTGTGACTGTGGGGTGTGTGTGTTTCTTCATTATTTAATTAAGACGTCATGAATAGTTAAGAAAAGTGGAGGAAAACTGAGGAAACTGAGCCAAAGTGAAGAGAACAAAAGTAACAAAAGTCATTACTAAAGTGGAGGACTGAACGTGGACACAAGAGGGAGGACTTACAACTAAAACTACTAAAACGACAAACTTACAATAAGGCAAATCATTACAATACAGAAAAGAAACAAACTAGGGAAACTAAACAGCGCCCCCCTCTGGTTTGGAGAAGGTCGTTTCTGCCAAGTGTAAGGAAATAATTCAGACTCATATGAGCTCAAATGTGTGACTTAAAGGAGAAAGTTTAAGTCTCAATAAAGGAGTTAAAGTCCAGTATGTGTGTTGTAGCTGATGAAAATGTGAAATGTTCATGAAAGGAGGACAGGAGAAACATTACATGAATTTATTTATTTTTGACAGGCCATTTACGACTTTACCTCATTAGTATTTTAAGGGAAGCGCCACGTTTAAGAGGCTTTTAGTTTTAGTTCAGTTTAAGTGCCGTATAAATCTGAATGTTTCTTTATTTTCAGGACAGTAATTTTCTGTAAATGACAAACGTGAACTCAAACACAGAACATGATTCAAACACACGGGGCTTTCAGTGTTTTTATCATAATAAATCTGTTTATTTTCACAGTTTATAATTGTGCAAACTTCTCCAGGACGATCTCTGCTCTCATCTCTTCTGTTTTATTCTAATCCTTATAGATATAATATGAACCATGAAAGTGACCGATCGAGACAAAAACACACACAACAGTAGAACATGAAACAGCGACACTGGCAGCAGCGCCTGAAACTTTGAACCAATCACATGTGAGAAAATGGCAGAAGGCGGGACTCCGCGGGAGCTTTCATCTGATTGGCTGTTCCACATGTCGGTCGTTAATCCTGATCACAGCCGCAGCCAAAGCCCAGAGTTTGATCTTGTTGGAGATATTTGAGAGACCGAAGATAAAACTCTTGAATCTCTCGTTTGTTCAGGCGCTAACGCGAACGCTAACGCTAACGCTAAATGAAACTTATTTGGGCCGTGATGTTTGAGGAAGTACGTCCCAATGTAGAAACACGACCCACCCCAGATCCAAGGGAAACATGTTCAGATCAAACATGGCTCTTATGGAAAATCACTGCACGGCTCATTCTTCACTCCAAAAGCTCGAAAGCTCATGTTTTCATTTGGGGTTTTGAGGCTCCAGACGATTACACTGGGGAACACCATTTTAGAGTCGGGGCTGACCGCTGTTTTTATCTCATTTTTCGGTGCGGAATCCAAAACTGATCTCAGTTTTTCTCCATCACGTCAAGTTTTTGAACTACAGGATCCTGATTTTCTTAAAACTCTGAAAAGTACTGAGCTGAACAGATCTGTGCTGGTTTTACACCCAGTGAAATGTGAAAGAAACAGGCAGTGCAGTGTTTGTTTAACACGGTTCTGTTTTTACAGAGGATACGGCTGCTGTAATTGTCCTGGAACAGCACCGACCTGTTGGGAGCAGAAAACTCAGAAAACCTGGGAGATGAATCCAAGGAGCGGGAGGGACGATAAACAGCACCGTCCCGCAAACTAAACTGAGTCAAATAAAAGTAAGATAAAAAGTAAGTATATAAGTCAAATATCCAGTCCAGTGACTCAAGCCTAAATAGGCTCATTTTAGGAATGTTCATGACCCATTATCGGCCTTTCGAAATGTTACTGAGGCCTATTTAATGTTTGGATGGCTGAACAATGAATGTTTCCCAGTTACACTTAAGGAATTCTGTACGCGCCTGTTTGTTTTTTTTCCTCCTGGCCAATGAAACAACCCTTCGTCCACATCTTGTGGGATTTGTGGGCAGGAGACAAAACTTTACAGATGCGGGCGGGAGAAGGGCTGAAAATTCTGTCTGGCGCAGACCTCTAGTCTCTGCTCATTGGAGCATGAGCCCGAAAAAGTTTTACTTCTGCAGCCCAACGTGTGACGTCAGAAATGCAGTTCTGACCCATCAGAGCGCGAGCTGCTGGAGCGGGTCAGAGCGAGGAGAACTCTGACAAACATCATTTTTAGGCTCTTTGACGATTAAAAAAAATACATTTAAGTTCATATTGTAAAAATACAGAAAAGTCCGACAAAATCCGCCCTTTCTGAAAGCTGCTGATGCCCTGAAGAACACGAGCAGGTGGATTTCACACAAATGCTCTGTGCTTCTGTGGGACGTGTTTGCTGGGGCACAGAACTATATGTCTGCAGCTGTCGCTCACAGTCTGCGGTCACGGACAGAGGGGGCGGGGCTTATCCACTGCACACCTCTCACCGTCTGAACTGTGACGCACAAACACGTCGTCGCCTCGTCGCTGGAGATGAGTCGTAATCAGCTGCAAGTCTCACTACAGCCAGTGGGATTCTGCTGATCTGGAGGGCGGAGCTGTGGGGAACAAACGTGACGCGCTGGAAAAAAACGGCAATTTTGGAATGAGCCCATTTTATTTTGAACGAGCATAAAAATCGAACTGGACAGAACAGTTTGTTCAAATGGTTCCCCAGTGTAATCCGCAGCAGAATGAGCCTCAGGTGACTCTCTGGGGTGGGTCGCCGGTTCAACGCTGAACTCCAGTGTGTTTAAACCTAAAACGCCTCTGGTCTGAACGGTCACTCCCTGAACTCCCTAAGCTCCAGTGCTAGTGCAGCCTCTGCCCTTTTGTCTGAACGCAGCAGAAGATGAGGAAACCTGTGGACCTGACCGTGACAAAAGCAGCTTCTGTCTGCCTCCATGTCTAAGCCGGGCGGACACTGTGCCATTCTTCACTGGTGCAAATGTTTTTGGGATCGACTTTTGCCTTAATCGTGCGTCGTAAACATGAGGAAACGAGAACCGATTCATCCTCACGGCAAAAAACTCAATCTAGTCAGGCTAAAATGACTTGGATTAAGACGGTTTTAATTAAGAGTCAATTTCACTTGAGAAAGTAAAATTATTAGATTTTTGTACTTAAAATATGAAAATATATCTCGCTAAACTTAAAATAAGAAAAAGAACTTTTTCCACTTAAAATAAGAATTAAAATCAAATGTTGCTTGAATGAAGGAAAAACACTCATTCCACAGCAGATCATTTCTCTTGTCAAGATGAATCTGCTCAAATAAAGTCAAATGTTCTTCATTTAAGTCATTCTAACTGACCTGGAGATTGTTTTTCCCAGCGCTCACGCCCGGCTCCCATCGAAGGTGAACAGAACCAAACCTGTTTGAGTCCGGTCGCCTCGTGAGGGTTTCGCTGCTGAAGTCGTTGGTTCGGTGTGAGAACAGGAATCGTGAGCTGTGAACTTTAAACCCGGAGATTTGGTGGAACAGTTTGAGCCGGAGCCCAGAGAAACGGTTGGAAATATCGCCCAGTGTTGGCCCGACTTCAGAGCGTCACTCTTCGGTTTCCCTTTGAGCTTTTCCTCAGAGCTCCATTTAAATGTCCCGTTTGCATCGGCCACAGAACAGAACCGACAACTTTTCCTTTTCCTGCAGACGAGGACGAGCTGCACTTTTCCAGATCAGCGCCTCATAAATAAAGACACAAATATAATGGAACTGTACAAATACGAGCGGCACAATAATGACACTATTTACAGTGGGGGAAATGCACTTTACACCTCCTCACTCTGCTCCTCACTCTGCTCCTCACTCTGCTCCTCTCTGCTCCTCACTCTGCTCCTCTGTGCTCCTCACTCTGCTCCTCACTCTGCTCCTCACTCTGCTCCTCACTCTGCTCCTCACTCTGCTCCTCTCTGCTCCTCTCTGCTCCTCTCTCTGCTCCTCTCTGCTCCTCACTCTGCTCCTCTCTCTGCTCCTCACTCTGCTCCTCACTCTGCTCCTCACTCTGCTCCTCTCTGCTCCTCACTCTGCTCCTCACTCTGCTCCTCACTCTGCTCCTCACTCTGCTCCTCACTCTGCTCCTCACTCTGATCCTCTCTGCTCCTCTCTGCTCCTCACTCTGCTCCTCAGTGCTCCTCACTGCTCCTCACTCTGCTCCTCACTCTGCTCCTCACTCTGCTCCTCACTCTGCTCCTCACTGCTCCTCACTCTGCTCCTCACTCTGCTCCTCACTCTGCTCCTCTCTGCTCCTCACTCTGCTCCTCACTCTGCTCCTCACTCTGCTCCTCTGTGCTCCTCTGTGCTCCTCTGTGCTCCTCACTCTGCTCCTCTCTGCTCCTCACTCTGCTGTTCTCCAGAAAAGATCACTAAGTTACTCAAACTCATGGACGGCTGTAAAACCTCTTCAGACGGGTTCTGGATGAGGAACAACGTTATAACCTGAACGCTCAGAACATTATATTTTGCATAATAATAATTATAAGAATAATATCCTGTCTTGAAACAGATTTGTTTTGTTCTTTCCTCAGATTCGGAGTTCCTCTGCTCTTCCCTCTGTCCTTAAGTCGGTGCTGAAAGCTTCAGCTGGTTCTTCAGAGTTCCTCAGATGGAGACGTCTGTGGTCCTGAGTCCTCTGCGCTCTGGTGCCGACAGTCCTGAAACAAAAACACCACATCTCACTTCGGAACTGTCTCCCCTGTGTTAACCCGTCGAAATGTTTTCACCGTCGGTTAAATCGAACCCTCCGCACTCGAGCACAGTCCCCGTGTGAGTCGCCCTAAATCACAGGTGTCAAACATGCGGCCCGGGGGCCAGATCCGGCCCTCCAAGACCTTTAATCTGGCCCTCGGCTGATTTTCTCTTAAAATATGTAAAATTTTCAGATTTTTCTGGTAATTTTCTACGCCGCTGAGCATAGCAGCGTCTCCAGTGCTTCTGTGTGTGGCGCCTCCCACCAGAGCAGCACAAATGAAGACTCACCTCTTTCCAAACGCTCTTAAAGGACGATCGTTTTGACTGTGACCATGACGCCCTCATCAGCAAAGTGTCAAAAATAAGAAAAGTGGAGCTGAGTGCAGGATTTTCCAAGAAAAATTGACTAATTCTTCTTTTTCACGGAGGTGAATGGGAAACCTGTGCTTGGTGTGTTTGCAACAAGTGGCGGCGCTCAAGGAATATAAATATAAAGGAGGAATATAAACGCCACTATGAGACACAACATGGCGAAAAATACAATAACTTGAACAGAGAATGGAGTTTTCCAATCCGGCCCCTTTGGGATCAAAGGAGGTTGTATACGGCCCCCGGACCAAAATGAGTTTGACACCTCTGCCCTAAATGATCACAGACAGGAGCCTAAACGCACTTTTTGAGGCCCGAGGTGTCGTTGCTGTTTGTTTATCCACTTGCAGGTCCGAGCACTGACACCTTTCCTGTGCGCATCACATTTAGAATCGCTTTTAAACTGAACCGTTAAACCCGTTTTTAACCGGTTAACGAGGCTCGGTGGTCGGTCATGGTTTATTTTCGTTTTCTGCATCTCTAATCTCACTACGGCTGCGTCAGATGCCCTCCCGTCCTCCCAGCCCGCTGAGCCGGTCCGACCGCAGCAAAGCTCACAAATGCAGGGAACGTTTCTTCTGAATATCCTTGTGCTGTTCATCACCAAATCTACAACTTCTCCCGACTCACAGCTCAGCGCGTCGCTCTTTGATGCTCTAGAACCTCCTGCTGGTGTTCGTTTCTCTGTGAACAAATCATGTCGAGCTTTTCTGGTTTCTTTAATCCAGAATCTCCGACCTTTTTCCTCCAGTGAGCTGCTTTTACAAAACCAACATGCCAGAGAGCAAATAGTTTTAGCGGTCACAAGAAACTGAGGAAATACAAGAGCCACAGCGAGATTTAGACGCCGATAAAACATAAACCATTATCCACTCATTCGTGCGCAAAGTCAGGCCTCAAAATACAATATGGAGTCTTTTTTTAGAGGAAAAGAGCATAATCGAGGCCAGGACACGAATATAAACGATCCGCTGTGACATTTGTTTTGGGTTTTCTACGTGATGCGCCGTCCCCACGTTCTGCCAACTGAACATGTGTTTCTACATCTGCAGCAAATATTTATGGGCTTTTTTATGTCCTGTACCTGTGCAGACGCGGAGCTGTGGAGGAGAGGTTCAGCTGGTGCTTCTTGAGGTATCTGAGTTTGAGGAGCAGCAGACGGAGGAGAGAGGGGAGGAGGAGAGGGAGGAGGAGACGAGGGAGGAGGAGACGAGGGAGGAGGAGAGAGAAGAGGAGGAGGAGGAGACAAGGGAGGAGCGAGTGACGATGTACAACCCGGAGCTCTGTGGACCTCAGGGTCTGGAGGAGAGCAGGAGGAGGAAGGAGCTGTGACGCCCCCTGCTGGAGGAGAGGAGGCAGGAGACACCCTGCCCCCTGCTGGAGGAGAGGAGGCAGGAGACACCCTGCCCCCTGCTGGAGGAGAGCAGATGTTGGAGGAGGAGATGAGGGTGCTGTAGGATGGAGGGATGGAGCTGTGCTTCTGTAGCAGCTGGAGGATGGTCCCGATGTCTGTGGCCATATGACTCTCCAAACTACAACACAAAACACGACTCCGTCAGCGTCTCTTTGAGCGTCTTAAATGCTCCGGACACACTGTTCATTCAAAAGTCACGCGTCACATCAAAGCCTGTGGCCAGTATTTTATTAGCATCTCACACAAAAGTTTAATCTGAATGAATCAGTCAGGCAGATCCAAACCACAGGACTGTTGTTTAATACAAATGGAGTCCATAAAACGTAAAGGCCTAATATTTTGTATTCATGGATCTCTGACCCTGCACCTCAAATGAAATAAATCCCTTTTCAAATGAGAGCGAAGTGTCGACACAGATCTCCCCCCTGTGACTCTCTGCTCTGCTGCTTTTGTCAAACCATGATTCAGTGCTTCTGTTTCATTTGTGCCCCACTCCTCCCGCTCAGACCCATCACACTCTGAGCACATGTCAGCACATGAGCTTCTGAGGACTTTTGTGAAGATACAAACTGTGATCTAAGCTTCAACTGGAGAAGTTATTATTTTATTACTAATCCTTTATTTATACAGACTTGCCTCTTGAGACTGATTTGCCACGTTTACATGAAGCTTTAATTAATTCTGAATAAAAATAATTTAATTCTGAATACAAATGTATTTCTCTTGAAAAAGTCCCTGTAAACACTTAATTCTAATGAAAATGATTCTTGTGAGTTAAACTTAATCCTGAAGTCAGTGGGTTTATTCTGATTTTAAAGTCGAATGAATTTCTTCCTGGATCATGTAAACGTTTCTTCTTCTTCTAAATAATCCCGGTGGTTGGTGCTCGTTGGCTCGTCCTTCGATCCGGCTCCTCCAGTCGTCTCTTGGGACTTTCCTCCACGTCTCTTTGGATTTGTGAGCGGGATGTGGGAGTGGGCTGAGGTGTGGCAGCCTCACACTCAGTTTGTCTTCTTCCTCCTTCTCCCACACTCTTCCCTTCTCCTCCTCAGCTCACAGACGGAAAGCGTGAGGACAGAATTCTCCAGCTGCTGCTTCATTATCATCAGAACCACTGCGGAAAACGTTCTGATCGTGTTTGTGTCGGCGGCGAAACGACACACGGAGATGAGAGAAAAGCCGGGAGCAGCTGAAGTGTGGGTTTACTTCCCAAAGATGGAAATACGTTTGTCGCTGTCCAATCAGCACCTTCCCCACCCCCAGACGCTGAGAACTATTAAATAAAGATCATTTAACCTGTTTAAATGCCAAATTCAGAATTATTATTTCCATGTAAACTCCAAGGAGAATATTTTGATTCAGAACAATTTAATTCGGAACAATTAATTCAGAATTTAAAAACATCATGTAAACGTGGCCAGTGTCTCATTTTCAAGCACTCGCACAGGTTTTTGTCCAATTCAAATGTGAACACGAGGAGAAAATCTGGAGATGATTTTCCACATGTGCACAGTCTTTTCCCGCTCCTAATATTGAATAAGGACACGAGTCAGTGATGGCGGCGCCCACCTGCCGATCTGCCCATGCAGCGAGTCCAGCCTCCGCTCTATCTCCACCCTGTGTCTGTGCGGGACCAGGCCGGCACAGGCAGGGGCGCCGTGGGAGAACGACCACCAGGGGGCAGAGGGGAGGGACTGCGGGGCTGCGGGGCGACGGCGGAGGGCGCGGGAGAGGCTTTGGGGTGGTTTTCTACGGGGAGGGGCAGTTATTTGGAGGAAGAGGGCATTTTTCTGGAGGTTGGGGGTAGTTTTGCGGAGGCTTTTCCTCGGGGCTGGTGGGGGACAGGAGGCTCGGAGCACAGGGGACTTGTTGGTACTTCTGCTCCTGACTCTCCCCCCACAGCGTGAAGATGTTGGACATGCCCGACAGCGCATCTGCAGACAGATTCAGAACGAAACTGTAAAAATACAGTCCAGAGATTCACAAAGAAACAACAACAGCTTTTCTCTTCTGGCTCTTGGTGAGGGTGGACGCTTTTCCTCTCCTCTCCTGATCTTTCCTGCTTTGTTTCTGTGTCTCGTCTGGTCTAATGTGTCTTATTCCTCGACTCTCTCCGCTCTTTTCTCCAAAACTAAATTAACTCTGGATTCGATAAATTGGTCTTTTAACAAAACCGACACTTTAACAAGACAAACAGGGTCGGGTGAACCTGCGAGTTCTTCACACACAGAGGATCCATCTGTTCAGAACCAGGATTACGGGACTTTGCACTTTGGATCACGCAGGGACCTGATTTTTCTGAAAATTCAAATCCTGAGGAGCTTTTCAAAGCCCCGGAAACTGGAGCGAGGCAGAGCTTCAAATACTCGAACTGTGTGACTCTGGGCCGGGGTCTGAGGGACATGATTGGACATGGAGGCTCTAAATCGCAATTTTTGGATAAAATCTGGAGGAAACTTGGAGTTCTGCACAGAAATGACCTTGAAGACCAATGGACAAACAGTGTGATGGAAACTGGACGTAGCTGCTCCAAAACAAAACAACCCGATCTTATCTTTGGACTCCCCAGGACAAGGCTCAGCCGCCCTGAGAGCAGCAGCCTGACCCCAAAAACCCTCACAGCTTCATCCCGGCCTGGTGGGCGGAGCTGTTTCTGACACTGACACTGGACCATCTCCACCTCCTGACTCCTTCTCCTGCTGCAATGTCCTGTCATGATTTATATACGTGTTCTTTTTGTTCTTCCTCTGTTTTCCTTCTTCCTCTGTAGTAGTTATAGTTATAATTATTATAGTTAGTGTAGAGAGTTATAAAGACAGTATGGAGATAGATAGAGTTATAAAGACAGTACAGATAGAGTTATAAAGACAGTACAGATAGAGTTATAAAGACAGTACAGATAGAGTTATAAAGACAGTACAGATAGAGTTATAAAGACAGTACAGAGATAGAGTTATAAAGACAGTACAGATAGAGTTATAAAGACAGTACAGATAGAGTTATAAAGACAGTACATATAGAGTTATAAAGACAGTACAGATAGAGTTATAAAGACAGTACAGATAGAGTTATAAAGACAGTACAGATAGAGTTATAAAGACAGTACAGATAGAGTTATAAAGACAGTACAGATAGAGTTATAAAGACAGTACAGATAGAGTTATAAAGACAGTACAGATAGAGTTATAAAGACAGTACATATAGATTTATAAAGACAGTACAGATAGAGTTATAAAGACAGTACAGATAGAGTTATAAAGACAGTACAGATAGAGTTATAAAGACAGTACATATAGATTTATAAAGACAGTACAGATAGAGTTATAAAGACAGTACAGATAGAGTTATAAAGACAGTACAGATAGAGTTATAAAGACAGTACAGATAGAGTTATAAAGACAGTACAGATAGAGTTATAAAGACAGTACAGATAGAGTTATAAAGACAGTACAGATAGAGTTATAAAGACAGTACAGATAGAGTTATAAAGACAGTACAGATAGAGTTATAAAGACAGTACATATAGATTTATAAAGACAGTACAGATAGAGTTATAAAGACAGTACAGATAGAGTTATAAAGACAGTACAGATAGAGTTATAAAGACAGTACAGATAGAGTTATAAAGACAGTACAGATAGAGTTATAAAGACAGTACAGATAGAGTTATAAAGACAGTACAGATAGAGTTATAAAGACAGTACAGATAGAGTTATAAAGACAGTACAGATAGAGTTATAAAGACAGTACAGATGGAGTTATAAAGACAGTACAGATAGAGTTATAAAGACAGTACAGATAGAGTTATAAAGACAGTACAGATAGAGTTATAAAGACAGTACATATAGAGTTATAAAGACAGTACAGATAGAGTTATAAAGACAGTACAGAGATAGAGTTATAAAGACAGTACATATAGAGTTATAAAGACAGTACAGATAGAGTTATAAAGACAGTACAGATAGAGTTATAAAGACAGTACAGAGATAGAGTTATAAAGACAGTACAGATAGAGTTATAAAGACAGTACATATAGAGTTATAAAGACAGTACAGATAGAGTTATAAAGACAGTACAGATAGAGTTATAAAGACAGTACAGATAGAGTTATAAAGACAGTACAGATAGAGTTATAAAGACAGTACAGAGATAGAGTTATAAAGACAGTACAGAGATAGAGTTATAAAGACAGTACAGATAGAGTTATAAAGACAGTACAGATAGAGTTATAAAGACAGTACAGATAGAGTTATAAAGACAGTACAGATAGAGTTATAAAGACAGTACATATAGAGTTATAAAGACAGTACAGATAGAGTTATAAAGACAGTACAGATAGAGTTATAAAGACAGTACAGATAGAGTTATAAAGACAGTACAGATAGAGTTATAAAGACAGTACATATAGAGTTATAAAGACAGTACAGATAGAGTTATAAAGACAGTACAGAGATAGAGTTATAAAGACAGTACAGATAGAGTTATAAAGAAAGTACAGATAGAGTTATAAAGAAAGTACAGATAGAGTTATAAAGACAGTACAGATAGAGTTATAAAGATAGTACAGATAGAGTTATAAAGACAGTACAGAGATAGAAAGAGTTATAAAGACAGTACAGAGATAGAAAGAGTTATAAAGACAGTACAGATAGAGTTATAAAGACAGTACAGATAGAGTTATAAAGACAGTACAGATAGAGTTATAAAGACAGTACAGATAGAGTTATAAAGACAGTACATATAGAGTTATAAAGACAGTACAGATAGAGTTATAAAGACAGTACAGATAGAGTTATAAAGACAGTACAGATAGAGTTATAAAGATAGTACAGATAGAGTTATAAAGACAGTACATATAGAGTTATAAAGACAGTACAGATAGAGTTATAAAGACAGTACAGAGATAGAGTTATAAAGACAGTACATATAGAGTTATAAAGACAGTACAGATAGAGTTATAAAGACAGTACAGATAGAGTTATAAAGACAGTACAGAGATAGAGTTATAAAGACAGTACAGATAGAGTTATAAAGACAGTACATATAGAGTTATAAAGACAGTACAGATAGAGTTATAAAGACAGTACAGAGATAGAGTTATAAAGACAGTACAGATAGAGTTATAAAGACAGTACAGAGATAGAGTTATAAAGACAGTACAGATAGAGTTATAAAGACAGTACAGATAGAGTTATAAAGACAGTACATATAGAGTTATAAAGACAGTACAGAGATAGAGTTATAAAGACAGTACAGATAGAGTTATAAAGACAGTACAGATAGAGTTATAAAGACAGTACAGATAGAGTTATAAAGACAGTACATATAGAGTTATAAAGACAGTACAGATAGAGTTATAAAGACAGTACAGAGATAGAGTTATAAAGACAGTACAGATAGAGTTATAAAGACAGTACAGATAGAGTTATAAAGACAGTACAGATAGAGTTATAAAGACAGTACAGATAGAGTTATAAAGACAGTACATATAGAGTTATAAAGACAGTACAGAGATAGAGTTATAAAGACAGTACAGATAGAGTTATAAAGACAGTACAGATAGAGTTATAAAGACAGTACATATAGAGTTATAAAGACAGTACAGATAGAGTTATAAAGACAGTACAGATAGAGTTATAAAGACAGTACAGATAGAGTTATAAAGACAGTACATATAGAGTTATAAAGACAGTACAGATAGAGTTATAAAGACAGTACATATAGAGTTATAAAGACAGTACAGATAGAGTTATAAAGACAGTACAGATAGAGTTATAAAGACAGTACAGATAGAGTTATAAAGACAGTACAGATAGAGTTATAAAGACAGTACAGATAGAGTTATAAAGACAGTACATATAGAGTTATAAAGACAGTACAGATAGAGTTATAAAGACAGTACAGATAGAGTTATAAAGACAGTACAGATAGAGTTATAAAGACAGTACAGATAGAGTTATAAAGACAGTACAGATAGAGTTATAAAGACAGTACAGAGATAGTGATATAAAGACAGTACAGATAGAGTTATAAAGACAGTACAGATAGAGTTATAAATACAGTACAGAGATAGAGATATAAAGACAGTACAGATAGTTATAAAGACAGTACAGATAGAGTTATAAAGACAGTACAGAGATAGAGTTATAAAGACAGTACAGATAGTTATAAAGACAGTACAGAGATAGAGTTATAAAGACAGTACAGATAGAGTTATAAAGACAGTACAGATAGAGTTATAAAGACAGTACATATAGAGTTATAAAGACAGTACAGATAGAGTTATAAAGACAGTACAGATAGAGTTATAAAGACAGTACATATAGAGTTATAAAGACAGTACAGATAGAGTTATAAAGACAGTACAGATAGAGTTATAAAGACAGTACATATAGAGTTATAAAGACAGTACAGATAGAGTTATAAAGACAGTACAGATAGAGTTATAAAGACAGTACAGATAGAGTTATAAAGACAGTACAGATAGAGTTATAAAGACAGTACAGATAGAGTTATAAAGACAGTACATATAGAGTTATAAAGACAGTACAGATAGAGTTATAAAGACAGTACATATAGAGTTATAAAGACAGTACAGAGATAGAGTTATAAAGACAGTACAGATAGAGTTATAAAGACAGTACAGAGATAGAGTTATAAAGACAGTACAGATAGAGTTATAAAGACAGTACAGAGATAGAAAGAGTTATAAAGACAGTACAGAGATAGAAAGAGTTATAAAGACAGTACAGATAGAGTTATAAAGACAGTACAGAGATAGAGTTATAAAGACAGTACAGATAGAGTTATAAAGACAGTACAGATAGAGTTACAAAGACACTACAGATAGATTTATAAAGACAGTACAGATAGAGTTATAAAGACAGTACAGAGATAGAGTTATAAAGATAGTACAGATAGAGTTATAAAGACAGTACAGATAGAGATATAAAGACAGTACAGATAGAGTTATAAAGACAGTACAGATAGAGTTATAAAGACAGTACAGAGATAGAGTTATAAAGACAGTACAGATAGAGTTATAAAGACAGTACAGATAGAGTTATAAAGACAGTACAGATAGAGTTATAAAGACAGTACAGATAGAGTTATAAAGACAGTACAGATAGATTTATAAAGACAGTACAGATAGAGTTATAAAGACAGTACAGATAGAGTTATAAAGACAGTACAGATAGAGTTATAAAGACAGTACAGATAGTTATAAAGACAGTACAGATAGAGTTATAAAGACAGTACAGATAGAGTTATAAAGACAGTACAGAGATAGAGTTATAAAGACAGTACAGATAGAGTTATAAAGACAGTACATATAGATTTATAAAGACAGTACAGATAGAGTTATAAAGACAGTACAGAGATAGAGTTATAAAGACAGTACAGATAGAGTTATAAAGACAGTACAGATAGAGTTATAAAGACAGTACAGATAGAGTTATAAAGACAGTACAGATAGAGTTATAAAGACAGTACAGAGATAGAGTTATAAAGACAGTACAGATAGAGTTATAAAGACAGTACAGATAGAGTTATAAAGACAGTACAGATAGAGTTATAAAGACAGTACAGATAGAGTTATAAAGACAGTACAGATAGAGTTATAAAGACAGTACAGATAGAGTTATAAAGACAGTACAGATAGAGTTATAAAGACAGTACAGATAGAGTTATAAAGACAGTACAGATAGAGTTATAAAGACAGTACAGATAGAGTTATAAAGACAGTACAGAGATAGAGTTATAAAGACAGTACAGATAGAGTTATAAAGACAGTACAGATAGAGTTATAAAGACAGTACAGATAGAGTTATAAAGACAGTAGAGATAGAGTTATAAAGACAGTACAGATAGAGTTATAAAGACAGTACAGATAGAGTTATAAAGACAGTACAGAGATAGAGTTATAAAGACAGTACATATAGAGTTATAAAGACAGTACAGAGATAGAGTTATAAAGACAGTACAGATAGAGTTATAAAGACAGTACAGATAGAGTTATAAAGACAGTACAGATAGAGTTATAAAGACAGTACAGAGATAGAGTTATAAAGACAGTACAGATAGAGTTATAAAGACAGTACAGATAGAGTTATAAAGACAGTACAGATAGAGTTATAAAGACAGTACAGATAGAGTTATAAAGACAGTACAGATAGAGTTATAAAGACAGTACAGATAGAGTTATAAAGACAGTACAGATAGAGTTATAAAGACAGTACAGATAGAGTTATAAAGACAGTACAGATAGAGTTATAAAGACAGTACAGAGATAGAGTTATAAAGACAGTACAGATAGAGTTATAAAGACAGTACAGATAGAGTTATAAAGACAGTACAGAGATAGAGTTATAAAGACAGTACAGAGATAGAGTTATAAAGACAGTACAGATAGAGTTATAAAGACAGTACAGATAGAGTTATAAAGACAGTACAGATAGAGTTATAAAGACAGTACAGATAGAGTTATAAAGACAGTACAGATAGAGTTATAAAGACAGTACAGAGATAGAGTTATAAAGACAGTACAGATAGAGTTATAAAGACAGTACAGAGATAGAGTTATAAAGACAGTACAGATAGAGTTATAAAGACAGTACAGATAGAGTTATAAAGACAGTACAGATAGAGTTATAAAGACAGTACAGATAGAGTTATAAAGACAGTACAGATAGAGTTATAAAGACAGTACAGAGATAGAGTTATAAAGACAGTACAGATAGAGTTATAAAAACAGTACAGATAGAGTTATAAAGACAGTACAGATAGAGTTATAAAGACAGTACAGATAGAGTTATAAAGACAGTACAGATAGAGTTATAAAGACAGTACAGATAGATTTATAAAGACAGTACATATAGATTTATAAAGACAGTACAGATAGATTTATAAAGACAGTACAGATAGAGTTATAAAGACAGTACAGATAGAGTTATAAAGACAGTACAGATAGAGTTATAAAAACAGTACAGATAGAGTTATAAAGACAGTACAGATAGAGTTATAAAGACAGTACAGATAGAGTTATAAAGACAGTACAGATAGAGTTATAAAGACAGTACAGATAGATTTATAAAGACAGTACATATAGATTTATAAAGACAGTACAGATAGATTTATAAAGACAGTACAGATAGAGTTATAAAGACAGTACAGATAGAGTTATAAAGACAGTACAGATAGAGTTATAAAGACAGTACAGAGATAGAGTTATAAAGACAGTACATATAGATTTATAAAGACAGTACAGATAGAGTTATAAAGACAGTACAGAGATAGAGTTATAAAGACAGTACAGATAGAGTTATAAAGACAGTACAGATAGAGTTATAAAGACAGTACAGATAGAGTTATAAAGACAGTACAGATAGAGTTATAAAGACAGTACAGAGATAGAGTTATAAAGACAGTACAGAGATAGAGTTATAAAGACAGTACAGAGATAGAGTTATAAAGACAGTACATATAGATTTATAAAGACAGTACAGATAGAGTTATAAAGACAGTACAGAGATAGAGTTATAAAGACAGTACAGATAGAGTTATAAAGACAGTACAGATAGAGTTATAAAGACAGTACAGATAGAGTTATAAAGACAGTACAGATAGAGTTATAAAGACAGTACAGATAGAGTTATAAAGACAGTACAGATAGAGTTATAAAGACAGTACAGATAGAGTTATAAAGACAGTACAGATAGAGTTATAAAGACAGTACAGATAGAGTTATAAAGACAGTGCAGATAGAGTTATAAAGACAGTACAGATAGAGTTATAAAGACAGTACAGATAGAGTTATAAAGACAGTACAGATAGAGTTATAAAGACAGTGCAGATAGAGTTATAAAGACAGTACAGAGATAGATTTATAAAGACAGTACAGAGATAGAGTTATAAAGACAGTACAGAGATAGAGTTATAAAGACAGTACAGAGATAGAGTTATAAAGACAGTACAGATAGATTTATAAAGACAGTACAGATAGAGTTATAAAGACAGTACAGAGATAGATTTATAAAGACAGTACAGAGATAGAGTTATAAAGACAGTACAGAGATAGAGTTATAAAGACAGTACAGAGATAGAGTTATAAAGACAGTACAGATAGAGTTATAAAGACAGTACAGAGATAGATTTATAAAGACAGTACATATAGATTTATAAAGACAGTACAGATAGAGTTATAAAGACAGTACATATAGATTTATAAAGACAGTACAGATAGAGTTATAAAGACAGTACAGAGATAGAGTTATAAAGACAGTACAGATAGAGTTATAAAGACAGTACAGATAGAGTTATAAAGACAGTACAGATAGAGTTATAAAGACAATACAGAGATAGAGTTATAAAGACAGTGCAGATAGAGTTATAAAGACAGTACAGATAGAGTTATAAAGACAGTACAGATAGAGTTATAAAGACAGTACAGATAGAGTTATAAAGACAGTACAGATAGAGTTATAAAGACAGTACAGATAGAGTTATAAAGACAGTACAGATAGAGTTATAAAGACAGTACAGATAGAGTTATAAAGACAGTACAGATAGAGTTATAAAGACAGTACATATAGATTTATAAAGACAGTACAGATAGAGTTATAAAGACAGTACAGAGATAGAGTTATAAAGACAGTACAGATAGAGTTATAAAGACAGTACAGATAGAGTTATAAAGACAGTACAGATAGAGTTATAAAGACAGTACAGATAGAGTTATACAGACAGTACAGATAGAGTTATAAAGACAGTACAGAGATAGAGTTATAAAGACAGTACAGATAGAGTTATAAAGACAGTACAGATAGAGTTATAAAGACAGTACAGATAGAGTTATAAAGACAGTACAGAGATAGAGTTATAAAGACAGTACAGATAGAGTTATAAAGACAGTACAGATAGAGTTATAAAGACAGTACAGATAGAGTTATAAAGACAGTACAGATAGAGTTATAAAGACAGTACAGACAGAGTTATAAAGACAGTACAGATAGAGTTATAAAGACAGTACAGATAGAGTTATAAAGACAGTACAGATAGAGTTATAAAGACAGTACAGATAGAGTTATAAAGACAGTACAGAGATAGAGTTATAAAGACAGTACAGATAGAGTTATAAAGACAGTACAGAGATAGAGTTATAAAGACAGTACAGATAGAGTTATAAAGACAGTACAGAGATAGAGTTATAAAGACAGTACAGATAGAGTTATAAAGACAGTACAGATAGTTATAAAGACAGTACAGATAGAGTTATAAAGACAGTACAGATAGAGTTATAAAGACAGTACAGATAGAGTTATAAAGACAGTACAGATAGAGTTATAAAGACAGTACAGATAGAGTTATAAAAACAGTACAGATACAGTTATAAAGACAGTACAGATAGAGTTATAAAGACAGTACAGAGATAGAGTTATAAAGACAGTACAGATAGAGTTATAAAGACAGTACAGATAGAGTTATAAAGACAGTACAGATAGAGTTATAAAGACAGTACAGATAGAGTTATAAAGACAGTACATATAGAGTTATAAAGACAGTACAGATAGAGTTATAAAGACAGTACAGATAGAGTTATAAAGACAGTACAGATAGAGTTATAAAGACAGTACAGATAGAGTTATAAAGACAGTACAGAGATAGAGTTATAAAGACAGTACAGATAGAGTTATAAAGACAGTACAGATAGAGTTATAAAGACAGTACAGATAGAGTTATAAAGACAGTACAGATAGAGTTATAAAGACAGTACAGAGATAGAGTTATAAAGACAGTACATATAGATTTATAAAGACAGTACAGATAGAGTTATAAAGACAGTACAGATAGATTTATAAAGACAGTACATATAGATTTATAAAGACAGTACAGATAGATTTATAAAGACAGTACAGATAGAGTTATAAAGACAGTACAGATAGAGTTATAAAGACAGTACATATAGAGTTATAAAGACAGTACAGATAGAGTTATAAAGACAGTACATATAGAGTTATAAAGACAGTACAGATAGAGTTATAAAGACAGTACAGATAGAGTTATAAAGACAGTACAGATAGAGTTATAAAGACAGTACAGAGATAGAGTTATAAAGACAGTACAGATAGAGTTATAAAGACAGTACAGATAGAGTTATAAAGACAGTACAGATAGAGTTATAAAGACAGTACAGATAGAGTTATAAAGACAGTACAGAGATAGAGTTATAAAGACAGTACATATAGATTTATAAAGACAGTACAGATAGAGTTATAAAGACAGTACAGATAGATTTATAAAGACAGTACATATAGATTTATAAAGACAGTACAGATAGATTTATAAAGACAGTACAGATAGAGTTATAAAGACAGTACAGATAGAGTTATAAAGACAGTACAGATAGAGTTATAAATACAGTACAGATAGAGTTATAAAGACAGTACAGATAGAGTTATAAAGACAGTACAGATAGAGTTATAAAGACAGTACAGATAGATTTATAAAGACAGTAAAGATATAGAAAGAGTTATAAAGACAGTACAGAGATAGAAAGAGTTATAAAGACAGTACAGATAGAGTTATAAAGACAGTACAGATAGAGTTATAAAGACAGTACAGAGATAGAGTTATAAAGACAGTACAGATAGAGTTATAAAGACAGTACATATAGATTTATAAAGACAGTACAGATAGAGTTATAAAGACAGTACAGAGATAGAGTTATAAAGACAGTACAGATAGAGTTATAAAGACAGTACAGATAGAGTTATAAAGACAGTACAGATAGAGTTATAAAGACAGTACAGAGATAGAGTTATAAAGACAGTACAGATAGAGTTATAAAGACAGTACAGATAGAGTTATAAAGACAGTACAGATAGAGTTATAAAGACAGTACAGATAGAGTTATAAAGACAGTACAGATAGAGTTATAAAGACAGTACAGATAGAGTTATAAAGACAGTACATATAGAGTTATAAAGACAGTACAGATAGAGTTATAAAGACAGTACAGATAGAGTTATAAAGACAGTACAGATAGAGTTATAAAGACAGTACAGATAGAGTTATAAAGACAGTACAGATAGAGTTATAAAGACAGTACAGAGATAGAGTTATAAAGACAGTACAGATAGAGTTATAAAGACAGTACAGATAGAGTTATAAAGACAGTACAGATAGAGTTATAAAGACAGTACAGATAGAGTTATAAAGACAGTACAGATAGAGTTATAAAGACAGTACAGATAGAGTTATAAAGACAGTACAGATAGAGTTATAAAGACAGTACAGATAGAGTTATAAAGACAGTACAGATAGAGTTATAAAGACAGTACAGAGATAGAAAGAGTTATAAAGACAGTACAGAGATAGAAAGAGTTATAAAGACAGTACAGATAGAGTTATAAAGACAGTACAGATAGAGTTATAAAGACAGTACAGATAGAGTTATAAAGACAGTACAGACAGAGTTATAAAGACAGTACAGATAGAGTTATAAAGACAGTACAGATAGAGTTATAAAGACAGTGCAGATAGAGTTATAAAGACAGTACAGAGATAGATTTATAAAGACAGTACAGAGATAGAGTTATAAAGACAGTACAGAGATAGAGTTATAAAGACAGTACAGAGATAGAGTTATAAAGACAGTACAGAGATAGAGTTATAAAGACAGTACAGATAGAGTTATAAAGACAGTACAGAGATAGATTTATAAAGACAGTACAGATAGAGTTATAAAGACAGTACAGAGATAGAGTTATAAAGACAGTACAGAGATAGATTTATAAAGACAGTACAGATAGAGTTATAAAGACAGTACAGATAGATTTATAAAGACAGTACAGATAGAGTTATAAAGACAGTACAGAGATAGATTTATAAAGACAGTACAGAGATAGAGTTATAAAGACAGTACAGAGATAGAGTTATAAAGACAGTACAGAGATAGAGTTATAAAGACAGTACAGATAGAGTTATAAAGACAGTACAGATAGATTTATAAAGACAGTACAGATAGATTTATAAAGACAGTACAGAGATAGAGTTATAAAGACAGTACAGATAGAGTTATAAAGACAGTACAGATAGAGTTATAAAGACAGTACAGATAGAGTTATAAAGACAGTACAGATAGAGTTATAAAGACAGTACAGATAGAGTTATAAAGACAGTACAGATAGAGTTATAAAGACAGTACAGATAGAGTTATAAAGACAGTACAGATAGAGTTATAAAGACAGTACAGAGATAGAGTTATAAAGACAGTACAGATAGAGTTAGAAAGACAGTACAGATAGAGTTATAAAGACAGTACAGATAGAGTTATAAAGACAGTACAGAGATAGAGTTATAAAGACAGTACAGATAGATTTATAAAGACAGTACAGATAGAGTTATAAAGACAGTACAGATAGAGTTATAAAGACAGTACAGAGATAGAGTTATAAAGACAGTACAGATAGAGTTATAAAGACAGTACAGATAGAGTTATAAAGACAGTACAGATAGAGTTATAAAGACAGTACAGATAGAGTTATAAAGACAGTACAGATAGAGTTATAAAGACAGTACAGATAGAGTTATAAAGACAGTACAGATAGAGTTATAAAGACAGTACAGATAGAGTTATAAAGACAGTACATATAGATTTATAAAGACAGTACAGATAGAGTTATAAAGACAGTACAGAGATAGAGTTATAAAGACAGTACAGATAGAGTTATAAAGACAGTACAGATAGAGTTATAAAGACAGTACAGATAGAGTTATAAAGACAGTACAGATAGAGTTATAAAGACAGTACAGATAGAGTTATACAGACAGTACAGATAGAGTTATAAAGACAGTACAGACAGAGTTATACAGACAGTACAGATAGAGTTATAAAGACAGTACAGATAGAGTTATAAAGACAGTACAGAGATAGAGTTATAAAGACAGTACAGATAGAGTTATAAAGACAGTACAGATAGAGTTATAAAGACAGTACAGATAGAGTTATACAGACAGTACAGATAGAGTTATAAAGACAGTACAGATAGAGTTATAAAGACAGTACAGATAGAGTTATAAAGACAGTACAGATAGAGTTATAAAGACAGTACAGATAGAGTTATAAAGACAGTACAGATAGAGTTATAAAGACAGTACAGATAGAGTTATAAAGACAGTACAGAGATAGATTTATAAAGATATTACATATAGAGTTATAAAGACAGTACAGATAGAGTTATAAAGACAGTACAGATAGAGTTATAAAGACAGTACAGATAGAGTTATAAAGACAGTACAGATAGAGTTATAAAGACAGTACAGATAGAGTTATAAAGACAGTACAGATAGAGTTATAAAGACAGTACAGAGATAGAGTTATAAAGACAGTACAGATAGAGTTATAAAGACATTACAGATATAGTTATAAAGACAGTACAGATAGAGTTATAAAGACAGTACAGATAGAGTTATAAAGACAGTACAGATAGAGTTATAAAGACAGTACAGATAGAGTTATAAAGACAGTACAGATAGAGTTATAAAGACAGTACAGATAGAGTTATAAAGACAGTACAGATAGAGTTATACAGACAGTACAGAGATAGAGTTATAAAGACAGTACAGATAGAGTTATAAAGACAGTACAGATAGAGTTATAAAGACAGTACAGATAGAGTTATACAGACAGTACAGAGATAGAGTTATAAAGACAGTACAGATAGAGTTATAAAGACAGTACAGATAGAGTTATACAGACAGTACAGATAGAGTTATAAAGACAGTACAGATAGAGTTATAAAGACAGTACAGATAGAGTTATAAAGACAGTACAGATAGAGTTATAAAGACAGTACAGATAGAGTTATAAAGACAGTACAGATAGAGTTATAAAAACAGTACAGATACAGTTATAAAGACAGTACAGATAGAGTTATAAAGACAGTACAGAGATAGAGTTATAAAGACAGTACAGATAGAGTTATAAAGACAGTACAGATAGTTATAAAGACAGTACAGATAGAGTTATAAAGACAGTACAGATAGAGTTATAAAGACAGTACAGATAGAGTTATAAAGACAGTACAGATAGAGTTATAAAGACAGTACAGATAGAGTTATAAAGACAGTACAGATAGAGTTATAAAGACAGTACAGATAGAGTTATAAAGACAGTACAGATAGATTTATAAAGACAGTACAGATAGAGTTATAAAGACAGTACATATAGAGTTATAAAGACAGTACAGATAGATTTATAAAGACAGTACAGATAGAGTTATAAAGACAGTACAGATAGAGTTATAAAGACAGTACAGATAGAGTTATAAAGACAGTACAGAGATAGAGTTATAAAGACAGTACAGATAGAGTTATAAAGACAGTACAGATAGAGTTATAAAGACAGTACAGAGATAGAGTTATAAAGACAGTACAGATAGAGTTATAAAGACAGTACAGATAGAGTTATAAAGACAGTACAGATAGAGTTATAAAGACAGTACAGATAGAGTTATAAAGACAGTACAGAGATAGAGTTATAAAGACAGTACAGATAGAGTTATAAAGACAGTACAGATAGAGTTATAAAGACAGTACAGAGATAGAGTTATAAAGACAGTACAGATAGAGTTATAAAGACAGTACAGATAGAGTTATAAAGACAGTACAGATAGAGTTATAAAGACAGTACAGATAGAGTTATAAAGACAGTACAGATAGAGTTATAAAGACAGTACAGATAGAGTTATAAAGACAGTACAGAGATAGAGTTATAAAGACAGTACAGATAGAGTTATAAAGACAGTACAGATAGAGTTATAAAGACAGTACAGATAGAGTTATAAAGACAGTACAGATAGAGTTATAAAGACAGTACAGATAGAGTTATAAAGACAGTACAGATAGAGTTATAAAGACAGTACAGATAGAGTTATAAAGACAGTACAGATAGAGTTATAAAGACAGTACAGATAGAGTTATAAAGACAGTACAGATAGAGTTATAAAGACAGTACAGATAGAGTTATAAAGACAGTACATATAGAGTTATAAAGACAGTACAGATAGAGTTATAAAGACAGTACAGATAGAGTTATAAAGACAGTACATATAGAGTTATAAAGACAGTACAGATAGAGTTATAAAGACAGTACAGATAGTTATAAAGACAGTACAGATAGAGTTATAAAGACAGTACAGATAGATTTATAAAGACAGTACAGATAGAGTTATAAAGACAGTACAGATAGAGTTATAAAGACAGTACAGATAGTTATAAAGACAGTACAGATAGAGTTATAAAGACAGTACAGATAGAGTTATAAAGACAGTACAGATAGAGTTATAAAGACAGTACAGATAGAGTTATAAAGACAGTACAGATAGTTATAAAGACAGTACAGATAGAGTTATAAAGACAGTACAGATAGAGTTATAAAGACAGTACAGATAGAGTTATAAAGACAGTACAGATAGTTATAAAGACAGTACAGATAGAGTTATAAAGACAGTACATATAGATTTATAAAGACAGTACAGATAGAGTTATAAAGACAGTACAGATAGAGTTATAAAGACAGTACAGAGATAGAGTTATAAAGACAGTACAGATAGAGTTATAAAGACAGTACAGAGATAGAGTTATAAAGACAGTACAGATAGTTATAAAGACAGTACAGATAGTTATAAAGACAGTACAGATAGAGTTATAAAGACAGTACAGATAGAGTTATAAAGACAGTACAGAGATAGAGTTATAAAGACAGTACAGATAGAGTTATAAAGACAGTACAGAGATAGAGTTATAAAGACAGTACAGAGATAGAGTTATAAAGACAGTACAGATAGTTATAAAGACAGTACAGATAGAGTTATAAAGACAGTACAGATAGATTTATAAAGACAGTACAGATAGAGTTATAAAGACAGTACAGATAGAGTTATAAAGACAGTACAGATAGAGTTATAA
Organism: Odontamblyopus rebecca; assembly: GCA_030686955.1. Taxonomy (NCBI): domain Eukaryota; kingdom Metazoa; phylum Chordata; class Actinopteri; order Gobiiformes; family Gobiidae; genus Odontamblyopus; species Odontamblyopus rebecca. The sequence continues at coordinate 37,129,331 of CM060666.1, forward strand.
AGACAGTACAGATAGAGTTATAAAGACAGTACAGATAGAGTTATAAAGACAGTACAGAGATAGAGTTATAAAGACAGTACAGATAGAGTTATAAAGACAGTACATATAGATTTATAAAGACAGTACAGATAGAGTTATAAAGACAGTACAGATAGAGTTATAAAGACAGTACAGAGATAGAGTTATAAAGACAGTACATATAGATTTATAAAGACAGTACAGATAGAGTTATAAAGACAGTACAGATAGAGTTATAAAGACAGTACAGATAGAGTTATAAAGACAGTACAGATAGAGTTATAAAGACAGTACAGAGATAGAGTTATAAAGACAGTACAGATAGAGTTATAAAGACAGTACAGATAGAGTTATAAAGACAGTACAGATAGATTTATAAAGACAGTACAGATAGAGTTATAAAGACAGTACAGATAGAGTTATAAAGACAGTACAGATAGAGTTATAAAGACAGTACAGATAGAGTTATAAAGACAGTACAGATAGAGTTATAAAGACAGTACAGATAGAGTTATAAAGACAGTACAGATAGAGTTATAAAGACAGTACAGATAGAGTTATAAAGACAGTACAGAGATAGAGTTATAAAGACAGTACAGATAGAGTTATAAAGACAGTACAGATAGAGTTATAAAGACAGTACAGATAGAGTTATAAAGACAGTACAGATAGAGTTATAAAGACAGTACAGATAGAGTTATAAAGACAGTACAGATAGAGTTATAAAGACAGTACAGATAGAGTTATAAAGACAGTACAGATAGAGTTATAAAGACAGTACAGATAGAGTTATAAAGACAGTACAGAGATAGAGTTATAAAGACAGTACAGATAGAGTTATAAAGACAGTACAGATAGAGTTATAAAGACAGTACAGATAGAGTTATAAAGACAGTACAGATAGTTATAAAGACAGTACAGATAGAGTTATAAAGACAGTACAGATAGAGTTATAAAGACAGTACAGATAGAGTTATAAAGACAGTACAGATAGAGTTATAAAGACAGTACAGATAGAGTTATAAAGACAGTACAGATAGAGTTATAAAGACAGTACAGAGATAGAGTTATAAAGACAGTACAGATAGAGTTATAAAGACAGTACAGATAGAGTTATAAAGACAGTACAGATAGAGTTATAAAGACAGTACAGATAGAGTTATAAAGACAGTACAGATAGAGTTATAAAGACAGTACAGATAGAGTTATAAAGACAGTACAGATAGAGTTATAAAGACAGTACATATAGAGTTATAAAGACAGTACAGATAGAGTTATAAAGACAGTACAGATAGAGTTATAAAGACAGTACATATAGAGTTATAAAGACAGTACAGATAGATTTATAAAGACAGTACAGATAGAGTTATAAAGACAGTACAGATAGAGTTATAAAGACAGTACAGATAGTTATAAAGACAGTACAGATAGAGTTATAAAGACAGTACAGATAGAGTTATAAAGACAGTACATATAGATTTATAAAGACAGTACAGATAGAGTTATAAAGACAGTACATATAGATTTATAAAGACAGTACAGATAGAGTTATAAAGACAGTACAGATAGAGTTATAAAGACAGTACAGAGATAGAGTTATAAAGACAGTACAGAGATAGAGTTATAAAGACAGTACAGAGATAGAGTTATAAAGACAGTACAGATAGAGTTATAAAGACAGTACAGATAGAGTTATAAAGACAGTACAGATAGAGTTATAAAGACAGTACAGATAGAGTTATAAAGACAGTACAGATAGAGTTATAAAGACAGTACAGATAGAGTTATAAAGACAGTACAGATAGAGTTATAAAGACAGTACATATAGAGTTATAAAGACAGTACATATAGATTTATAAAGACAGTACAGAGATAGAGTTATAAAGACAGTACAGATAGAGTTATAAAGACAGTACAGATAGAGTTATAAAGACAGTACAGATAGAGTTATAAAGACAGTACAGAGATAGAGTTATAAAGACAGTACAGATAGAGTTATAAAGACAGTACAGATAGAGTTATAAAGACAGTACAGATAGAGTTATAAAGACAGTACAGAGATAGAGTTATAAAGACAGTACAGATAGAGTTATAAAGACAGTACAGATAGAGTTATAAAGACAGTACAGATAGAGTTATAAAGACAGTACAGATAGAGTTATAAAGACAGTACAGAGATAGAGTTATAAAGACAGTACAGAGATAGAGTTATAAATACAGTACAGAGATAGATTTATAAATACAGTACAGATAGAGTTATAAAGACAGTACAGATAGAGTTATAAAGACAGTACAGATAGAGTTATAAAGACAGTACAGATAGAGTTATAAAGACAGTACAGATAGAGTTATAAAGACAGTACAGATAGAGTTATAAAGACAGTACAGATAGAGTTATAAAGACAGTACAGATAGAGTTATAAAGACAGTACAGAGATAGAGTTATAAAGACAGTACAGATAGAGTTATAAAGACAGTACAGATAGAGTTATAAAGACAGTACAGATAGAGTTATAAAGACAGTACAGATAGAGTTATAAAGACAGTACAGATAGAGTTATAAAGACAGTACAGATAGAGTTATAAAGACAGTACAGAGATAGAGTTATAAAGACAGTACAGATAGAGTTATAAAGACAGTACAGAGATAGAGTTATAAAGACAGTACAGATAGAGTTATAAAGACAGTACAGATAGAGTTATAAAGACAGTACAGATAGTTATAAAGACAGTACAGATAGAGTTATAAAGACAGTACAGATAGAGTTATAAAGACAGTACAGATAGAGTTATAAAGACAGTACAGATAGAGTTATAAAGACAGTACAGATAGAGTTATAAAGACAGTACAGATAGAGTTATAAAGACAGTACAGAGATAGAGTTATAAAGACAGTACAGATAGAGTTATAAAGACAGTACAGATAGAGTTATAAAGACAGTACAGATAGAGTTATAAAGACAGTACAGAGATAGAGTTATAAAGACAGTACAGATAGAGTTATAAAGACAGTACAGAGATAGAGTTATAAAGACAGTACAGATAGAGTTATAAAGACAGTACAGATAGAGTTATAAAGACAGTACAGATAGTTATAAAGACAGTACAGATAGAGTTATAAAGACAGTACAGATAGAGTTATAAAGACAGTACAGAGATAGAGTTATAAAGACAGTACAGAGAGAGTTATAAAGACAGTACAGATAGAGTTATAAAGACAGTACAGATAGAGTTATAAAGACAGTACAGATAGAGTTATAAAGACAGTACAGATAGAGTTATAAAGACAGTACAGAGATAGAGTTATAAAGACAGTACAGATAGAGTTATAAAGACAGTACAGAGATAGAGTTATAAAGACAGTACAGATAGAGTTATAAAGACAGTACAGATAGAGTTATAAAGACAGTACAGATAGAGTTATAAAGACAGTACAGATAGAGTTATAAAGACAGTACAGATAGAGTTATAAAGACAGTACAGAGATAGAGTTATAAAGACAGTACAGATAGAGTTATAAAGACAGTACAGATAGAGTTATAAAGACAGTACAGAGATAGAGTTATAAAGACAGTACAGATAGAGTTATAAAGACAGTACAGATAGAGTTATAAAGACAGTACAGAGATAGATTTATAAAGACAGTACAGATAGAGTTATAAAGACAGTACAGAGATAGAGTTATAAAGACAGTACAGATAGAGTTATAAAGACAGTACAGATAGAGTTATAAAGACAGTACAGAGATAGAGTTATAAAGACAGTACAGATAGAGTTATAAAGACAGTACAGAGATAGAGTTATAAAGACAGTACAGATAGAGTTATAAAGACAGTACAGATAGAGTTATAAAGACAGTACAGATAGAGTTATAAAGACAGTACAGATAGAGTTATAAAGACAGTACAGATAGAGTTATAAAGACAGTACAGAGATAGAGTTATAAAGACAGTACAGATAGAGTTATAAAGACAGTACAGATAGAGTTATAAAGACAGTACAGAGATAGAGTTATAAAGACAGTACAGATAGAGTTATAAAGACAGTACAGATAGAGTTATAAAGACAGTACAGAGATAGAGTTATAAAGACAGTACAGATAGAGTTATAAAGACAGTACAGAGATAGAGTTATAAAGACAGTACAGATAGAGTTATAAAGACAGTACAGATAGAGTTATAAAGACAGTACAGAGATAGAGTTATAAAGACAGTACAGATAGAGTTATAAAGACAGTACAGATAGAGTTATAAAGACAGTACAGAGATAGAGTTATAAAGACAGTACAGATAGAGTTATAAAGACAGTACAGATAGAGTTATAAAGACAGTACAGATAGAGTTATAAAGACAGTACAGATAGAGTTATAAAGACAGTACAGATAGAGTTATAAAGACAGTACAGAGATAGAGTTATAAAGACAGTACAGAGATAGAGTTATAAAGACAGTACATATAGATTTATAAAGACAGTACAGATAGAGTTATAAAGACAGTACAGATAGAGTTATAAAGACAGTACAGAGATAGAGTTATAAAGACAGTACAGATAGAGTTATAAAGACAGTACAGATAGAGTTATAAAGACAGTACAGATAGAGTTATAAAGACAGTACAGATAGAGTTATAAAGACAGTACAGAGATAGAAAGAGTTATAAAGACAGTACAGAGATAGAAAGAGTTATAAAGACAGTACAGATAGAGTTATAAAGACAGTACAGATAGAGTTATAAAGACAGTACAGATAGAGTTATAAAGACAGTACAGATAGAGTTATAAAGACAGTACAGATAGAGTTATAAAGACAGTACAGATAGAGTTATAAAGACAGTACAGATAGAGTTATAAAGACAGTACAGATAGAGTTATAAAGATAGTACAGATAGAGTTATAAAGACAGAACAGAGATAGAGTTATAAAGACAGTACAGAGATAGAGTTATAAAGACAGTACAGAGATAGAGTTATAAAGACAGTACAGAGATAGAGTTATAAAGACAGTACAGATAGAGTTATAAAAACAGTACAGATAGAGTTATAAAGACAGTACAGATAGAGTTATAAAGACAGTACAGATAGAGTTATAAAGACAGTACAGAGATAGAGTTATAAAGACAGTACAGAGATAGAGTTATAAAGACAGTACAGAGATAGAGTTATAAAGACAGTACAGAGATAGAGTTATAAAGACAGTACAGAGATAGAGTTATAAAGACAGTACAGAGATAGAGTTATAAAGACAGTACAGATAGAGTTATAAAGACAGTACAGAGATAGAGTTATAAAGACAGTACATATAGAGTTATAAAGACAGTACAGATAGAGTTATAAAGACAGTACAGAGATAGAGTTATAAAGACAGTACAGATAGAGTTATAAAGACAGTACAGATAGAGTTATAAAGACAGTACAGATAGAGTTATAAAGACAGTACAGATAGAGTTATAAAGACAGTACAGATAGAGTTATAAAGACAGTACAGATAGAGTTATAAAGACAGTACAGATAGAGTTATAAAGACAGTACAGAGATAGAGTTATAAAGACAGTACAGATAGAGTTATAAAGACAGTACAGATAGAGTTATAAAGACAGTACAGATAGAGTTATAAAGACAGTACAGATAGAGTTATAAAGACAGTACAGAGATAGAGTTATAAAGACAGTACAGATAGAGTTATAAAGACAGTACAGAGATAGAGTTATAAAGACAGTACAGAGATAGAGTTATAAAGACAGTACAGAGATAGAGTTATAAAGACAGTACAGATAGAGTTATAAAGACAGTACAGAGATAGAGTTATAAAGACAGTACAGATAGAGTTATAAAGACAGTACAGAGATAGAGTTATAAAGACAGTACAGATAGAGTTATAAAGACAGTACAGATAGAGTTATAAAGACAGTACAGATAGAGTTATAAAGACAGTACAGAGATAGAGTTATAAAGACAGTACAGATAGAGTTATAAAGACAGTACAGATAGAGTTATAAAGACAGTACAGATAGAGTTATAAAGACAGTACAGATAGAGTTATAAAGACAGTACAGAGATAGAGTTATAAAGACAGTACAGATAGAGTTATAAAGACAGTACAGATAGAGTTATAAAGACAGTACAGATAGAGTTATAAAGATAGTACAGATAGAGTTATAAAGACAGTACAGATAGAGTTATAAAGACAGTACAGATAGAGTTATAAAGACAGTACAGATAGAGTTATAAAGACAGTACAGATAGAGTTATAAAGACAGTACAGATAGAGTTATAAAGACAGTACAGATAGAGTTATAAAGACAGTACAGAGATAGAGTTATAAAGACAGTACAGATAGAGTTATAAAGACAGTACAGATAGAGTTATAAAGACAGTACAGAGATAGAGTTATAAAGACATTACAGATAGAGTTATAAAGACAGTACAGAGATAGAGTTATAAAGACAGTACAGATAGAGTTATAAAGACAGTACAGAGATAGAGTTATAAAGACAGTACAGATAGAGTTATAAAGACAGTACAGAGATAGAGTTATAAATACAGTTCAGATAGAGTTATAAAGACAGTACAGAGATAGAGTTATAAAGACAGTACAGATAGAGTTATAAAGACAGTACAGATAGAGTTATAAAGACAGTACAGAGATAGAGTTATAAAGACAGTACAGATAGAGTTATAAAGACAGTACAGATAGAGTTATAAAGACAGTACAGATAGAGTTATAAAGACAGTACAGATAGAGTTATAAAGACAGTACAGATAGAGTTATAAAGATAGTCGTCACTGTAGTAATCTCATAGTTTCTGTTTCAGTTAGTCGTAAATAAAGACAGTTCTGTCACAGTTAGACTCACTTGTTTAGTTCAGATTCATGTGGGATTATAATCTCTAGACTCGTCTGTTTAGTTTATCTTTGTGGAGGGAAATGTGGGATTGTTCTTTTTATTCACTGTAAAGCGCTTTGTGTTGCATTTTTGTATGAAAAGCGCTCTATAAGTAAAGTTTGACTGATCGACATAAGTGAGCTGATTCCACGTGAGCTCTTGTGTTTCAAACTGCAGAAGAGTGAACAAGGACGTGGAGCGGTCGACATGAGGATAACAGTGTCTGAGAGCTTCAGAGGGAGATCACCGTTTACATCATCACAACGTGTTGGTGAACGTGAATGGACTTTAAAAACACAGAGGAGCACGTGCCCAAATGAAACAGAACAAACTCCAGGTGCGTTTGTGATGAGGAAGTGACATTAGAACATGGTTAAAGAGACCGCAGAACATCTCTGCACACGAACGACACACATCACTACATGAAGTGGTGCAGGTCAAACTCATTTAAGTCACATCTGCACTTCTCATGAGACGTTCTTCAGACAACTGAGCGTCACTGTGATCGTCTCCTGCTGTGTTCTCGCTCACAGTTACACTTCTGTTGGAGTCTCGGCGATATTCAAACAATAATCTCCATCTCTGACATGTTTTATGCATTCATGCCTCATTTAGTCCATGATCATAATGTGGCGATGACTGTTACACTGCAGGTTTCCCTTCCTTCCCACAGTGAATCCTCTGCTCCTCTGACCCTCTCCTCCGCATACTCTGCTCTCACACAAACGAGTCCTTCATCACTTCATCTAGAAATCCCGTTGGTCTTCAGTGCTCAAAGGAAAACATGAGGTTTTAAAAACGCCGTTTACAGAGAACATTCTTTCACTGCCCCCTAGAGGCCATGGGTAAATTATTTTTAATGACCTAAAGCAGTGGACAAAGCCAGAATAGGCCACACATTGTAAATATGGACACAATAATGCTGCATGTGTGTCCTGCAGATTCACTACAGACCTGCCCACATACCTGAGGTCACATGACTTCAGGTGGAACAGGTCCGACAGGAGACAGAGAGAAAGTCTGTAGAGACGACGCTGACAAAGTGAGTATATCTACATCTGATATTTTACACAAGAAATTAAAGCATAAATTTGGGTTCAGAAGCTTATTGGTAATTATGGACATTTCATTTAACTCTTTTAGATTCCGTGTATTTAATTTGAAAAGAGCTGCTGTATTTTCCGCCCTATGTGACTTTTCAGGAGGAGGGAACTCAAACTGCTCGTCTCCCCACAGATGATTCTGTTTTGTCTAGAATGTTCCAAAATGTGGCATTAAACATCTTGCATTGTATTTATTGTCTTGCTGAAAAACACTCAGCTGTACTGTGGGCTGGGTCGCTTCTCCACAGATCTGACCTGTAACTCAGCCTGGTGACAGATACATTTAATGCCATACTGTGGAATATTCCAGACAAAACAATAACATGTCCGTCAGGGAAAGCAGGTGAACGGCCTCCCACCAGAAACATTATAGTGCAGCTTTAGGCGTTTCCTCAGAACTCGTTTAGTCTTTGTTTAGTTCTGTTTGTGATGCGTCTGTTACTTCTGCTTTAATCCTGATCTCAAACATGAAACAGTGAAATAAAACAGGAACCCCAGTTCAGTGTGATGTTAGTATGTGACCAGCAGAGGGAGACATAGATCAGACCTCTGGTGCAGCAGGAGAATAATAATAATAATAATAAATTTTATTTATAATGCACTTTACATTTGACTCCAAATATCCAAGTGCTCCAGAGTAATAACAACATAAACACATTACAATTTACAATTTTAAAAGAAACGTCTGTGGAGCCCTGAGATGGTCTGGTCGGGCGTTCCACAGACGGGGAGCAGCTTCCTCAAAGGCCCAGTCTCCCATGGCCTTGAGCCGCCTCCTGGGTGGGACCAGACGGTGCTGTTGGCCTGACTGGGGCCTGGCTGAGGTGTGAGCAGTTCTGTGAGGTAAGTGGGGGCCTCACCGTGCAGACAGTGATGGGTGTGGAGGAGGATGTTGGACTCAATACGGAGGTGAACAGGAAGCCAGTGCAGGGAGGATGGGGGTGATGTGCTCATGTTTCTGCACTCCCATCAGGACCCTGGCAGCGCTGTTCTGTACATACTGGAGCTTTTGAATGCTCCTGCCAGGGATCCCGATGAGGAGTGCGTTACAGTGATCCAACCTGGAGGAGACAAAGGCCTGGACGAGCTTCTCTGCAGCCTGTAGGGAAAGAGAGGGACGGAGTTTGTAAATATTACGGAGGTGAATGAAGGAAGTTTTGCAGATGTGGGAGACATGATGGTCAAAGGTGAGGCGGGGTCAAAGTTGACCCCAAGGTTGGTGACAGAGGGAGAGAGGGGAAGGTTATGGCCAAAAAGTGAAATGGAAGTGATGGGGAAGAGAGAAGTTGTTGAGAGGTACCAGTTTGAATGACTTGAGTTTTTGAGCCATTCAGCTGCAGGAAGTTTTGACTCATCCACGACTTTATCTCCTCCAGACTGGAGCTGAGGCGGTCGACAGTGGCAGAGGGGGAGCCAGAGGGAGTGACTTTGAGGTAGTTGTGTGTCGTCAGCATAGCAATAGAAGTTAATTCCATGCCTGCTGACGACACACCCGAGGGGAAGCATGTAGATGGTGAAGAGGGTTGGACCGAGTACAGAGCCCTGGGGAACCCCACAGGTGACAGTGTGGGGTCTGGATTTGGCGTCCCCCAGGACCACGTACTCGGTCCTTTCAGTGAGGGAGGAGTGGAACCAGTGAAGGGCAGTGTCAGAGAGGCCAATGTAGTGCTGGAGACAGTGGAGGAGAATGTTGTAGTCAGTGGTGTCGAAGGCAGCAGAGAGGTCGAGAAGAATGAGGAAGGATGTGGAACCGGAGTCAGATGTCATCAGCAGGTCACAGCTGTTTCTGTGCTGTGGGATGGGCGAAAACCAGATTTGAATTTTTCATACAGACTGTTGGAGACATCTCCGTATGTTCTGTTCAAATGGACTCTTCTTCTGATTCCAGCACCTACAACATGGACCCACCTGGACCTGGCCCCGGGTCTAAACCCAGACCTGAACCTGCTCCCAGCTCTCTGTCTCTGAAAAGTGACCACTCCAAACACTATCCTCCAGAGTTCAGAGAAGCTCCTTCTGGAGACCAGAGGTGAGACTTTTCTAATCTAAATGGGGGGCAGTAACAGTTGGAGATTTCTGTACCAAGACAAAGTTTACCTCAACCTCAGCTCAACACTTTTTTAAACTGATGTCAGTGTCAGTGATAAAACAGCCATCCTCCTGCTAAACAATAAATACACAATTTTTTATCTGATTTTCTTACACAAGAATGAAAACATAAATTTCGGTTTAGTAACTTGGTAATAGGTAATTATGGACATTTCTGGCAATCAACATCTCTGTATGTTCTGTTCAAATGGACTCTTCTTCTGATTCCAGCACCTACAACATGGACCCACCTGGACCTGGCCCCGGGTCTAAACCCAGACCTGAACCTGCTCCCAGCTCTCTGTCTCTGAAAAGTGACCACTCCAAAGGCTATCCTCTAAACTTTAGAGAAGCTCCTCCTGAAGAGCAGAGGTGAGACCTTCTTAACCCAGAGCTCTGGACATGTTCTCAGGACAGCGCCACCTGCTGCTCGTCCTTCATCAGTGCAAACAGAGCTCCTGTGTTTTAATGGAGTGTGAGACATGAGTCCAGGACAAACAAATGTGTGACAGTGTGTTATGGGTTTGTATTTTTTCAACTGCATTAAACCAAAGATGATTTCTAACATATTTGACCAGCAGCACCCATAGACTTTAGACTTCAGCAGATCTAAGCTGTGGGACTCTCCTGTTCTCTGTCTCTGTGTGAACCTCCTGTACACCCTTGTATACAGCCCCACTGTGGTGCAAATATAAGAAGGCCACGCTGCAAAAGCTCAAAGTATCTTCTAATGATGCCCTCAGAATGCTGCTGAAAAAGCCCAGGGCCAGTAGTGCCAGTGTCCTGTTCTGTCAGGCTCGTGTGAACACTTTTCAGGCTCTCAGGACAAACCTGATGTATAAATCCATCTGTGGCCTAAATGACTCTGAACTCTGTGGTGGTGATGCTGGTGAGTCCCAGGTTTAGTGCTGTGCAGCACCACTGCTCTTTATGGAAACACTGAGCTCTTTTATAGCCCAGTTTTACTCTGGTCTTCTGTCTTATTGTTCTTTTATGGAGCATGAGTGTGGAATAGAGAAATGATGATGAGTTTATTGTTTGACAGGGAGCCAGGCCCAAAGGAGCAGCTGGACGCCATATTCAGGGTGAGTCCCCCACGAGCGCAGCATGTGTGGGCTTCTGTGGGTGCTCCTCAGGTTCTCTCTTTGACTAAAACTCTTCTCTTATTGTTCTGTTCCAGCGTCTGGAGGAGGACGTCCTGACTTTGTCAAAGAGCAGCTGCAGAGGCTCCACAGGCTCCTGGCCTCAGATTACCCAGAATGCTCCGAGAGTGAGGAGGAGGAGCAGAGCAGCAGAGAGGTTCTGAGTATCACCCTGGACTTCCTGAGGAGGATGGACCAGGAGCATCTGGCCCAGCGCCTGCAGAACAGTAAGAACTCTGTGACTGTCCATCTGAGGAACAGACCACACCAGACTTGACTTCACCGTGACAAAAGCCGACAGGTGTTTGAGGCTCACAGAAAGTACTATGACCCGTACATTAGGAGGGCGCTCTACAGATCTGAAGACTACATCAAAGTAGACTTGACTTCACAGTAAAGTTTCCACTTTTAATCTAAAAGGAGCAACTTGACTAAATAATTTAGGTTCTGCCATTGTAATGATCCTCACGGAGCCTGTGGTTTGTGTCTTTATTCAGGAAACACTGTCGGAGTTTGTGGAGATAAACTGAAGTGTGATCTGCAGCAGAGGTTCGGCCGTGTGTTTGAGGGCGTGGCTAAAGCAGGAGACCTGCCCCCTGGCCCAGATCTACACAGAGCTCTACATCACAGAGGGCGGAGCCTCAGAGGTCAACCAGGAACATGAGCTCAGACTCATAGAGACGGCGTCCAGGAGCCCGGCCGCTCCAGAGACCATCACATGTGAAGAGCTCTTTAAACCCCGCCCACACTCACCAGAGCCAATCAGGTTTGTGCTGACGAAGGGCGTGGCCGGCGTGGGGAAAACAGTGCTGACTCAGAAGTTCAGTCTGGACTGGGCTGAAGGCCGGGCCCACCAGGACCTCCAGCTGCTGTTCCCGTTCACTTTCAGAGAGCTCAATGTGCTCAGAGACTCACAGTTCAGCCTGGTGGAGCTGCTGCACCACTTCTTCAGTCCATCCAAACATCTCTGCAGCCTCCAACAGCTCCAGGTGCTCTTCATCTTTGACGGTCTGGACGAGTGCAGACTTCCTCTGGACTTCAGCCGAACCCGGGTCCTGAGCGACCCCACAGAGTCGGCCTCAGTGCACGTGCTGCTGGTGAACCTCATCAGGGGAGGCTGCTTCCCTCCGCTCGCCTCTGGATAACCACACGACCCGCCGCAGCCAATCAGATCCCTGCTGAGTGCGTCTCCATGGTGACAGAGGTGCGAGGGTTCGCCGACCCGCAGAAGGAGCAGTACTTCAGGAAGAGGTTCAGAGACCAGGCCACAGCCGTCATCTCCCACATCAAGAGCATCCGCAGCCTCCACATCATGAGCCACATCCCGATCTTCTGCTGGATCCTCTCCACAGTTCTACAGAAGCTTCTGGAACAAACAGAGGAACCAGAGCTGCCCCGGACTCTCACACAGATGTACGTCCACTTCCTGGTGGTGCAGACCAAAGTCCAGAACATCAAGTATCAGCAGGGATCAGGGGAGGACCTTCACTGGACTCCAGAGACCAGGGAGATGGTGAAGTCTCTGGGAAAAGTGGCCTTTGAGCAGCTGCAGAAAGGAAACCTGATCTTCTACGAGAGTGACCTGAGCGAGTGTGGGCTGGACGCTGCAGCGGCCTCAGTTTACTCCGGAGTGTTCACACAGGTCTTTAGAGAGGAGCCAGGCCTGTACCAGGACAAGGTCTACTGCTTCATCCATCTGAGTGTGCAGGAGTTTCTGGCTGCTCTTCATGTCCATCAGACCTTCTTCAGCTCTGGAGAGAACCTGCTGGAGACACCACACTCCTCTGAGAGTCCTAAGTCTAAGGCCTTCTACCGCTCTGCTGTGGACCAGGCCTTACAGAGTCCAAACGGACACCTGGACCTGTTCCTGCGCTTCCTCCTGGGGCTGTCTCTGCCGACCAATCAGAGGCTGCTGCAGGGTCTGCTGACTTACACAGGAAGTGAACGGACCAATCAGGAGACAGTAAAGTACATCAAACAGAAGCTGGATGAAAAGGGTCTGTCTGCAGAGAGAAGCCTGAACCTGCTCCACTGTCTGAACGAGCTGAATGACCACAGTCTGGTGAAGGAGATACAGGAGTACATGAGAGCCGGACATTTCTCCAGTTTAAGTTCTCCTGCTCAGTGGTCAGCTCTGTCCTTCCTCTTACTGTCCTCAGACTCAGACCTGGAGGAGTTTGACCTGAGGAAATACCAGGGCTCAGAGACAGCTCTCCTGGGTCTGCTGCCGGTGGTCAGAGCCTCCACCAAAGCCCTGTGAGTCCAGACTGTATTTAAACTCTTGTGTGGAGGTTCTCGTCTCTAATGTCCCTCTCTGTCCTCAGACTGTATTTAAACTCTTGTGTGGAGGTTCTGGTCTCTAATGTCCCTCTCTGTCCTCAGACTGTATTTAAACTCTTGTGTGGAGGTTCTCGTCTCTAATGTCCCTCTCTGTCCTCAGACTGTATTTAAACTCTTGTGTGGAGGTTCTCGTCTCTAATGTTCCTCTCTGTCCTCAGACTGTATTTAAACTCTTGTGTGGAGGTTCTCGTCTCTAATGTTCCTCTCTGTCCTCAGACTGTATTTAAACTCTTGTGTGGAGGTTCTCGTCTCTAATGTCCCTCTCTGTCCTCAGACTGTATTTAAACTCTTGTGTGGAGGTTCTCGTCTCTAATGTCCCTCTCTGTCCTCAGACTGTATTTAATCTCTTGTGTGGAGGTTCTGGTCTCTAATGTCCCTCTCTGTCCTCAGACTGTATTTAAACTCTTGTGTGGAGGTTCTCGTCTCTAATGTTCCTCTCTGTCCTCAGACTGTATTTAAACTCTTGTGTGGAGGTTCTGGTCTCTAATGTCCCTCTCTGTCCTCAGACTGTATTTAAACTCTTGTGTGGAGGTTCTCGTCTCTAATGTCCCTCTCTGTCCTCAGACTGTATTTAAACTCTTGTGTGGAGGTTCTGGTCTCTAATGTCCCTCTCTGTCCTCAGACTGTATTTAAACTCTTGTGTGGAGGTTCTCGTCTCTAATGTCCCTCTCTGTCCTCAGACTGTATTTAAACTCTTGTGTGGAGGTTCTCGTCTCTAATGTCCCTCTCTGTCCTCAGACTGTATTTAAACTCTTGTGTGGAGGTTCTCGTCTCTAATGTCCCTCTCTGTCCTCAGACTGTATTTAAACTCTTGTGTGGAGGTTCTCGTCTCTAATGTCCCTCTCTGTCCTCAGACTGTATTTAAACTCTTGTGTGGAGGTTCTTGTCTCTAATGTCCCTCTCTGTCCTCAGACTGTATTTAAACTCTTGTGTGGAGGTTCTCGTCTCTAATGTCCCTCTCTGTCCTCAGACTGTATTTAAACTCTTGTGTGGAGGTTCTCGTCTCTAATGTTCCTCTCTGTCCTCAGACTGTATTTAAACTCTTGTGTGGAGGTTCTGGTCTCTAATGTCCCTCTCTGTCCTCAGACTGTATTTAAACTCTTGTGTGGAGGTTCTCGTCTCTAATGTCCCTCTCTGTCCTCAGACTGTATTTAAACTCTTGTGTGGAGGTTCTCGTCTCTAATGTCCCTCTCTGTCCTCAGACTGTATTTAAACTCTTGTGTGGAGGTTCTCGTCTCTAATGTCCCTCTCTGTCCTCAGACTGTATTTAAACTCTTGTGTGGAGGTTCTCGTCTCTAATGTCCCTCTCTGTCCTCAGACTGTATTTAAACTCTTGTGTGGAGGTTCTCGTCTCTAATGTCCCTCTCTGTCCTCAGACTGTATTTAAACTCTTGTGTGGAGGTTCTTGTCTCTAATGTCCCTCTCTGTCCTCAGACTGTATTTAAACTCTTGTGTGGAGGTTCTCGTCTCTAATGTCCCTCTCTGTCCTCAGACTGTATTTAAACTCTTGTGTGGAGGTTCTGGTCTCTAATGTCCCTCTCTGTCCTCAGACTGTATTTAAACTCTTGTGTGGAGGTTCTCGTCTCTAATGTTCCTCTCTGTCCTCAGACTGTATTTAAACTCTTGTGTGGAGGTTCTCGTCTCTAATGTCCCTCTCTGTCCTCAGACTGTATTTAAACTCTTGTGTGGAGGTTCTCGTCTCTAATGTCCCTCTCTGTCCTCAGACTGTATTTAAACTCTTGTGTGGAGGTTCTCGTCTCTAATGTCCCTCTCTGTCCTCAGTCTTTGTGGCTGTGGCCTGTCTCCTCTCAGCTGTGCTCCTCTGGCCTCAGTCCTCAGCTCATCCAGTCTCTCACATCTGGATCTCAGTCACAACGACCTCCAGGACTCAGGAGTGGAGCTGCTGTGTTCTGGACTGAAGAGCGCCCCTGCAGACTGGAGACTCTCAGGTGAGACGCTCCCATGATGCACTCTGCCCCTTGTGTCCACATGAGTGTAATGCTGTGTCTTTAGGCTGTCTGGATGTCTGGTCTCAGAGAGGGGCGGGGCTGCTCTGGCCTCAGCTCTGAGCTCCTCCTCCCACCTCAGAGAGTTCGACCTCAGCTACAACCATCCAGGAGCCTCAGCAGAGCTCCTGACCGCTCTACGGGACCACCCCCACTGCCCCCTGCAGTCTCTCAGGTGAGGGTCCTGGTTCAGTGGGTCTCTGGTCCGGGGTCGGTCCAGATCCTGGTCTCTGGTCTGGTCTAAACTGGACTTGTGTGTTTCAGGTTGGATCCTGCTGGAGAACAGTGGATGGTCCCAGGTCTGAGGAAGTGTGAGTCTCTGGATTTCATTCAGTTCATGGGAACATTAACATTATGGAACTTTATCAGGCTTTAAATCTTCAGTTATAGAGGAAATATTTGTGAGCGATTTGAGACTTGACACTGTTTTTGTTCATATGTAGAACTACAGCTTAAAATGTACATGAATGGAGTAAATCTAAATATTGTAACTGAAACTAAGTACAGAGGGGTTCATTTGGACCAAAGTCTGTCCTTTAAAAAGCAGATCAAAAAAGTGCAGCTCAATCAAATATAATATATCTTCCCTGAGACATATGAGGAACAACTTGACAGTCTCAGCCTCTTTCACCTATTTCAATGCAGTGATTATTCCACATAACTTACTGTTTATCCTGTTGGTCTCAGGCCAAAGAAACTTCCCTCAACCCTCAGATCTGCTAGAATCAGGCACTAAAGGCACTTGATAAACAACCCCTTCGTTATCACCACTGCAACATTCTCAGGAAATATAAATTGCTCAGTTTTGACAGTTTAATTCTATTTTCAAATCTAAAAACTCTATTCAAAATGATGAATAAAGCTGCTCCTCCCTTGAAAACACTGATCAAACTTTGCTCAGAACAGACGACTCGATCCACACGTCCACAACAAACAGAAACTGTACGATTCCACAAAGATCCTCGGCCTTTGCACAGTCGCCTTTTCATTTCTAACTATTAAACAGTGGAATAAACTTCCAGACTCTGAAACAGTCTGGAGACATTCATCATTTTACTCCAAACCTACAAAAGCACATTCTAGACAATCAAACGTGCCGACATCAGTCGAGCTCATTATACTGGACATTTTTACTCACAAATTCAGCACAACTACATTTAATCTCATTATTGCTGTGAGTTTAGGACGTCAGGTTTTATGAATTGTGATGTTTTCTTGTGTATTTTTATTGCTCTATTGTAAATTGTAAATATTTGGTGTGTTCACCTGCAGAGGGAAAGTAGCAGGAGCTAAATCTGCTGCAGTTCATCTCTTCTTTTAGAAAGATTCAGGAATTTTGTACATGGTCCCTGACAAATAAAGACTAAACTAAACTCAAAATATAAATGAAACTATTTTGAAAAAAGAGGGATTCATATTCTCAGGAACAGGAAGTGATGTCATGTGTTTGTGTCCTCAGATTCCTGTGAGTTTTCTCTGGATCCAAACTCAGCTCACAGAAAACTCAAACTGTCTGAGGACAAACGGACAGTGACCCGTGTGACAGAGGAGCAGCAGTATCCAGATCATGAGGACAGATTTACAGACTGGGGTCAGGTCCTGAGCTGCACTGGCCTGAGGGGGCGCTGTTACTGGGAGGTGCAGTGGAGCGGGTGGGCTGAAATAGCCGTGAGTTACAGAGGAATCAGAAGGAGAGGAGAGACAGAGAAGTGTAGCTTTGGAGGCAATGATCAGTCCTGGAGTCTGAGGATCTTTGATGGACTTTACTATTTCTGTCACAACAACAGAAAAACCCCTGTCTCCTTCTTCTCCTTCTCCTTCTCCTCCTTCTTCTCCCTCCGTCCCTCAGGTCGAGTGTCTGTGTTCCTGGACTCTGAGGCTGGATCTCTGTCCTTCTATGAGGTCGTCTCTGGTGGAAAACTGCTCCACCTCCACACCTCCAGCTCCTCCTTCACTGAGCCTCTGTTTCCAGGGTTTGTAGTGTGGGGTGAAGGTTCCTCTGTGTCTGTGGTGGATCTGAGGACAGCGCCCCCTGGTGGACACATGTGACTCTGTCATATAAATATTTGACTCTTCTTCAAATACGAATTCACAGACGCGACTCGACTGTCAGAAATACGTCATCACGTCACAGATATGAACGATAGATCCAGGACTGAACCAGGACTGAACCGGGACTGAACCGGGACTGAACCAGGACTGAACCAGGACTGAACCGGGACTGAACCGGGACTGAACCAGGACTGAACCGGGACTGAACCGGGACTGAACCGGGACTGAACCGGGACTGAACCGGGACTGAACCGGGACTGAACCGGAACTGAACCGGGACTGAACCGGGACTGAACCGGGACTGAACCGGGACTGAACCGGGACTGAACCGGGACTGAACCAGGACTAAAACAGGACTGATCCAGGACTGATCCAGGACTGAACCAGGACTAAACCAGGACTGGACCAGGACTGAACCAGGACTGAACCAGGACTGAACCAGGTCTAAACCAGGATTAAACCAGGTCTAAACCAGGATTAAACCAGGACTGAACCTGTCCTGTTATATTGTTATTGATGATTGGAGGTTCTCATTATTGTTGCTTGTAGTGTGCACATGGTTAATGTTTGGGTGACTGGTAAACTACACTAATACAATGTGGTAGAAAATGCAAAAGGAAACTGTAGGATGTAATTTAACCAATACTGAATGTAACTAATATGTACAATTACTAATAGTTGTATTAATAATGTATTTGTAGAGCAACTTGCAAGTATGTATTAATATAGAAAATGAATTTGTAGATATTAGTATATGTACTGTGTCATAAGTTCCTGGGCCCCGCTTATAAGCTTAAGAGCTTCTGGGGAGTTCCTTTTCACTAAATCTATTCGACGACGACGACGACGACTTTTGGTAACAGAAGAAAGACACATGTGACTCTCTCCCTTGACGACATAAACATCGAAAAGGTGTTTTTAGGGGTTATGTTATAGACGACTATTTAACATGGAAATCACATGTATTTTATGTTCAAAACAAAGAACAAAAGAAACAAAGAAGTGTGGGGAACTACGTACGAGAGCAACATACTGACATTATTTTTAGCACAGAAAAGAGCCATTAGAATCATTCCCAAAGCTAAACTTAGAGATCATATAAATGCACTGTTTTTATAAAGTCGGGATTATTGAAACGTAGAAACCTCATTGAATCTCAGACATTATCAGTTCTGTTTAAAGCTGGAAAGAGCCTCACCAGAAGACTTACAAAAATGATTTATTTTTACCTCAGAGGACGAAAATCACAGGAGCAAATTTGACTTTAAACACCAGTTTGCACGAACAACCTTAAAACAAAAGTGTTTATCTGTTGTAGGTGTAAAATTGTGAAACTCACAAGAAAACAAATTAAAACACTGTCAAAACATTTTGCAATTTAAAGAAATGTGTAAAACACAACAGATCAGAAAGTACCAACCTGATGTGACTGAAAGTCTGTTGTGAATTTGTGTTAAATTGTGACATGAGGATTGAAAAAGGGAACAGGGCCAATGGAGAAATGAAGCGTTTGTATAATTTGTATTAATCAGTGTAAATGGGGCAGACAAATATAAGAACTGTTTTCTTCCGTCTGCTCCTTTCCCGTCATGAGAGTTTAACAATGCAGATTCATCATAATGTGCATGTTTTCATTGACAAACGAGTATTTTCATGTATGGAACAAATAAATGAATAGAAATGGAAATGGATGCGGTGAAAGGATTAAATGAGCTGCGACTGTTCCAAACACAGAGGATCTTTTTTAGTTGTATTTATTTAAAAGGGACGGTGCATATTCATGAACATAAACTTGTAAATACGGCGGAATCAGCCCGAAGGCGACTTTACATGTGTCTCCCTGCAGCTCAGAGAGAAGCCACAGAATATATGTGACGCCCACGATGTGTGGTCACATAGTTTTATTTCACGTTGTGAAATTCGCTAAATGACATAGTGGTGATTTTGGAGACAAGTTGCAATCCCGATTTCGTCCGCTCGGTGGCAGCGCACTGAGGCGGTACGAGGGGCGCTGTGCCCGCGGCTTCCGGCAACACTGAAGTAACGCGTCCGTCTCCTTTTGTTCTTTCTTTTGGTACAGTCCCACCAAGCGCAGGACTCACTCATATGAAGTCTGAAAGTAGAACTTTGGCTCTAACAGTCGCCAGTCAAATCTAGACATTTGCTGATTTTGTGTTTTTCTTTCAAATGTAAGTTTAGCGTTCTATGCTAACTCCCGCGCTAGCTTTAGCCTAGACCTGGTATTTCGCCCACTTCAGCCACATTCTGTACTGTTTTATTGTTATAATATTGTGTGAAAATGTAATAAGGTGATGTCAGAACAACAAATGCTGCTGGATTTAGGTCATTTTATGTTTTGACTTAACTTCTGTAGTAGCTTCAGTTGTGATTTGTCAGAAGTCTTCTCAAAAACTGCTAAGGCACACTGCTTGTTGTAGTTTAAAAGCCTTTTTATGAATGGCTGACGGGTTGTGACTAATGTGTCTTCTTCAGAGCTACTTCACCAACTAACTCCCAAGTCCTTATAACAGGGAGAAGGCTCAGGCAATCAAGTGGAAACAAGTGGCAGGTGCTCTGGCTCCACCCTTGACTCATCTTGTAGTCAGTTGGTCGATAGAAAGTGGGCGTCACACCAGGCCACACATAAAAACATCTTACACACAATATGTTAAAACTGATGGGGACTACAAAAATCTCTCCATAAGGGCTGCAATAAACCATTCACCTAGAAGTATTAAGTGAAATTAGAGAATTATCAGATTACATATAAAAAATTAAGGTCCAGTTTCAGTTTAAGTTTAAGATGTCACTATAAAAAGGGGGTATAGTCCAGGTCCTCATTAAGTCCTGGGCTTGTGAGGGGCTTTCAGGGTGTAGATCCAGTAGGTCTCTCTTTGTAATCATTTTTAAGCTTATCCCCTCCCTCTTTGATAGCTCAATTGTCTCTATTCCCATTGCTCTTAGTGACTCTGGGTTGCATCCATGATGTTGCTTGTAATGTTTTGCCATGGGGTAATCCTCATTTCCTGTCCGAATTGCATATTTGTGCTCAGCTATCCTTTGTTGTAATTTCCTTTTTGTCCTCCCAATGTAAAAATGTCCACATGGACAGTAGAGGTAATACACCACGTAGGTGGTATTGCAATTGATGTAACCTTTGATGTAATGTGTTGTTTGTGAGTGCACGTCTGTAAACTTGTTAGTTTGTTGCATTGTGATACAATGGTTGCACCTCCCACATTTGAAGAAGCCTTGTGGTCTCCGGTCAAGCCAAGTAGCCTTTTTGTCACCGGGGAGATAACTATGAACTAGTTTGTCTCCAATGGTTGGTGCTCTTCTAAAACTAATAACTGGTGCATTCTGGAATGTCTCTTTTAGTGTGGGGTCACATTCAATCATTTTCCAGTTATTGTTTATGATTCTCTTCAATTCATTTGCTCTGGTGTTGTACTGCGTGACAAAGTTCACTTGTTGTCCTCCTGTTGTCTTTTGTTTGTGTTTTAGGAGGTCCTGTCTTTTCAGAGATTTTGTTTTGTCATAGGCTTCATTTATAGTCCTATTTTTGTATCCTCTGTTTTTGAATCTTAATTTCATATCTTCTGCCTTGGTCTCGAAATCTGCCTCCTGGTCACAAATTCGTTTCAGCCGCTGGAACTGACCATATGGGATGTTCTTCTTGAGGGATGGAGGGTGAAAGCCGTCTGCCCGGAGCAGTGTGTTGCGGTCAGTTGGTTTCCGGAAGACTGTGGTGTTGATGCCTCCATCCTTATCCTTCTGTATGGTGAGATCCAAGAAGTTAATTTGGGTGAAATCATATTGCATACACAATTTAAGGTTTTCATTGGTGTTATTTAGATAATTGTGAAAAGATGTTAGTTCTTCCTCTGTACCAGAGAACAAGAAAAGGAGGTCGTCGATGTAGCGTCCATAAAAAGTGATCATATTCTTATAAGGGTTCTCATATGAATAAATAAACCGTTCTTCCCATAGGCCCATGTATAGGTTGGCTAAGCTTGGTGCATAACATGCTCCCATTGCTGTTCCCTTTATTTGTTTGTACAAGTCATTTTGAAATAAAAAAAACATTGTTTTTAAGTGTCCACTTAGTGAGTGTGAGCAGAAAGGCTGTGGGTGGTGTACTGGATGCTGGGCGTGTGTTCAGGTAGTGAGACAATGCATGAAGACCTTCTTCATGATCAATGTTTGTGTACAAAGCCTCAACATCCATTGTGACCAGGTAGCACTGTTCTATATTGTTCAGGAGTGTCAACTTGTTCAGTACATGTGTGGTGTCCTGAATAAAAGATGGTAGGTTGGAGACATAGGGTTGTATGAAATGATCTATGAATTTAGATATGGGTTCGGTAAGAGATCCATTGCCAGATATTATAGGTCTTCCGGGGGGATTATAAAGATCTTTGTGCACTTTTGGTAACATGTAGAAGCAGGGTAGTACAGGATTTGGACAGAAAAGATAATCATGCTCTGCTTTGCTTATCCAGGCATTTTCCATAGCAACTCTCAACATTTCCTGCAGGTCACTTGGCTTGACCGGAGACCACAAGGCTTCTTCAAATGTGGGAGGTGCAACCATTGTATCACAATGCAACAAACTAACAAGTTTACAGACGTGCACTCACAAACAACACATTACATCAAAGGTTACATCAATTGCAATACCACCTACGTGGTGTATTACCTCTACTGTCCATGTGGACATTTTTACATTGGGAGGACAAAAAGGAAATTACAACAAAGGATAGCTGAGCACAAATATGCAATTCGGACAGGAAATGAGGATTACCCCATGGCAAAACATTACAAGCAACATCATGGATGCAACCCAGAGTCACTAAGAGCAATGGGAATAGAGACAATTGAGCTATCAAAGAGGGGAGGGGATAAGCTTAAAAAATTATTACAAAGAGAGACCTACTGGATCTACACCCTGAAAGCCCTCATAAGCCCAGGACTTAATGAGGACCTGGACTATACCCCCTTTTTATAGTGACATCTTAAACTTGAAACTGGACTTTAATTTTTTATATGTAATCTGATAATTCTCTAATTTCACTTAATACTTCTAGGTGAATGGCTTATTGCAGCCCTTATGGAGTGATTTTTGTAGTCCCCATCAGTTTTAACATATTGTGTGTAAGATGTTTTTATGTGTGGCCTGGTGTGACGCCCACTTTCCATCGACCAACTGACTACAAGATGAGTCAAGGGTGGAGCCAGAGCACCTGCCACTTGTTTCCACTTGATTGCCTGAGCCTTCTCCCTGTTATAAGGACTTGGGAGTTAGTTGGTGAAGCAGCTCTGAAGAAGACACATTAGTCGCAACGCGTCAGCCATTCATAATAAAGGCTTTTTAAACTACAACAAGCAGTGGCCTTAGCAGTTTTTGAGAAGACTTCTGACAATTCACAACTGAAGCTACTACAGAAGTTAAGTCAAAACATATTTAAGAGACTAATTTCCTTGAGCTAAAGAGCACCTGTCCTGTTTGCAAAAGTGAAGTAGCACTCCTCATACCAATTTATTGGTTCCTTAGTGCCTTAGGTCATTTTATGACTGTTGAAATTAGAAACTAACACTACATTTTAGACTATTAGCCAATGTATAGTATTTCTTAATAGTTATGGGTTTTATTAACCGAGGGTATTGGAAACTTAAATGTGTGAAACGATGTTGTAATTTGTGTGGAAAATGTAATTTTGTATTGTGCTTATGAAGCATTAAAGCTGGTCGCAGTAGCAGAAAGCAACAGCAACACTGAAGTAACGTCTCCGTCTCCTTTTGTTCTTTCAGTGCCAACATCTCCCCACAAATATATTTATGAACTGCAGTGATTGTTCCGCCGATACCTGCTGCATATACAAATATAGAAACAGTGCAATAAGACACATCCTGACATACGACACTGACATTTACACAGAAGCAGAACATTAGTGAGCACAGATCTGGTTTCTCTTCGGTTCAGACGGTTTTAAATGTTCTGAATGTGCTCCAGGCTCTTATTGCAGCTGGATTTCTGTGCTTGGCTGAAAACTCCTGCAGACTGAATGTTGTGCGTCTGTGAGACTCTTGTTTCCCCGACACTCGTCCTGGATTTACTTTACTTTATTCATTTATTTAAAGGACAGGGCACAGTTAAACATAAGGCCAAGGCAAAGATGTCTGCACCAGATTAGAGCCACATCTGTCGTCCTTAAACATTTACAATTATCATTTCATCAATGCACAGAAATAACAATAAACTTTACACAACGAGAAACTCATCTGTATTGAATCTCATTAAAACTACATAAACAGTAACTCATTATCATTATTTCCTGTAAAAAACAAAAAAAAACAATCAATTCATCATCAAACCTTAATATAAAATTTCCCGTATTATTTCATTAACATCGTTCGCAGATAAAAACTATATACAATAAACACTGTGTCAGCAATAAGAAGTTAAATTCCCATTATCATAAATATTTGTCCGCCTGCATTTTCTGGCAGTGATGATCTAATTGGCCTAAAGTTTGGTGGTATGTTTTTGTTTATTTGTAAGAATATTCAGGCCTGTTCTTATATTACAGTGATAAATCATGAATCAATAGACTTGGTTGGTTTATTTCGAGCGTAGTTCACAAAATCATATGTACAGACGAGCAAACTCCAAATACAAGAAACAAAAGGAAAGAAAATTTAAACACGGACGATCAAATTTGTTTACATGCCCGAAAAGGAGTGGGAGGAAGTAAAAAAAACGTATTAAATCCCGGCCCTTCTCCAAATTTAGAAAGTTAGTCCTTTTTCACTTCCTGTTCGTCTTTCATTAAACAACAGGTTTGGTTTTAACCCCTGAAGACGTAAGGGCAATTTTAGTACATTTCTCCTCGTCTGGATTTTTTTGCTTTTAAAACTGCCCCTTTTCCCCCTAATGAAGTGTTCTACCTCCTTTTGTTCAGTCCAACCTGTTATTTCACAATCTGCTGCTGTAGTTGTGTCATGAGGCTGTGATAAAAGCTACAGGACCAGAAATAGAGATGGAAAAAAAAACTGAAAATAAAATTCACTCTTTTATACGAAACCCACAGCAAACATGTAGAAACAACTTTTTGGATATAAAAATGCTTAATTTAGGGCCTCAGCTACAAAAATGCAAAATCTCAAGTCTGTAAGTAAATTAAAAATCTCCTTATTGCCCTAAAAACAAAAAAAGTGCAGTGGCTCCATGACTTTCCTGGTCCAGTCCTGGAAACAGCTCCTGTCAGGACCACGGCCAGAGCCACAGCACTTCTGCATTTCCAGGGAGGAAATTACATTTGGATTTGTTCATTTGGACTGAAATAAACCTTTAAATAAAAATAGAAAGAGATGCACAATTACACACACCAAGATGTGTCATTTTCCATGTGTGTGAGAATTAACTCCACTTAGAGCGACTTTTTCCCTCGTTCTAAACACACACAGTCAGAGGAGTCGACCATCTTGACTCACTTCACTCTTTGGCAAAGTTTGGCTCGATCAAAATGGACGGAGCGCATGAGTTTGGGGAAAACAAAGTTCCTATTGGACACTCGTTTTGCTCCCGTCATCACACAGCGTGAGTGTGACGTAGGATAAAGCCGCAGAAATGTACGGAAACCTCTATGTCTGCACTTTCAGAGGGGAAAAGGACGTTTCTGTCTTTTACACTTACAAAGTTCTGCGGTTATAGAAACATGTTCCTCTGAGTCGTGGACGATGTCGTGGGTCTTCGAGGGTTAAAGACAAGACACTTCACCCACATTGCC
This sequence comes from Odontamblyopus rebecca, assembly GCA_030686955.1. Lineage (NCBI taxonomy): Eukaryota > Metazoa > Chordata > Actinopteri > Gobiiformes > Gobiidae > Odontamblyopus > Odontamblyopus rebecca. The sequence goes on from CM060666.1 coordinate 37,154,749, forward strand.
TCGTGTGACTGTGGGGTGTGTGTGTTTCTTCATTATTTAATTAAGACGTCATGAATAGTTAAGAAAAGTGGAGGAAAACTGAGGAAACTGAGCCAAAGTGAAGAGAACAAAAGTAACAAAAGTCATTACTAAAGTGGAGGACTGAACGTGGACACAAGAGGGAGGACTTACAACTAAAACTACTAAAACGACAAACTTACAATAAGGCAAATCATTACAATACAGAAAAGAAACAAACTAGGAAACTAAACAGCGCCCCTCTGGTTTGGAGAAGGTCGTTTCTGCCAAGTGTAAGGAAATAATTCAGACTCATATGAGCTCAAATGTGTGACTTAAAGGAGAAAGTTTAAGTCTCAATAAAGGAGTTAAAGTCCAGTATGTGTGTTGTAGCTGATGAAAATGTGAAATGTTCATGAAAGGAGGACAGGAGAAACATTACATGAATTTATTTATTTTTGACAGGCCATTTACGACTTTACCTCAGGAGTATTTTAAGGGAAGCGCCACGTTTAAGAGGCTTTTAGTTTTAGTTCAGTTTAAGTGCCGTATAAATCTGAATGTTTCTTTATTTTCAGGGCAGTAATTTTCTGTAAATGACAAACGTGAACTCAAACACAGAACATGATTCAAACACACGGGGCTTTCAGTGTTTTAATCATAATAAATCTGTTTATTTTCACAGTTTATAATTGTGCAAACTTCTCCAGGACGATCTCTGCTCTCATCTCTTCTGTTTTATTCTAATCCTTATAGATATAATATGAACCATGAAAGTGACCGATCGAGACAAAAACACACACAACAGTAGAACATGAAACAGCGACACTGGCAGCAGCGCCTGAAACTTTGAACCAATCACATGTGAGAAAATGGCAGAAGGCGGGACTCCGCGGGGAGCTTTCATCTGATTGGCTGTTCCACATGTCGGTCGTTAATCCTGATCACAGCCGCAGCCAAAGCCCAGAGTTTGATCTTGTTGGAGATATTTGAGAGACCGAAGATAAAACTCTTGAATCTCTCGTTTGTTCAGGCGCTAACGCGAACGCTAACGCGAACGCTAACGCGAACGCTAACGCTAAATGAAACTTGTTTGGGCCGTGATGTTTGAGGAAGTACGTCCCAATGTAGAAACACGACCCACCCCAGATCCAAGGGAAACATGTTCAGATCAAACATGGCTCTTATGTAAAATCACTGCACGGCTCATTCTTCACTCCAAAAGCTCGAAAGCTCATGTTTTCATTTGGGGTTTTGAGGCTCCAGACGATTACACTGGGGAACACCATTTTAGAGTCGGGGCTGACCGCTGTTTTTATCTCATTTTTCGGTGCGGAATCCAAAACTGATCTCAGTTTTTCTCCATCACGTCAAGTTTTTGAACTACAGGATCCTGATTTTCTTAAAACTCTGAAAAGTACTGAGCTGAACAGATCTGTGCTGGTTTTACACCCAGTGAAATGTGAAAGAAACAGGCAGTGCAGTGTTTGTTTAACACGGTTCTGTTTTTACAGAGGATACGGCTGCTGTAATTGTCCTGGAACAGCACCGACCTGTTGGGAGCAGAAAACTCAGAAAACCTGGGAGATGAATCCAAGGAGCGGGAGGGACGATAAACAGCACCGTCCCGCAAACTAAACTGAGTCAAATAAAAGTAAGATAAAAAGAAAGTACCGTAAATTCCGGACTACAGAGCGCACCCGATTAAGAACCGCATGCTCAGATTTATGAAGAAAAATCAATTTTGTAATTATATGAGCCGCACCATATTATAAACCGCTGGCCAAAGACTAGGCGGGGGGTTCGCTTCTGCGTCCCCGCCGCCTGGAGCGCCTCCGGGATGGGCCGCGGACGCGGTCCCCCGCTGAACTCTGGGGACGGACTCGCTCACTGGTGACACTTGGGACACACACGCGCCACAGGCACTTACACACCTTCACACACTTGGGACACACACACGCGAAATGCACATACACACCTTGGCGCTCTGGGAATAAACCACGGTAGCGATCGCTTTAGCCTTCAGTCTGATTTGTACAGTGGAAACACCGCGGCCGCTCTTTGCGTGTTAACCCAGTCCTCCAGAAAGTTTTCAAGCTCAGGCCATCTGCTATGGTTACCTCTGAAAGCTTTGGTTGTCTTTTTACACTGGCTCAGTTCTTCTTGCTGGAGCCTCCACCTTCGCACTATCTACTCGTTTATGCCAATTTTACGGGCAGCAGCTCGATTTCCTTCTTTAACTGCCAGAGTGATCGCTTTTAGTTTAAAAGCTGCATCATATGCTTTTTGTCTGGTATTCTCCATGTTGATGAGGGTTAGCAGAAAGACTGAAATAAGGAAGTTGTGATTAATCATACAATTTCATTGGACCTCAGTGAACTACTTATTCATTTTATTGGTCCATGTTTTTCCCGCGATGAAAAAAAAATAAAAAAGCCGCTTCATATTACGAGCCGCAGTGTTGAAAGTGTAGAAAAAAGTAGCGGCTTGTGATCCGGAATTTACGGTATATAAGTCAAATATCCAGTCCAGTGACTCAAGCCTAAATAGGCTCATTTTAGGAATGTTCATGACCCATTATCGGCCTATCGAAATGTTACTGAGGCCTATTTAATGTTTGTATGGCTGAACAATGAATGTTTCCCAGTTACACTTAAGGAATTCTGTACGCGCCTGTTTGTTTTTTTTCCTCCTGGCCAATGAAACAACCCTTCGTCCACATCTTGTGGGATTTGTGGGCAGGAGCGGGACAAAACTTTACAGATGCGGGCAGGAGAAGGGTTGAAAATTCTGTCTGGCGCAGACCTCTAGTCTCTGCTCATTGGAGCATGAGCCCGAAAAAGTTTTACTTCTGCAGCCCAACGTGTGACGTCAGAAATGCAGTTCTGACCCATCAGAGCGCGAGCTGCTGGAGCGGGTCAGAGCGAGGAGAACTCTGACAAACAGCATTTTTAGGCTCTTTGACGATAAAAAAATACATTTAAGTTCATTGTAAAAATACAGAAAAGTCCGACAAAATCCGCCCTTTCTGAAAGCTGCTGATGCCCTGAAGAACACGAGCAGGTGGATTTCACACAAATGCTCTGTGCTTCTGTGGGACGTGTTTTGCTGGGGCACAGAACTATATGTCTGCAGCTGTCGCTCACAGTCTGCGGTCACGGACAGAGGGGGCGGGGCTTATCCACTGCACACCTCTCACCGTCTGAACTGTGACGCACAAACACGTCGTCGCCTCGTCGCTGGAGATGAGTCGTAATCAGCTGCAAGTCTCACTACAGCCAGTGGGATTCTGCTGATCTGGAGGGCGGAGCTGTGGGGAACAAACGTGACGCGCTGGAAAAAAACGGCAATTTTGGAATGAGCCCATTTTATTTTGAACGAGCATAAAAATCGAACTGGACAGAACAGTTTGTTCAAATGGTTCCCCAGTGTAATCCGCAGCACAATGAGCCTCAGGGGACTCTCTGGGGTGGGTCGCCGGTTCAACGCTGAACTCCAGTGTGTTTAAACCTAAAACGCCTCTGGTCTGAACAGTCACTCCCTGAACTCCCTAAGCTCCAGTGCTAGTGCAGCCTCTGCCCTTTTGTCTGAACGCAGCAGAAGATGAGGAAACCTGTGGACCTGACCGTGACAAAAGCAGCTTCTGTCTGCCTCCATGTCTAAGCCGGGCGGACACTGTGCCATTCTTCACTGGTGCAAATGTTTTTGGGATCGACTTTTGCCTTAATCGTGCGTCGTAAACATGAGGAAACGAGAACCGATTCATCCCTCACGGCAAAAAACTCAATCTAGTCAGGCTAAAATGACTTGGATTAAGACGGTTTTAATTAAGAGTCAATTTCACTTGAGAAAGTAAAATTATTAGATTTTTGTACTTAAAATATGAAAATATATCTCGCTAAACTTAAAATAAGAAAAAGAACTTTTTCCACTTAAAATAAGAATTAAAATCAAATGTTGCTTGAATGAAGGAAAAACACTCATTCCACAGCAGATCATTTCTCTTGTCAAGATGAATCTGCTCAAATAAAGTCAAATGTTCTTCATTTAAGTCATTCTAACTGACCTGGAGATTGTTTTTCCCAGCGCTCACGCCCGGCTCCCATCGAAGGTGAACAGAACCAAACCTGTTTGAGTCCGGTCGCCTCGTGAGGGTTTCGCTGCTGAAGTCGTTGGTTCGGTGTGAGAACAGGAATCGTGAGCTGTGAACTTTAAACCCGGAGATTTGGTGGAACAGTTTGAGCCGGAGCCCAGAGAAACGGTTGGAAATATCGCCCAGTGTTGGCCCGACTTCAGAGCGTCACTCTTCGGTTTCCCTTTGAGCTTTTCCTCAGAGCTCCATTTAAATGTCCCGTTTGCATCGGCCACAGAACAGAACCGACAACTTTTCCTTTTCCTGCAGACGAGGACGAGCTGCACTTTTCCAGATCAGCGCCTCATAAATAAAGACACAAATATAATGGAACTGTACAAATACGAGCGGCACAATAATGACACTATTTACAGTGGGGGAAATGCACTTTACACCTCCTCACTCTGCTCCTCACTGCTCCTCACTCTGCTCCTCACTCTGCTCCTCACTCTGCTCCTCACTGCTCCTCACTCTGCTCCTCACTCTGCTCCTCACTGCTCCTCACTCTGCTCCTCACTCTGCTCCTCTCTATGCTCCTCACTCTGCTCCTCTGTGCTCCTCACTCTGCTCCTCACTCTGCTCCTCACTCTGCTCCTCACTCTGCTCCTCACTGCTCCTCACTCTGCTCCTCACTCTGCTCCTCACTCTGCTCCTCTGTGCTCCTCACTCTGCTCCTCACTCTGCTCCTCACTCTGCTCCTCACTCTGCTCCTCACTCTGCTCCTCTGTGCTCCTCACTCTGCTCCTCACTCTGCTCCTCACTCTGCTCCTCTGTGCTCCTCACTCTGCTCCTCACTCTGCTCCTCACTCTGCTCCTCTCTGCTCCTCACTCTGCTCCTCACTCTGCTCCTCTCTGCTCCTCACTCTGCTCCTCACTCTGCTCCTCTCTGCTCCTCACTCTGCTCCTCTCTGCTCCTCTCTGCTCCTCACTCTGCTCCTCACTCTGCTCCTCTGTGCTCCTCACTCTGCTCCTCACTCTGCTCCTCTCTGCTCCTCACTCTGCTCCTCACTCTGCTCCTCTCTGCTCCTCACTCTGCTCCTCTCTGCTCCTCACTCTGCTCCTCACTCTGCTCCTCTCTGCTCCTCACTCTGCTCCTCACTCTGCTCCTCACTCTGCTCCTCACTGCTCCTCACTCTGCTCCTCACTCTGCTCCTCTCTGCTCCTCACTCTGCTCCTCTGTGCTCCTCACTCTGCTCCTCACTCTGCTCCTCTGTGCTCCTCACTCTGCTCCTCACTCTGCTCCTCACTCTGCTCCTCACTCTGCTCCTCTGTGCTCCTCACTCTGCTCCTCACTCTGCTCCTCACTCTGCTCCTCTCTGCTCCTCACTCTGCTCCTCTGTGCTCTCCTCTGTGCTCCTCTCTCTGCTCCTCACTCTGCTCCTCTGTGCTCCTCACTCTGCTCCTCACTCTGCTCCTCACTCTGCTCCTCTGTGCTCCTCACTCTGCTCCTCACTCTGCTCCTCTCTGCTCCTCACTCTGCCCTCACTCTGCTCCTCACTCTGCTCCTCTCTGCTCCCTCACTCTGCTCCTCACTGCTCCCTCACTCTGCTCCTCACTCTGCTCCTCACTGCTCCTCACTCTGCTCCTCTGTGCTCCTCACACTGCTCCTCACTCTGCGCTCACTCTGCGCTCACTCTGCTCCTCTCTGCTCCTCTGTGCTCCTCACTCTGCTCCTCTGTGCTCCTCACTCTGCTCCTCACTCTGCTCCTCTCTCTGCTCCTCACTCTGCTCCTCTGTGCTCCTCACTCTGCTCCTCACTGCTCCTCACTCTGCTCCTCACTCTGCTCCTCACTCTGCTCCTCACTCTGCTCCTCACTCTGCTCCTCACTCTGCTCCTCTCTGCTCCTCTCTGCTCCTCACTCTGCTCCTCAGTGCTCCTCACACTGTGCTCCTCACTCTCCTCCTCACTCTGCTCCTCACTCTGCTCCTCTGTGCTCCTCACTCTGCTCCTCCCTGCTCCTCACTCTGCTCCTCACTCTGCTCCTCACTCTGCTCCTCTCTGCTCCTCTCTGCTCCTCACTCTGCTCCTCTCTGCTCCTCACTCTGCTCCTCTCTGCTCCTCTCTGCTCCTCACTCTGCTCCTCACTGCTCCTCACTCTGCTCCTCTGTGCTCCTCACTCTGCTCCTCACTCTGCTCCTCTCTGCTCCTCTCTGCTCCTCACTCTGCTCCTCTCTGCTCCTCACTCTGCTCCTCACTCTGCTCCTCTCTGCTCCTCACTCTGCTCCTCACTCTGCTCCTCACTCTGCTCCTCACTCTGCTCCTCACTCTGCTCCTCACTCTGCTCCTCTCTGCTCCTCACTCTGCTCCTCTCTGCTCCTCACTCTGCTCCTCTCTGCTCCTCACTCTGCTCCTCACTCTGCTCCTCTCTGCTCCTCACTCTGCTCCTCACTCTGCTCCTCACTGCTCCTCACTCTGCTCCTCACTGCTCCTCACTCTGCTCCTCACTCTGCTCCTCTCTGCTCCACACTCTGCTCCACTCTGATCCTCTCTGCTCCTCACTCTGCTCCTCACCTGATCCTCTGTGCTCCTCACTCTGCTCCTCACTCTGCTCCTCTCTGCTCCTCACTCTGCTCCTCACTCTGCTCCTCTCTGCTCCTCACTCTGCTCCTCTGTGCTCCTCACTCTGCTCCTCACTCTGCTCCTCTCTGCTCCTCACTCTGCTCCTCTCTGCTCCTCTCTCTGCTCCTCACTCTGATCCTCTGTGCTTCTCTCTGCTCCTCACTCTGCTCCTCTCTGCTCCTCACTCTGCTCCTCACTCTGCTCCTCACTCTGCTCCTCTCTGCTCCTCACTCTGCTCCTCACTCTGCTCCTCACTCTGCTCCTCTCTGCTCCTCTGTGCTCCTCACTCTGCTCCTCACTCTGCTCCTCTCTGCTCCTCACTCTGCTCCTCTCTGCTCCTCACTCTGCTCTTCTCCAGAAAAGATCACTAAGTTACTCAAACTCATGGACGGCTGTAAAACCTCTTCAGACGGGTTCTGGATGAGGAACAACGTTATAACCTGAACGCTCAGAACATTATATTTTGCATAATAATAATTATAAGAATAATATCCTGTCTTGAAACAGATTTGTTTTGTTCTTTCCTCAGATTCGGAGTTCCTCTGCTCTTCCCTCTGTCCTTAAGTCGGTGCTGAAAGCTTCAGCTGGTTCTTCAGAGTTCCTCAGATGGAGACGTCTGTGGTCCTGAGTCCTCTGCGCTCTGGTGCCGACAGTCCTGAAACAAAAACACCACATCTCACTTCGGAACTGTCTCCCCTGTGTTAACCCGTCGAAATGTTTTCACCGTCGGTTAAATCGAACCCTCCGCACTCGAGCACAGTCCCCGTGTGAGTCGCCCTAAATCACAGGTGTCAAACATGCGGCCCGGGGGCCAGATCCGGCCCTCCAAGACCTTTAATCTGGCCCTCGGCTGATTTTCTATTAAAATATGTAAAATTTTCAGATTTTTCTGGTAATTTTCTACGCCGCTTAGCATAGCAGCGTCTCCAGTGCTTCTGTGTGTGGCGCCTCCCACCAGAGCAGCACAAATGAAGACTCGCCTCTTTCCAAACACTCTTAAAGGACGATCGTTTTGACTGTGACCATGACGCCCTCATCAGCAAAGTGTCAAAAATAAGAAAAGTGGAGCTGAGTGCAGGATTTTCCAAGAAAAATTGACTAATTCTTCTTTTTCACGGAGGTGAATGGGAAACCTGTGCTTGGTGTGTTTGCAACAAGTGGCGGCGCTCAAGGAATATAAATATAACGGAGTAATATAAACGCCACTATGAGACACAACATGGCGAAAAATACAATAACTTGAACAGAGAATGGAGTTTTCCAATCCGGCCCCTTTGGGATCAAAGGAGGTTGTATACGGCCCCCGGACCAAAATGAGTTTGACACCTCTGCCCTAAATGATCACAGACAGGAGCCTAAACGCACACTTTTCGAGGCCCGAGGTGTCGTTGCTGTTTGTTTATCCACTTGCAGGTCCGAGCACTGACACCTTTCCTGTGCGCATCACATTTAGAATCGCTTTTAAACTGAACCGTTAAACCCGTTTTTAACCGGTTAACGAGGCTCGGTGGTCGGTCATGATTTATTTTCGTTTTCTGCATCTCTAATCTCACTACGGCTGCGTCAGATGCCCTCCCGTCCTCCCAGCCCGCTGAGCCGGTCCGACCGCAGCAAAGCTCACAAATGCAGGGAACGTTTCTTCTGAATATCCTTGTGCTGTTCATCACCAAATCTACAACTTCTCCCGACTCACACTCACAGCTCAGCGCGTCGCTCTTTGATGCTCTAGAACCTCCTGCTGGTGTTCGTTTCTCTGTGAACAAATCATGTCGAGCTTTTCTGGTTTGTTTAATCCAGAATCTCCAACCTTTACCCTCCAGTGAGCTGCTTTTACAAAACCAACATGCCAGAGAGCAAATAGTTTTAGCGGTCACAAGAAACTGAGGAAATACAAGAGCCACAGCGAGATTTAGACGCCGATAAAACATAAACCATTATCCACTCATTCGTGCGCAAAGTCAGGCCTCAAAATACAGTATGGAGTCTGTTACAGCCATTTGGGGTTTGACGTTTTTAGAGGAAAAGAGCATAATCGAGGCCAGGACACGAATATAAATGATCCGCTGTGACATTTGTTTTGGGTTTTCTACGTGATGCGCCGTCCCCACGTTCTGCCAACTGAACATGTGTTTCTACATCTGCAGCAAATATTTATGGGCTTTTTTATGTCCTGTACCTGTGCAGACGCGGAGCTGTGGAGGAGAGGTTCAGCTGGTGCTTCTTGAGGTATCTGAGTTTGAGGAGCAGCAGAGGGAGGAGGAGACGAGGGAGGAGGAGACGAGGGAGGAGGAGACGAGGGAGGAGGAGAGAGAAGAGGAGGAGGAGGAGACAAGGGAGGAGCGAGTGGCGATGTACAACCCGGAGCTCTGTGGACCTCAGGGTCTGGAGGAGAGCAGGAGGAGGAAGGAGCTGTGACGCCCCCTGCTGGAGGAGAGGAGGCAGGAGACACCCTGCCCCCTGCTGGAGGAGAGGAGGCAGGAGACACCCTGCCCCCTGCTGGAGGAGAGCAGATGTTGGAGGAGGAGATGAGGGTGCTGTAGGATGGAGGGATGGAGCTGTGCTTCTGTAGCAGCTGGAGGATGGTCCCGATGTCTGTGGCCATACGACTCTCCAAACTACAACACAAAACACGACTCCGTCAGCGTCTCTTTGAGCGTCTTAAATGCTCCGGACACACTGTTCATTCAAAAGTCACGCGTCACATCAAAGCCTGTGGCCAGTATTTTATTAGCATCTCACACAAAAGTTTAATCTGAATGAATCAGTCAGACAGACCCAAACCACAGGACTGTTTAATACAAATGGAGTCCATAAAACGTAAAGGCCTAATATTTTGTATTCATGGATCTCTGACCCTGCACCTCAAATGAAATAAATCCCTTTTCAAATGAGAGCGAAGTGTCGACACAGATCTCCCCCCTGTGACTCTCTGCTCTGCTGCTTTTGTCAAACCCTGATTCAGTGCTTCTGTTTCATTTGTGCCCCACTCCTCCCGCTCAGACCCATCACACTCTGAGCACATGTCAGCACATGAGCTTCTGAGGACTTTTGTGAAGATACAAACTGTGATCTAAGCTTCAACTGTAGAAGTTATTATTGTATTACTAATCCTTTATTTATACAGACTTGCCTCTTGAGACTGATTTGCCACGTTTACATGAAGCTTTAATTAATTCTGAATAAAAATTATTTAATTCTGAATACAAATGTATTTCTCTTTAAAAAGTCCCTGTAAACACTTAACTCTTATGAAAATGATTCTTGTGAGTTAAACTTAATCCTGAAGTCAGTGAGTTTATTCTGATTTTAAAGATGAATGAATTTCTTCCTGGATCCTGTAAACGTTTCTTCTTCTTCAAAATAATCCCGGTGGTTGGAGCTCGTTGGCTCGTCCTTCGATCCGGCTCCTCCAGTCGTCTCTTGGGACTTTCCTCCACGTCTCTTTGGATTTGTGAGCGGGATGTGGGAGTGGGCTGAGGTGTGGCAGCCTCAGACTCAGTTTGTCTTCTTCCTCCTTCTCCCACACTCTTCCCTTCTCCTCCTCAGCTCACAGACGGAAAGCGTGAGGAGAGAATTCTCCAGCTGCTGCTTCATTATTATCAGAACCACTGCGGAAAAAGTTTGTATCGTGTTTGTGTCGGCGGCAAAACGACAAACCGAGATGACAGAAAAGCCGGGAGCAGCTGAAGTGTGGGTTTTCTTCCCAAAGACAGAAATACGTTTGTGTCGCTGTCCAATCAGCACCTTCCCCACCCCCAGACGCTGAGAACTATTAAATAAAGACCATTTAACCTGTTTAAATGCCATGCCAAATTCAGAATTATTATTTCCATGTAAACTCCAAGGAGAATATTTTGATTCAGAACAATTTAATTCGGAACAATTAATTCAGAATTTAAAAACATCATGTAAACGTGGCCAGTGTCTCATTTTCAAGCACTCGCACAGGTTTTTGTCCAATTCAAATGTGAACACGAGGAGAAAATCTGGAGATGATTTTCCACATGTGCACAGTCTTTTCCCGCTCCTAATATTGAATAAGGACACGAGTCAGTGATGGCGGCGCCCACCTGCCGATCTGCCTCTGCAGCGAGTCCAGCCTCCGCTCTATCTCCACCCTGTGTCTGTGCGGGACCAGGCCGGCACAGGCAGGGGGCGCCGTGGGAGAACGACCACCAGGGGGCAGAGGGGAGGGACTGCGGGGCTGCGGGGCGACGGCGGAGGGTGCGGGAGAGGCTTTGGGGTGGTTTTCTACAGGGAGGGGGCAGTTATTTGGAGGCAGAGGGCATTTTTCTGGAGGTTGGGGGTAGTTTTGCGGAGGCTTTTCCTCGGGGCTGGTGGGGGACAGGAGGCTCGGAGCACAGGGGACTTGTTGGTACTTCTGCTCCTGACTCTCCCCCCACAGCGTGAAGATGTTGGACATGCCCGACAGCGCATCTGCAGACAGATTCAGAACGAAACTGTAAAAATACAGTCCAGAGATTCACAAAGAAACAACAACAGCTTTTCTCTTCTGGCTCTTGGTGAGGGTGGACGCTTTTCCTCTCCTCTCCTGATCTTTCCTGCTTTGTTTCTGTGTCTCGTCTGGTCTAATGTGTCTTATTCCTCGACTCTCTCCGCTCTTTTCTCCAAAACTAAATTAACTCTGGATTCGATAAATTGGTCTTTTAACAAAACCGACACTTTAACAAGACAAACAGGGTCGGGTGAACCTGCGAGTTCTTCACACACAGAGGATCCATCTGTTCAGAACCAGGATTACGGGACTTTGCACTTTGGATCACGCAGGGACCTGATTTTTCTGAAAATTCAAATCCTGAGGAGCTTTTCAAAGCCCCGGAAACTGGAGCGAGGCAGAGCTTCAAATACTCGAACTGTGTGACTCTGGGCCGGGGTCTGAGGGACATGATTGGACATGAAGGCTCTAAATTGCAATTTTTGGATAAAATCTGGAGGAAACTTCTGCACAGAAATGACCCTGAAGACCAATGGACAAACAGTGTGATGGAAACTGGACGTAGCTGCTCCAAAACAAAACAACCCAAACTTAGGCCCTGTCGCACTTTGACTTTAGCCAACGGACCAGAATTACCCTGAAACACTGGCCTGAACCTTCGATGTTTTTTTTACTTTGGGCGTAAACACAGTGTATTCATAACCTCTCTCACCTGTCAGTGCGTTTTTTCAGCTGTCTTTCACCTGTCAGTGCATTCTTCCCCCTCTCTTTCACCTGTCAGTGCGTTCTTCCCCCTGTCTTTCACCTGTCAGTGCGTTCTTCCCCCTCTCTTTCACCTGTCAGTGCGTTCTTCCCCCTCTCTTTCACCTGTCAGTGCGTTCTTCCCCCTCTCTTTCACCTGTCAGTGCGTTCTTCCCCCTCTCTTTCACCTGTCAGTGCGTTCTTCCTCCTCTCTTTCACCTGTCAGTGCGTTCTTCCCCCTCTCTTTCACCTGTCAGTGCGTTCTTCCTCCTCTCTTTCACCTGTCAGTGCGTTCTCCCTCCTCTCTTTCACCTGTCAGTGCGTTCTTCCCCCTCTCTTTCACCTGTCAGTGCGTTCTTCCCTCCTCTCGTTCACCTGTGAGTGCGTTCTCCCCCCTCTCTTTCACCTGTCAGTGCGTTCTTCCCCCTCTCTTTCACCTGTCAGTGCGTTCTTCCCCCTCTCTTTCACCTGTCAGTGCGTTCTTCCCCCTCTCTTTCACCTGTCAGTGCGTTCTCCCTCCTCTCTTTCACCTGTCAGTGCGTTCTTCCCCCTCTCTTTCACCTGTCAGTGCGTTCTTCCCCCTCTCTTTCACCTGTCAGTGCGTTCTTCCCCCTCTCTTTCACCTGTCAGTGCGTTCTTCCCCCTCTCTTTCACCTGTCAGTGCGTTCTTCTTCTCCTCCGTCCCTCTGCAGTTTGGGGCCGTGTGCAGCAGCGTCGTCTGAACCGGACTGTTCAGTTCTGGCTCCTCAGCTTCTTCGTCACTGGAGAAAACCGGACCA